>JAKNSE010000037.1:0-600000 GCA_023525975.1 Smallanthus sonchifolius | reverse complement strand
GTTTTTTCGTGGTTTTCTCGGTTTTTGCCTAATTTTGTGGTTTTCTCGGTTTTCGCCTAACTTTGTGGTTTTCTCTTGATCCTTCCCCTATATATATATATATATATATATATATATATATATATGATGACACTTTGTTTCACTCCTTTCATTTATACTTTACGTAGACAGTAGTAGACGCCTAGCTGCATATCACTGCCCCTAGCAAGGTATGACGTATTACAATCGTCAACTATATCCTTGTGTACAAGTAACTCTTACTTAATCAAGTATAATAGTCATGGTAAACATATTTATGTATCCTTTCTATATAGGGCATCAGTTGAACATGAGAAATGGATGCAAGTCATTTCTCATATGTTGTTCAACTATTCTTGTTCTCGTCTCCAATTCAAAGTGGTCTAAACAAACTACTCTTAGTTTGAGCGTGGCAACGCGCTTTATACCGGTTCGAATTAACGAAGGCGCCAGAACGTCCAACTCCTTATCAAAAGGCGCAGATTTGATACGAATGGTTGCCTTATGTTTTACGTTATTGCATGTATGTACGATTATTATTTATGTTGAGGAATGTTATGTTTTCGGCAAAATATTTTGGTTATGTAATGTTTTGTTTAAAGTTAGAACTCACCGGCGTTAGCTGACTTTTTGCATGACTTCAGGTTAAGAGTAGGTTACTATAGACGATGGATGCAGAGCTTGTGCCGAGAGTTTACCCAAGAGATGACACTTGCATCCCGTTTATTTATGTTATTGAAATCTATGTTTAAAACAATGCTTCCGCTACGTTTAAGACAATTTGTAATGTGAATGACAATTCCGTTGCTTTTATTCTATTTAAAGTTTAATTCACTATGTGTTTATGAGTAAATTCAACAAGTGAGATCTCCCGGGTTTAGGCCTTACATCAAAGTTGGATGCAACACTAAAACAATTTGGTTTTATTTGTTGTCCAAGGGAACATGTTGTGTACAAAAGAATCACCAGAAACATGTCCATTAATAGTAGGAGTTTATGTTGATGATTTAATCATCATAGGACCTTGTAAGAAGAGATCGAAGGAATCATATAAGGCCTTTTTCCCCGGTGACCTCACTCGTTGGATTTACTCATAAACATAATCATAAATCACTGATCATTAATTAAAAATATTCAAACACAGCGGACGCTTTCATGATTCAATTACATAAACATAGCATAACAGCGGTAGTCTTAACATTTAAACGTAAAACATTGTCTTAACATAAATTAAAGTGGGATGTCAGTCTCGTGCCGGGTAACCTTCACGCCTCCGCACGCCCTTTCTTCCTGTTACCTGAAGTGCATACTAAAAGTCAACTAACACTGGTGAGTTCTAGTTTAAAGCAATTAGGTAAAAAAAAACATTATTTCTTCATAAGTATATTTATATATACGTATGTTTGTAATTCTTAGCTTTATTGCTTTCATATACATTCATAATGAGCACGTATATAAATACATACATGCTTATTTCTGGGTGAACATTCATTGGTCATACACATATGGGTGATCAACCCGTCATAATTAATACGTATGTCACAAAGACAAACGCCATTAGAACTACCGTCGTAGCCATTTCGTAAACCGTCCGGCCCTAGAAACCGTCCGTCATATCATAAATTCGTCTGGAAACCTTTGTTCGTCCTCCTAAACCGTCCTACCGTCGAGTCCGTCATATTCGCCCGTCTGCCCTAAGGCATCTGTTTCCCACTTGAACTAGTTATACAGTCATGCATCGACTGGGGGACTTACTCCACCGTAGTGGCCATAGTTTAGTCTACATTTCTAGACTTTCATTTCTGGCTGCATAATAGTCGAGTGGTCGTCTGTCTTCCGTAGTAGCCGTTAGCATCGAAGCGTCCATAACATTTACATACATTCATAACATGCATTATAATACATATATCGCAAGATTTCATTCTTATATGTTATATCATACTTTTATTTCATTATTCATATCATACTTATAATCATCATGTATTAGCATGTAACACACATAATATTCATATCATATCATGTATACACTTCAGCCCCAAAACATTGAAAACATTTGCACATAACACATAGGGGGCACATAGAACTCACATGATTGTCTTAAAGTTTAGCTCACTTGGTAAGAACTTCAAGATAGGTGGATGTTAAAGAATATGTTAAGGATTACAACTAGTCAAGTTAATATCAAGTCATTTTTGGTCAAAATCCTATGTCCGAAATCTATTTCGGTCGAAATCTAATTCGACTGAAGTCTTTTCCGATCGGGAACTAATCACTTGAAATTCTTTATTCTCACATTCTTTTGTTCGAAAACTTTTTGTCCAAAAACTATTTCGATCGAAATGTTTTGTCCGAAATCTTTGACGTCCGAATCACTTTTCGACCGAAATGTTCTGTTCGAAATCTATGGTGTCCGAATCACTTTTCGGTCGAAAACAGTTTTCGGACTTTTCATCCGACTTTTCGGACGATGCATCTGATTTTGATCAACTCCTTTGTTTTTTATCCAAGCTTAGATATTTTTACGTCAAAAACTTGTATCTAGCTTCCATGAAGCCAGATACATGTTTTTTATGCGATTCCATACGTAAAAATCTCGTCTTTTGATTCAAAACCCATTTAAACCCTAAAACCCATTTCTTAACTAAAACTTAGATTCGAGCCGAATGGTTACCTAGTTTCGTTTCCTTCTCGTTACTAGATGCTGCTGGGATGTGGAGTGATGATTCATGAGACTTTGAGCTTGATCACGAGCTTTCTCTCTCTAACACGTTTTCACCTTTCTTTCTCTAAGTTTGAAGAAGATGACTAGTGAAGGAGGGTTTTCTGAGCTGGTCTTTATATAGTTAGGCTCCCCTTCGGCCCATTGGAGCCATGTCCGAGCCTGTTCCCTCTTCCTTTTATCTTATTCCCGCTCTTGCCATTATTTATTCATTTCTATTATTTCGGGATGTTACAAGTCTACCCCCCTTAAAGGGGTTTCGTTCTCAAAATTCTTTACTAGTTAAATAACTGCCGATACAGTCCCTTCATTTCGTCTTGTTTCTCCCATGTAGCCTCTGACCATTTTCTGTGTTTCCACTGTACTTTGACTAAAGGAATGGACTTATTTCGTAGTCGTTTCTCTGCTTTATCAAGAGTAACTATTGGTTCTTCTACATTGTTTAAACTATTATCCACTTCAATCTCGTCATAGGGTATGTGAGCCGTATCGTCGGCAAGGCACTTGCGTAAGTGCGACACGTGGAATGTAGGGTGAATTCCACTGAACTCATCGGGTAGGTCAAGTCTGTAAGCAACCTGACCAACTCTTGCTAGGATTTTGAAAGGTCCGACAAGTCTTGGACTTAGTTTGCCTCTTTTCCTGAATCGGATGATTCCTTTCCATGGTGACACCTTTAACAGTATCATGTCCCCTACTTGGAACTCTAAATCTCTTCTTCTCTTATCCGCATACGATTTATGTCTGTCTTTAGCGGCTTTCATTCGAGCTTTTATCTGGTCAAACTTCTCTGAAGTAGCTTTGACCAATCGAGGCTGGCAAAGTCTTTTTGTCCAATTTCTCCCCCACAAACCGAGGTTCTACATCTTCTCCCATACAACATCTCAAATGGTGGCATGCCGATGGTTGAGTGATAGCTATTTTTATACGAAAACTCTGCCAAGGGTAAATGGTTGTCCCAGCTCCCACCGAAATCGATGATGCAAGCCCTCAACATATCCGCTAAGGTCAGAATGGTCCTTTCTGATTGACCATCGGTTTGAGTGTGGTAGGCTGTGCTAATGTTCAATCTAGTACCCATCGATTCGTTGAATTTCTTCCAAAACCTTAATGTGAATCGAGTGTCCCTGTCTGACACGATTGTTAATGGCATACCATGTCTGCTTACGATTTCATTGATGAATACTTCTGCTAACTTCTCAGACGAGGAAGCCTCACGTATTGGTAAGAAGTGAGCACTTTTCGTCAGGCAGTCAACGATCACGCAAATGGTATCATTGCCTTTAGCTGTTCGCGGTAGCTTGGTAATGAAGTCCATCATGATCTCCTCCCACTTCCATTCCGGTATCGGCAAGGGTTGCATTTTACCGCATGGTTTATGGTGCTCGACCTTAACTAGTGAACAAGTTAGGCACTTGCTCACATATTCGGTTACAACTTTCTTCATGCCAGGCCACCAATATTCTTTCTTTAGATCTTGATACATTTTGTTCGTCCCGGGGTGAATAGAGTAGAAAGACCTGTGGGCCTCGTCCAGGATTTTGGCCCTAAGTTCACCAATCTTAGGTATCCACATCCGGCCAAAACGAGTTGGTACACCATACACATTGGTCTCCATGTTACCCTGTTGTCTTACTATTCTTTCCCGTTTCATAATCCTCTCCAACAATGCTTCATCATGTGCTTTTGCTATCTCATTCATTATGTCCAGTGTTACAATCAACTGACAGACTTTGATTCGGATAGGCGTTGATTCTTTTTTTCTACTTAAGGCGTCAGCCACTACGTTTGCCTTCCCTGGATGGTACAATATCTCACAGTCATAGTCCTTCAGTAGCTCTAATCACCTCCTTTGCCTCATGTTTAATTCCTTATGTTCGAAAAAGTATTTCAGGCTTTTGTGATCGGAGTAAATGGTGGATTTAACTCTGTATAAATAGTGCCTCCAAATCTTTAATGTGAAAACTACCACCGCCAACCCTAGGTCATGAGTCGGGTAGTTAACCTCGTGAATCTTTAACTTTCATGAGGCATAAGCAATCACTTTTCCTCGTTGCATAAGTACACAACCCAATCCCTGACCCGAAGCGTCAGAGTAGACTACCAAGTCTTCATTCCCTTCCGGTAGGGTCAAGACTGGAGCTTGGGTTAATCGTGTCTTCAATTCTTCGAATGCATTGTTCTGGGCGGGACCCATTTCATATTTTACTTCCTTTCGCATTAGTTTTGTCAGTGGTGCGGATATCCTCGAGAAGTCCTGAATGAATCTTCGATAGTAGCCAGCCAATCCCAGAAAACTTCATATCACTATTGGTGTTTTCGGGACGTTCCATTCCTTTACTGTTTCGATCTTTGCAGGATCTACCATAATTCCGTTTAGGTTTATCACGTGACCTAGGAATTGCACCTCCCTAAGCTAGAACGCGTACTTGGAGAATTTCGCATACAACTTCTCCTGCTTTAGAACCTCCAAAACCTCCCTTAGGTGACAGTCGTGATCACTCTCGTTCTTTGAATAGATGAGAATGTCGTTTATAAAAATTATCACTGATCGGTCCAACATTGGTCGACATACCCTATTCATTAAATCCATGAACGCCGCATGTGCGTTGGTTAGTCCGAAGGACATCACGAGGAACTCATAATGTCCATAACGCGTGCGAAACGCGGCTTTTGGTACATCTTCTTCCCTTACCTTCAATTGATGGTAACCCGACCTAAGATCGATCTTTAAGAACCATCTTACGCCTTGTAGTTGATCAAAAAAGTTCGTCTATCCTAGGTAGTGGGTATTTGTTCTTTACTGTTTGTTTGTTCGCGGTAGTCGATGCACATGCGCATGCTGCCGTCCTTCTTCTTTACAAATAATACCGGAGCGCCCCATGGTGAGATGCTCGGTCTGATAAAACCTTTCTCTGTTAATTCTTCTAGTTGAGACATTAGTTCTTTCATTTCTGACAGAGTCAATCGGTAGGGTGCTTTGGCAACGGGCTCAACTCCTGGCAGTAAGTCAATCTGGAATTCTATTTCCCGATCGGGTGGCACAGGTAGATCCTCAGGGAATACTTCTGGAAAGTTGCAAACCATGGGTACATCTTTGAGTTCTTTCATTTTCATTCTATCGTCAATAACATACGCCAGATCCTCATGTAACTTTCGGCCTTGATCATCGAGATGATGTTCGGCATTGCGCTATTCCAATCCCCATAAACCGTAATTGGACTGCCGTCAGTAGTTTTGAGGTGTATCATCTTTTGTTTACATATGATTTGAGCTTCGTTGGCAGCTAACCAATCCATGCCCAATACTATATATAGAATCCTCCTAGGGTTAGAAGGAATAGTCTAGAAGGAAACTTATGGCCCTCTATTTCTATTATGGAATCTTCGGTCACTTGGAATACTGCCGAATTTTTACCAACAACGGTTTGTACGCTAAAGGCCCTCACTATGGTATCGATAGTACAATCTAGTTTATGACTAAATGCATTTGATATAAAGCTTTTGCTAGCACCCAAGTCAAATAGAATAGCAGTATGTTCATCATTTACTAGGAATGTACCTGACACGACATCAGGGTTTCCTCTTGCTTCTTCCTCAGTTAAGGCGTAGGCCCGAGTCCTAGCCTTTGAATGTTCATGTTCTTCATAATTTCCCAAACCAGATTATCCAGCTTTCCTGCAGTTCTTTGTTAGATGTCCAAATATTCCACATACTTGACACTTGACATCCTTCAGGCATTCTTTAGAGAAGTGCCCAGCACTTATAGCACATGGTTGAGCCAACTAGGCATTCACCTTGGTGTTTCTTTGAACATTTCTTACAAACTTCGTACTCTTCTGTCCTTGGCTTCTTGACCTTCGCGGTGTACTTTCCCTTTCCATTGCCTTTTGACGTGTTCTCCCATTTCCGCTTTGGTGCTTCTGGAACTGGGTCCTCATTAGCATAGTCGTCATAGACGATTCCAGACAGATTTACTACCGACTCGAAGGTCGAGGGCAGATTTGCTTTCACATGAACACGGACCCTTTGGGGCAGGCCCTTGACATAGTACTTGATCAATCGCTCTTAATTTTCTACCAGATGAGGTACGAGTTGAGCCAGCTCATTGAATCTTGAAGTGTACTGGCGATGAGTCTTGTTGCCAGCCTTGAAGTTTAGGAAATCGTTCTCCACACGATCAATCTCGTTCTGAGGGCAGAACTTTTGGATTATTAACTTCTTCATATCTTCCCAAGTCATCCTACTGAGAGCGTTTGGTGTCTTAGTCCTTTGAATGTTCCTCCACCAACTCAGTGCCTCGTTGGTGAAAGAGTGAGCCATATACTTAACAGCCTGATCGGGACGACACTCGCTTATGTTGATCACACTGTTCAACCACTCAATCCATTCAAACGTAGCCACCGAATCCTTGTTCCCGTCAAACTTGGGCGGGTCACCGTCCTTGAACCCTTTGTAAGTACACCCCTGGGTGTTTGGTACCATCCTTACTTCATCACCATCGCTGTCGTATACTTTTTCCTCAGGGTTATCTTCCTCCTTGATTTTCTTCAGTGCCTCGGATAGCAGATCAGGCAACACACTCTTCAGAGTTAGCACAACCTCACGGGCAATAGCATCCCTAACCTCGGGCTCCAATCGTAGGGACCCTTGAGTTTCCTCCCTAGATGGGGTCACATTAGTTTCGTGCACACTGTGGGTGTGTTTTTCGTGCACGCTTTCTTCTTCTTCTTGTTGCATTTGGTTCAATGGTGGTCTACCGACTCGGTCAGTGCAACCTCCTCGGCGACCAGTTCTTCCTCTACCAGCCTTAGTTTCTGATTTCCTGATTGATATAAAGGGATTACATCAATGTCATTTCTTCAGATCATAGTTTAGAACAGTACGAGCAAGGTAAATTTTTAATTACAATGACCGGTTTATGATTACTAATTTACATTGTTTTTCAGGTTCAAAACTCTTCACATCAGCTGTGACATTGACATCTATGTGTTCTAAGTTAGGAAATCTATTCCTATCTACAGGCATTAACTTTAATACTTACTTACCGTGCTGGCGTTGGCGTTGGCTACCCATACTGAAATCCGCGCGTTGGTCCCATAATAAGCTTGAGTTCAGATATTTAGGGATGTCTGAATCTCTCAAACTATTTCTCTGATACCAACTTGTAAGGCCCCTTTCCCGCGCGTTGGTCCTATAATCAGCTTGAGTTCAGACCGTATAAGGCTTCAAAAGGAGCGGCCTGTATACTCGTATGATATCTATTATTATAGGAGAATTCCATTAGAGGTAAGTGGTCATCTCAACTTCCTCCAAGATCAATAACACAAGCCCTTAACATATCTTCAAAGGTTTGGATTGTTCTTTCGCTCTGCCCGTCCGTTTGAGGATGGTAGGCTGTGCTAAGATTTAATTTAGTACCGAGGGATTTTTGAAAACTTTGCAAGAATCAAGAAGTAAATCTACTGTCTCTATCCGACACGATAGATAGTGGCACACTATGTAATGTCACGATTTCATTAACGTATAACTGTGCCAACTTATCCATACTGAACGTTTCTTTCATTGGAAGAAAATGAGCAGACTTAGTAAGTCTATCAATGATAACCCAGATAGTATCATTCACTCGACTCGTTCGGGGAAGTTTTGTGATGAAATCCATGGTTATCATTTCCCATTTCCAGACAGGAATTTCAAGTTGCTGCAACAAGCCAGAGGGCTTTTGATGTTCAACTTTAACTTGATAACATGTTAAACACTTTGCAACAAAGATAGCAATATCTTTCTTCATTCCTATTCACCAGTAATTGGCTTTTAGGTTTTTGTACATCTTATCGCTTCCAGGATGCATCGTGTATTTAGATTTATGAGCTTCTTCAAGAATTTCTTCACGAATATTTCCATAAATAGGAACCCAAATTCTTTTGTTCAATCTAAGAATTCCGTCATCTCCTTTGATCAACTGGTCAATCATGCCTCCCAATCATTCTTTCTCAAGGTTGGGTTCTTGCAAAGCAAGTTTCTGAGATTCCTTAATATGAGTTTTAAGATCGATTTGGAGATCGAGTCTTAAAGCACGAACTCGTTTAGGTTTCTCATGTTCCTTTCTACTCAAGGCGTTGGCTACAACATTGGCCTTTCCTTCATGATAACATATTTCGCAATCGTAATCATTTAGGACTTCCATCCAACGTCTTTGCCTTATAGTCAGTTCTTTTTTACTGAATATATACTTTAGGCTTTTTATGATCAGTGAACACGGTGATTTTGACTCCATATAGATAGTGCCTCCATAATTTCAATGCGAAGATTATGGCGCCCAGTTCTAAATCATGAGTCGTATAATTCTTTTCATGAGTTTTCAATTGACGAGAAGCATAAGCAATGACTTTACTTCCTTTCATTAAAACATAACCAAAGCCGGTGTGTGAAGCATCACAATAAACTGAAAAGCCTTCATTTCCATCTGGCAAGGCCAGTATGGGTGCTTGAGTCAGTTTCTGTTTAAGAGTTTCAAAAGCTTCAGATTGTTTTGGACCCCATTTATACTTGACTGATTTGCGAGTCAGAGAAGTTAATGGTACAACAATTCGAGAGAAATCTTGGATAAATCTCCGATAGTAACCAGCTAATCCGAGGAAACTACGGACTTCAGCTGGTGACTTCGGGATTTCCCATTTGGATATAGCTTCAATTTTGACGGGATCAACTTGAATGCCATTCTCATTAATGACATGTCCAAGGAAATGGACTTCTGATATCCAGAATTCACATTTTGAGAACTTAGCGTATAGATTTTCCGTTCTTAAGAGTTCAAGTAAGATTTTCAGGTGATCGGAATGATTTTCTTTACTTTTGGAATAAATGAGGATATCGTCAATTAATACGATAACGAATTTGTCTAAATAAGGTTTACAGACTCGATTCATCATATCCATGAATGATGCTAGTGCATTAGTAAGTCCAAACGGCATAACCGTGAACTCATAATGACCATGTCGAGTTCTAAAAGCGGTTTTAGGAATATCTTCTTCTTGGACTTTCAATTGATGATAACCAGATCGAAGATCTATTTTGGAAAAACAACGAGCTCCTTGGAGTTGATCGAAAAGATCATCGATTCGGGGGAGTGGATAACGATTCTTTATCGTAACTTTATTTAGCTCACGATAATCAATACACATGCGCATCGAACCATCTTTCTTCTTAACAAACAAGACTGGAGCTCCCCAAGGTGATGAGCTTGGTCTTATAAATCCTTTCTCGAGTAATTCATCTAATTGCTTTTTCAACTCTGACATATCATTCGGAGCTAATCTGTACGGGGCTTTAGCAATAGGTACCGTACCGGGTACCAGATTAATTCTGAACTCCACTTCTCTTTCAGGTGGAATTCCAGGAAATTCATTAGGAAAGACATCAGGGAATTCAGCCACAACTGGCACATCTTCAATCTTCTATTTAGTGTCGGTAGTTACAGAGATAAGGTATGCTAAGCATCCTTTTCGTAAGTACTTTGTGGCTTTTAACATAGAAATTATTCCAACGTAGTTGGATAATTTATCACCATTGATCGTAAGAATGTTGCCATGCGGAAAACGGAGTTCTATTGCCTTTTTATCACACAAGATACGGGCTTGGTTAGAGGCTAACCAATACATTCCTAAGACAATGTCAAAACTTGCCAAAGTCATTGACATTAGTTTCGCAGGTATAACATGTCCTGATAATGTGATATGACAATGGTCGAGGATTTCAGAGATTTGGACGAGGTCACCATTGGCAATCTCTACCACATATTTCTTGTCTAATTTAGCTAGAGTTTTATTTAACTGTCTACAGAATTTATGATCTATAAAACTTTGGTTTGCACCAGAGTCAAATAAAACTCGAGCATAAATATCATCAACAAGAAATGTACCCGTAATGAGATCGGGCATACTTGCTTCCTCATGAGTGTTGAGAACGAATGCTCGTGCATTCTTCTTTACTCCTTCTGCAGGTTTGGGACATGTCCCGTCTGTTTTCTTCAGCTTGGGACAATTGATTTTGATGTGGCCAGCCTCGTCACATTCAAAGCAAATAATTGGCCTTTTCCTATAACAATCTTCTGCTTTGTGTCCAGACATTTTGCAGAAACTGCAATAAGGTCGAGATCGACATTGTCCTAAGTGCCTTTTCCTGCACTTTGGACATTCGGGGATAGAAGAATTATTATTTCGGGGAGTAAAGGATGACTTCTTAAGTCCACTTGGGCCTTGCCTAACTACCTCCTTCTTTTTCTTCCCTTCTTCCTGATTCCTTATCAGGCTGGTGGTTAATGATGCTCCCAAATCTATAGCATCATCCAAATTTTCACAATTTGCGACCTTCACCATGTCGCGGATTTCTCCGGTTAAACCCCAAATATATCTCTTAATTAGATTGGATTCAGGGGTAGCAAGATGAGTAACAATTCAAGCATATTCCAGGAGTTTGGTAGCATACTCCTGATGGTTGGCTCCAATCATTCTCAGATTTAGAAATTTTCCTTCAATTTGTTCCCGTTCATTCTGGGGAACATACTTTTTCTCCACTCTTGTTTTAAAGGCACTCTAGCTCATTGGATAGGCTACATCTCTACCCTTGGCAACAATAATATTGTTCCACCATTCTAGGGCTTGATCTTTAAACAAGTTGGAAGCATATAAAACTTTATCTTCCTCAGCACATATGCTGATAGCAAGCACAGATTCAGTCTTCTCAATCCACCTTAATGTGGCTATCACTCCTTCTTTTCTAGAGAAGTTGTAAGGTTTACAGTCTTGGAACATCTTGTATGTACAACCTACAATCTTTCTCTTCTTCTCTACGTGACCATAATTGTTACCCATTCCTTCATCTTCTGATGAATTGTGATAATATTCTTCTCTCTCCGTCTTTTTCGATTTATGAGTAGCGGAACCTTCTGGTTTAAGAGTGACGGGTTTCGATTGAGTAATTGTTCGAGTTTGTCGAGAATGAATAGATTGAGGAATCGAAGGTTGAATAGATATTCTGTCAGCTTGTCTCTTATCAAGTTCCTCAAAGATCATTGGGAGAGAATCATTGATTCCTTCCGCAATCATCTTTTGAAATTCTTTTCGAGAGACATTATTTTCAGCAGCGTTTTCAACTACTCCTTGCTTCTTTTTGCCTCTGGTATTTTGAGAAGGTCCATTATTTTTTGACATACTATCAAGAAACGGGAATTGTTTTAAGACAAGGCTCTTTTATTGATAAAATATATTACAAGAGGTAGTACATATAAAATTTATTCAGAAATTTCTAAAATTCTTGTCCTCTAGAGCCTGAACTAATAGGGCATTCCGAGCTTCAACTTCAGCCTTCTCTCTTTCTAGTTCAGCTATTCGGTTCAACAACATCTGCTATATTTCACTTCTTGACGCATTCTCATTTATATGTGGAGCAGGAATATGAATAGTCTCATAATAAGGAACGTAAGGTATATTGGAATCAGCACGTTCTTCTTCTTCATGATCACATTTATTTTCATAAGGCATTTCGGCACATTCTTTATGAAAATTTTGTGGATAAACATGAGTGATATTATAGCTTCCCGTAGTTGGAGCAAAATGAAAACTTATAGAGGGATTATAGGGAACACTAGGGTTTCCTATTTCTCCGAGGCTTCTGAAAGTAGAACTTTCAGTTTCCTCATTAATTTCTATAGTTGTTTCATTCGTTTTACGCGCAAAATAATTAGCAGGGGCAAATTTTCGAAGAAAGCTATGACCCTTGCCTTTTCCAACCATTCTGAAATAAAACAAAAGAAAATATATTACAATACATAGTAAAATACAACAAGATTTTCAATCCTTCATTAGTTCTTTTCCAAGAGTCATTAGATCCTCTCCATACTCGTACACTTGTTTTCCATAGAACTTGGTCCTTGCCTTGTCCATGATCTTCTCCCTTGTTACTTCGTCCGTTTGGCGTCACGAACGATCTAGACATTCGATGGGGGAAGAAGGCATACTAGGCTCATAACCATATTTTGGTGGAGGCTCACGAAGTCTAACCATAAAATCGTTATAGGCATTTTGGTATTCAGGTGGAGCTTGGAAATAGTTTTTAAAAGGACCGTCATATGGAGGTTCAGAAAATATATAGGGATCATACATGACTGGGGATCCAGAGTTATGGGATTGATAATCAGAACTGTTTGAAATAGGATTATTAAATGGATAATCATCGGGATTTTCAGAAGCGATTTGGTAGTAATGGGAGTCTTCAGAAGGATCTTTCCGGCCCCTAATACCACCAATATTGTCCGCTTTGCCCACTAGGAGCTCACAGATTTGTTTTTGGTTGCCCCGGTGAAAACTTCCCAAGGGTCACCCATCCTTGGATTACTCCCACCCGAGCATGCCTAACTGTGGAGTTCTCCTCTCATCCACTACATTAAGCCCCAAAACGCGTTGTTTGTATTTGAGGTGGGGTATTTCTTATGAACCCAGCATCTCTCCCATGGACAGAACAGAACGATATGGGATTTGCCTAAGGTGTTACAAACACCCCCCCTTTGGGACTCATTGTCCTCGATGAGGTTTGCC
Organism: Smallanthus sonchifolius; assembly: GCA_023525975.1. NCBI lineage: Eukaryota > Viridiplantae > Streptophyta > Magnoliopsida > Asterales > Asteraceae > Smallanthus > Smallanthus sonchifolius. The sequence goes on along the minus strand of JAKNSE010000037.1, from coordinate 586,669 downwards.
CCACTATCGTAAACAGAATAGAACGGGAGTGGCTCTGATACCATTTGTAACATCCGGCCCCTAATACCACCAATATTGTCTGCTTTACCCACTAGGAGCTCACGGATTTGGTTTTGGTTACCCGGGTGAAAACTTCCTAGGGGTCACCCATCCTTGGATTACTCCCACCCAAGCACGCTTAACTGTGGAGTTCTCCTCTCATCCACTACATTAAGCCCCAAAACACGTTGTTTGTATTTGAGGTGGGGTATTCCTTATGAACCCAGCAGCTCTCCCGTGGACAGAACAGAACAGAACCATATGGGATTTGCCTAAGGTGTTACAATCTTCTTATGGTGATTGAATTTGATTGTGTCTCATTTCCTTGTATAGATGGGGTACTAGTATGCCAATTGCTGAAATCTGATCCAGCATACATCCATTGGCTTAAAGAGTTTTGGGATTGTGGGTGGTATTCGGGAGAATTGTGCTCAGGGAGCACAACAAATGGGTCATCATTATAGTAAGGCGAACAAATAGGATTCTGTTATGAACCTAACGGATGATATTCCGGAGATTCTTGTTTGATAGGACGATTAGGATCGTAAAGAATGGAATTACCTCTAGACATCTGCAATCTTAATATATTAGTACTTATCTTATTATTTTAATCAAGACTTAGATACTAAAGCCAGTATCTTAATCTTAGCTAAAGTTCTACAAGGATGGTTATCTTTCTAGAGTAGTACCTCCAACAGTTATGTTCCTAGGTAAGAGCGACGAGTCTAGGAGAGATTTATACACCGCTCTTTCCTTAGACAGAACACTTCCATTTATCAGATAACTACATGCCGGTCAGAACGTTACCTTGTTTTCTTATCTTAAAAGCATTAATTGTTGAAGCTTAAATAATAGATCCAAGTATCTAATTCGCTAAAACATGTGGCTCTGATACCAACCTGTCACACCCCGCCTCAGGCACCCCTGGACGTGTGCGAGCCCGATTGGTATCCTGTTCTTAGATTTCAGAGTTTTTATAAAATACAGCGGAATTCCTTTCAAAAGGATTGTTTCATCATTATTTCAACCTCAAGGGTTGTATTTGTAAATATCAAAACTCAGTTGGAAAACAAAAGCTTTGTGTTTACTTTTATAAACACAGGGTTTTAATACCCTCTTCATCTTTGATTACAAAACAGAGTTTGAAATCAAATACATAACAAGCCACTAGGAAATAGTACAACTAAGGGTTAATCAATTCCCTGGTCCTATCTCATTTCTTTAGGATTTCCCTTTACACGAGACCTGAGAATCCTACGTGCATTTCATCCTTTCATTTCAAGGGTCAGATTTCATATCTGTCCGCCATACCTTTCTCAACATGATTTATTCATTTCCTGAAAACATTTTAAAAATAAAACGTCAGTGCGAACGCCGGTGAATACTATATCTTGACACAAAAATCATTTGGCACAAACAAGTATTAATTCGATAATCACAACTTCATGTTCAATTTACACATTCAGCAGACCCATGTTCTGACCGTACGCACCACTGTATACACTGGTAGTATGTCTTTATAACAACAAGGGCTCATGCCTCCTCATTTGTTAAAAAGGGAAGTACCAGCCACGATCCGATAATTTCATCCAAGACCCGTGTATCCCTTGCAAGTTTTACGTATACTTATGGCCCGAATGTTTATCCGTAAATGAACGTTGAGCATTATTCCCTTAACCTTTATTTGGCCATTTTCGCAAATAAAATGTGTTTGACTCAAGTTTTTAGAGAGATAAATTATTCACCTTTTTAATAGGAGTGAGCCTCTAGAGTTCAAAGCTTATAGGCTAGCTTCTTATCCTGGTTTCTCTAGCGTTCCGACCTTTCTACGAGCGTTTCTTGCTTAACCGAGTACGGTGACGAGCGGGAGTTGGACCGGGATCGTCGTGAGTGGGCTAGGGATCACCTGGAACGTGTTTTGGAAGTTGGAAACGTGTTTGGATGTGGAAAATCAAATGAGATCGTCCCACTATTTATAGGCTGCCATTCGGACCTATGTCGGACCGATATGGTTGGGGATGTCGGTCCGACATCCGCCTTAGCCCACGTCAGCCCTAGATGTCCACATCTGATTGGACCGAACATATTTGGCGGCATATCGGACCGATATATGGACCATTTCGGTCCGATATCCAGACCCATGTCCCATCATTAGGGCTGATTCATTGGACACGTGTCAACGCCATATTTTGCGGCTGAGAGGAGGTTGTCGGACCGCTATGGATCGATGTCGGTTCGATAACCGACTTAACAACCTATTGCGGACGGATATGAGAATGAATGTCGGTCTGATATCTGATCTTAACTTACTTCAGACTGATATGATATTCAATGTCGGTCCGACATCAACTTAATTTCTCAAATTTCTTTCATTTTCAACCCTAGACTTTTGGTACAATTATACTTACAGTCCCTAGGGTTGTACCTTTTGCCAAATCTTGGACATTTTTGTGGCAGGTGTTATACATAGTCATAAATTACTGCTCATTAATTAAAAACATTCAAACACAGCGGAAACTTTCATGATTCAATTACATAAACATAGCATAACAACGGAATTCTTAACATTTAAACGTAAAACATTGTCTTAACATAAATTAAAGTGGGATGTCAGTATCGTGTCGGGTAACCTTCACGCCTCCGCACGCCCTTTCTTCCTGTTACCTGAAGTGCATACTAAAAGTCAGCTAATGCTGGTGAGTTCTAGTTTAAAGCAATTGGGTAAAAAAAACATTATTTCTTCATAAGTATATTTATATATACGTATGTTTGTACTTCTTAGCTTTACTGCTTTCATATACATTCATAACGAGTACGTAAATAAATACATACATGCTTATTTCTGGGTGAATATTCATTGGGCATACACATATGGGTGATCAACTCGTCATAACTACTACGTATGTGACAAAGACAAATGCCATAAGAACTACCGTCGTAGCCCATTTCGTAAACCGTCCGGCCCTAGAAACCGTCCGTCATATCATAAATCCGTCTGGAAACCTTTGTCCGTCCGCCTAAACCGTCTTAACGTCGTAGTCCGTCATATTCTTCTGTCTGCCCTAAGGCATCCGTTTCCCACTTGAACTAGTTATATAACCGTGCATCGATTGGGGGACTTACTCCACCGTAGTGGCCATAGTTTAGTCTACCTATCTAGACTTTCATTTCTGGTTGCATAATAGTCGAGTGGTCGTCCATATACCGTAATAGCCGTTAGCATCAAATCGTCCATAACATTTACATACATTCATAACATGCATTATAATATATATAACGCAAGATTTCATTCTTATATGTTATATCATACTTTTATTTCATTATTCATATCATACTTGTCATACTTATAATCATCATGTATTAGCATGTAACACACATAATATTCATGTCATATCATGTATACACTTTAGCCCCAAAACATTGAAAACATTTGCACATAACACATAGAAGGCACATAAAACTCACCTGATTGTCTTAAAGTTTAGCTCACTTGGTAAGAACTTCAAGATAGGTAGATGTTAAAGAATCTGTTAAGGATTACAACTAGTCAAGTTAATATCAAGTCATTTTTGGTCGAAATCCTATGTCCGAAATCTATTCCGGTCGAAATCTAATTCGATCGAAGTCTTTTCCGATCGGAAACTAATCACTTGAAATTATTTATTCTCATATTCTTTTGTTTGAAAACTTCTTTTCCAAAAACTATTTCGATCGAAATGTTTTGTCCGAAATCTTTGACGTCCGAATCACTTTTCGACCGAAATGTTCTGTTCGAAATCTATGGTGCCCGAATCACTTTTCGGTCGAAAACAGTTTTCGGACCATTCATCCGACTTTTCGGACGATGCATCTGATTTTGATCAACTCCTTCGTTTTTGATCCAAGCTTCGATCTTTTTACATCCAAAACTTGAATCTAGCTTCCATGAAGCTAAATACATGCTTTTTATGCGATTACATACGTAAAAATCTTGTCTTTTGATTCAAAACTCATTTAAACTCTAAAACCCATTTCTTAACTAAAACTCATATTTGAGCCGAATGATTACGTGGTTTCATTTCCTTCTCGTTGCTAGATGCTACTGGGATGTGGAGTGATGATTCCTGAGATTTTGAGTTTGATCCCGAGCTTTCTCTCTCTAACACGTTTTCACCTTTCTCTCTCTAAGTTTGAAGAAGATGACTAGTGAAGGAGGGTTTTCTCTATATATATCCCTTGAGAAGCTAGAAGAATAATATGCTTGAATTGATAAGCAAAGTTCCATCACTTTCATAAATATTAAATTAAATCCATTAAAAAAAGCAAAGAAACTACTTAAACATTTAATCCCAAAAATTCCATATGCATAAAAAATTTCATAACAAGGAAAGAGTCTAAAATTCCACATTCATATAAAAAATTCATATGCTTTGGCCCCACTCCTGTTATTCTTAACAACCTCAACGTTCACTTTCTTCTACTTTGACCAACACTTTCTGCTGCAAGTTTGGAGCCAAATCTGACCCGTATCCAAAACCTGTTAAATAACCCGCGACTCGTACACTGGACCGTGACCCGTGAACTAACCCGATTAACCCAACAAAATCTACAGTTTGGTGCAGGCGGGTTGGCTGACGATGGGTTAAAATAAGTTAAATAACCTGTCAATTTTGCATGCTTATGATTAGTAATGCAGAACCTCATTCGCATGCTATAGTTCAAGTAAAGTGGGTGTCGGTTAACTATTGAATATTCCTACGGGATAATTTGTTTGATCATGAGTGTATCTAAAAACTAAATGCAGACTGAACAGATTTAGTGAAAATAGATTTTGAAAAATAAATTTTTATCACTCCAACTTATTAAGCATTTAGTTGAGGCATGTGTTAAGTTACAAACATTTATTTCTCAGTTGTCATGAAAAAAGAGAAGTATGTTGTTAATGCTGAAATTGGTGATGTAGCAATATCATAGGACAAATCATGAAATCAGGGAAAAAAAACTGGGTTATACCTCACAGTCGATTCCTCCTTACATCTCTGAACAGGCTATTTTTTTCTTTTTGACATTTCCTTTTTTGACAGTCCTTCGTATTCCTCATTTTTGGCCGTTATGGGCTAGATTCCGGCAGGGAGGGGGAATGTGGCTGTGGAGTTGACATAAGTTAAAACATGACATAATTCTGTTGCTAAACAGCCAAACTATGAAAGACAGATTTGAAAGCAAAGTTAATTGGTTTCTGATCTATTATTTTTGAAGAATAAAAGTTCAAGCTCACAGGTGAGTAAGAATCATATTCCTCCATCGTGATTTCATCACAAGAAGACGTCTTTGCGATATTGTAAATGTCCTCCTGTTCGTTTATCATAAACACCAAAACCCAGATTGTTACTTATTGAAACCAAATTAACATCAACTACCAAAAGTTTAAACCAGATTATAATGGTCCAAATAAAAGAAAAAAACAAGCATATCAAACTTAAAAACTAATTGAGATATGCACAGTCCTATTCATCTTATACAAAATGAATATGCAGGGTAAACAACGATTTTCGCACTTAATCTTATTCATGTAACTTGATGTAAAAATAAGAGGAAACAAATATTAGAGAGCAAGCTTACCAATTCAGGACCATCGATGATACATCTAATAATTTTCAACTCTGTGAATGATGGATCATTCACCTGTTTTGGTCTACCAATCTTTCTCCATCCCCTTACCTCTGTAAAAAAAGATATGCGAAACAGTTTAGTGTCACCAACTAAAATCCGATTTAAATACCAACCAAATAATTAATATAAGCTTGACAAGATCAAAGCAGGATATACCATTGTAGTCAATAGTGTCACCAACTAAAATCCGAAACCAATCAGAAGTCAATCCACCAACCGCCATTAACTCGAAGAAATCACGCCGACAAAGATAGTACGCTCCTGTGCTTAGTTGAAACCCAGACAAATCTCCACCCAAAATTTCCTCCCACCCCATGTTATTTTTCAAGGTTTCGTGATCAGAGTAGACAAGGCTCACACCACATTCATGTACCTCCAATCCGCTCATCACAACAATAGAGACATTAAGTGTGTCTTCGACGTCCAATGTGTTTCCAATTGGCCAATAGCTTAACCATATACATAGTTCACCATCTTCAGGTTTGCCAAAGACTTTAGGGTTGTACATTAAATCAACAACACCATTGGTCGTACTGATTTTGCAAAACCATACCCAATCACTACCTGATGTTATATACTTGAAAGACACATTAATTCCTTTGAGCCTACTATTCTTAGGACTCAAAGGCACATCAAAGGACAAAGAAGATGATTTTGATATATACTTAGGTATCATGTTTGGATCTTCTATATCTGGCAGAGATGTGATCATTATACCGAATTCGTACAACATCTGTGACACACAAATGAAAGGGATCAATCATTCTGTATAATTAGTTTACAGATGGTATACTAACAATGTATTTTAGCGAGAAACAACGAACCTGGATATCCCTACTTCTGCCTACTGTGAGCTCATCGCCAACAAGGCACACCTGGTGGGTTTGATAATCTTTTAGCCACTTCATGTGTCCCAAACCAATTTCATCCAGTTTAGCTATCCTTCAATCTCATACAAATTAATACAACCTTAATAACCTATCTCTTGCAAAGTGAATCGATGTGATTGGAAAGTTATTCCCTCTAGTAACTCACAGTCATATATATACAATTCTGCAAGTGTACTAGGGAGACATTCAAGGTGTACGAGTTTAGAGCTAAAACTCATGTCAAGAACCTTAAGACTTTTAAGACCATAAAATCTAGACAAGGAATCAAATAGACTATTGCCTAAATTCAAATACTGCAAATTAGGTAGAAATTCGAAAATCCATTCAAAATATGATGGAAGATTGCAGTCTTTGAGGAATAACCGATTTAATGAAGATGGAAATATACACAGCAACCCACTTTGGGGTTTACACCCTGTCAGGTTCAATAACGCAAGACTTGAAAGGACATCAAAAGTTGGTAAAAGATAATTTAAACGGTAACAGTTCCAAAGAATTAAAGTCTCAAGATTAGGCATATAGTAGATGTTGCTGATCAATTTAAGTTTGTGCGAGTCCTTAAGATTTAGAATCTTCAATGACGGAATAAGCTGTTGCAAAAGTTATATAAATTTTTCATCACCATATAGTTTTAAAAAGATCATTAAAAATCAAGAAACAAAAAGAAGATAATGGATTCACTACCGTAGGGAGTTTAAATATTTCCAATTTGCTATAGCTCATATTTATAGCCACCAAGTTTCCCACGAGTAAGCCAATGGGTATGGTGTTTAAATGGAATCCAAACCAACACAGCCATCTTAATTCTTCAGAAAAATTCTCATAGGATCCATTGAGTTCCACAAAATTTAGCTGGAGAAATTTTAGCATATCCATATTTTTAAGTGCTTTTGTTGTAAGTTCTGATGACTGCAAATATAACATGAAGAGTAGTAAGGTTTGATGCACACGTGGGCATGTCATGTCTCACTTATTTAACATTTTACTTTTTATAACAAATTCATAACTTAAACCAAAAGAACTTCAAAAAAAAAGCTTTTTAAGATGAACAAGTTTCTTCACCTTTCTCGTTTTCATTTTTTACTTCTTTTATCAAATCCAAAAAAAAAACATATTAAAGAGTCAAAAGCCAAAATTTGGATTTTTACTTGTTCTATATTACCTGGAATGCAGAATTCTCTTCCGAAAGCATTCTCATGTCTAGTGCTAAACCTTCTATCTTTTTTGAACCCTTCAAGAAAAAGATATGAAACTATAGAATGTTAGATGAAGTGGGAGGAAGCAAATGTGATAGCACAAAACGCTTAAACGTATATGAAACATCTTACCTTTCCTTTTCTCAATATCTTATGATAGTCACTACTAAGCCAGACTCTACTACGTTCTTCAGGGAACTTCGTTGATTCTTGACGAACTATGTTTTTCACCATCTCTTGAACCAATCTATGCATCATGATCTTTTTGTTTGGTGAAACAGAAAGAAGATACCTGTTAATCAGGGTTTGTATCCCAGATTTAGCCGAGTAATCAGGCTCCAATATCTTTACAACATAATCCACGTCTTTGCCGACAAAGAAACAAGCAATATGCAAAAACAACTCTTTCTCAGAGTTATATGGCAATGACTCGTAGCTCGTTTGGAGTACATCTTGAATTCTAGAATGCATATCTTTTTCCAATAAATTCATTTGACTTCTCCAATAGGGGATGGTAGTGTTCTTGAACATAAGTGAGCCCAACACTTCAAGAGCTAGTGGACTACTTTGACAATACCGTAAAGCCTCCACTACAAGCTCATTAAAGCCGTCCATGGGTTTTTTGGTTCCAAATGCATGGCGACATAAAAGCTCAGACGATTCTTCAATGTTTAATAATTTCATTTCATACCGTTCACACCTCCAACCTGACAAGTCAAACCCATTATCTGGATTCTTATATGTTGTAATAATAATCTTACTTTCTGCATTAATCTTCCCAGATCCGAGCAAAGTAACTAACTGACTATATTCAACAATGTCATCAAGAACAATGAGTGCCCTGTTCATTTGCAAGGCTTCCTCAATCATACACGTACATCGAGAAACACCATGTATATTTCTCCTTTTCCCTCCTAAAATATCTTTAAGAAGTTGTTTCTGTAGTTTAAGTAAATGTTTGGGTTCTTTACATCTACTACCAATGTCTTCAACAAAACTCACACATTCAAAATATTTCTGATTTGAATCGTATATATATTTGGCGAGTGTTGTCTTGCCACTTCCATCCATACCGTGAATTACTAAAAACTCAACATTGCATAGATCAAATCAGTAACTGATCTCATCATAACGAGTGTCTATCCCTGTTATATTAACAGGAAGATAAACATCTTTGGGACTTAACTTATTGTAAATTGTATCAATAATTATCTTCAGAATCCTTGTTTCATGTCTCATAAAAATGGAGAAGCTTATGAGATGACGTTTAGAGATTGTTTTATATATTTTGAATGAAAGTGGTAAGCATAAATTAAAGTTTCAGACAAAAGTACTAAAAGTTAAAAGATTATGAAGTAAATAGGTAAACATAAATTAAAGTTTCATCTCCTTTCTAACATTCTTTACTTGAAGCAATGCGTATGAAGTAAAATAATAGTACGTTTACACTTAATTACGTAGTTAATTATAAAAATAAAATACTGAATATATTTATCCTTTATACATATGAGTTGTACTATAATAATATATATATAGTGTTGAATTTTCAAATTATATTAACTTTTTTATTATATTTGTTGAATAGTATTTGTTTATCACGTTCAGCAAAAAGATGTTACATAATTGTTTATGAGCTATGACTTAGCACTAGAAATTATTGAATAATCCTCAAATTATTGAATCAACTAAAATGCATGCATTTAAATAGTGACTGAATTAGGAGAAGAGAAAAAAAAACCATACTCGGAAACGGTGAAGCCTGACAAATCAGCAACCTCCATAAGAGCTTTCTTCCACTTGTTTACATTCTCATCTGTCCACCTTGAAGAAGGTTTGACTCCAATGGCGAAACTACCTGTTTGTTTCCTAACATCTGCGGGCTCAACGTGATAAAAAACAGGTACAATTGCACTCCCTCCTTTGCTCCAGGATGAGCAGAAGCTCATCAAGGCACCAACAGGAAGTTGCATAATTCTTTGACAATACAACTATGGAAGCCCTAGATGCTTCGATCGCTCTCTGAAATTCAGGTTTCAGCTCTTCACCTTTGTTCACTTCTTCTTCATCTCTAAAAGTGCTAATTCCTGCTCGTTTTAACCATTCGTAAAGATGATCGGTAAAAGAATGTCGAGTATCTTCGCCTCAAAAGCTTAGAAACACATCGTAGCTGCAGTGTGGTATATCACTAGAAGAAGCAATGACAGTAGAGGTGGAGGTAGATGCCATTGAAATTAGAAGAAGCAATGAGAATTGAAGTTGGGAGGTTAAGAAAGGACGAAGAGTCTTGCTCTTTTAGTATTACCAAAAAGCAAACAATCAAGTGGCTGATGGAAATTCTTCAAACATACCCCACAAAGACGAAGACACTATGCCCTACGATTGTACGATTCATCAACTATTTTTTTTGTCTTCGCGGGCAAGGCTGATTTAAAACCATGGTTCATTTCAAGCATGCTCCCACAAAGTTTGACTAACGGGTTGTCTGGTAAAATCTGAACCATTAAAAGCTCTAAGTTTTTAATATCTACCAAACAGCGCCTAAGTTTTTTTTTTTTACAAAATATATATTAAACTTTTAGCTTTTTCAGGTATATGCATAGAAACCAACAAACGAAACTAAGACATGTAAGCTAACATAAGGCTAAATTTTAGCGGTGTTAACTTACGTGGGGTTTACAAAACCAAACAATCAGAAAACGACACATAAACTAACCTGGCTAAAATCCCATATTTTTGTGTGCCGGGTTAGCTTACATGCATTTTCTAATTAGTTGTTTTTGTGGATCCCATATTTTTGTGTGCCGGGTGAGACTTATCAGGGTAAGCTAAGATGAGGATTTCTGATTCATTTCTTTTGGATTTTAGTTTTGTAAAAGCTGAAAATCAACATTTATTTTAGAAAAAAAAAAAGCTGGGTGAACAGGTATATTTTGGTTTTTTTCTTACTTAGTTATGTTCAAAATTAGTCTTGTGGACCATTTGGGTAATGTTATGATTATATATTATTACTTTTAGTTTTAATAATTATCATCATCTTTTTCTCAGATCTTTATCACCAGAAGAAGCCATAACAGCAGAGGAGGAGCTAGGAGGCCATTGAAATAAGATCTGAGAATTATTGAATTGGGGATGTGAAATGACGAATAGTCTTGGTCTTCTAATATTACCAAAAATGCAAGGACAGTCAAGCAACTTTTTAAAAGCCCGCAGAGGGGCAAAAGCAGAAGCCACATGCAACTTTTTTATTTTTATTTATTTATTTATTTTTATATTTTGAAAGGAAAAGAAAAGTTTTGGAGGGAAATTCTTCATTTCAATTTGAGGGCCCCGGGTAAATTACCTAATGCTAAAACTTAAGCATCTAAAACTAGCAATTAAAAATTGGGTAAATAAGGAGAAGGTAGAGCAAGAGGATGAAAGAAATAAATTGGTTGAACAATTGGAAAGTTTAGACGGTTTGGCTGAGGAGGACTGCCTCAACAAGGAACAACTTGAACTCAATCTGGAGTGTAAAAGCTATCATAAGACTTGGATAATAAAAAATGGCAGGATTTAAGGCAAAAGTCGTGAGTCCCTTGGACTACCAAAGGGGACGAAAAAACATCTTTCTTTCACGGTGTTATCAATAATCGCTACAAGAAAAATCACATCTACGGGCAACATATCGATGGTAATTGGTGTACCAAGCCTTCCCTCATCAAAAAGGAAGTTCATAAATTATTCGCTATCAAATTCAAGGAACCTTCACCTCATCATCTCATCTCCACATGCCACCACCTCAAAAAGTTGGATCCTTCTATGTCAGGATGCCTCACTACTCCGTTCACAACTAAGGAGATCAAAGATGTCGTTTGGGATTGTAATGAGGACAAGGCCCTGATGGTTTCAACTTCACGTTCATCACACACTTTTGGGGCATTCTTGAGGAAGATGTGTTTCATATAATGGATTATTTCCACTTGACCCGTGAGATTAGCAACAGATGCACCTCGTCTTTTATCACCCTTATCCCCAAATGTATCGACCCTGTGTCCTTAGAGGACTTCAGTCCGATAAATCTCATTGGTTGTGCATGAGTAAGATTATCTTCAATATCCTTACTAATTGCTTAAAATGGGTGATCCCCATGATTATATCCGAGGAACAATCGGTGTTCATTGCTAACCTGAATATCTTGGATGGCCATTGATTATTAATGAGGTAATCTCTTGGTGTAAGCGGTACAAATAACAATCACATCTCTTCAAAATAGACTTCCAGAAGGCGTTCGATACTCTAAATTGGGACTTTGTGGACTCGTATCTATCCTAAATGCACTAGCCTGACCTCTGGAGGGAATGGACAAAGGCCATCCTACATTCGGTAAGGTCCTCTATCTTAATCAATGGTGCACCCACTTTTGAGTTTCAATTTTTCCAGGGGGTTCGTCAAGGTGACCCGCTATCCCCCTTTATCTTCATCCTCGCCATGAAGGCTTTCTCAGGTTTCATGAAAGGCGTTGGTCTAGCCAATGTCTTTCACGGGAACAAACTCCCCAATGGGAGTCCTCATTTGACTCACCTCATGTACGCCGACGATGTCATACTACTGGGAGATTGGTTTTCTGCTAACCTCAATAACATTGCAAGGATTATGAGAGCTTTCTACCTGGTGTCGGCCTTAAAAATGAATCACAAAAGACCTCTTTATTCGGCTTGGGTATGGAGGATGGGGAGGTCAAGAATATGGCGACGTGTATAAATTGCAATATTGCCAAAACTCCATTCAAATAATGTTTAACAATTGAACGATTCAATTTGTTATTTGCCCAAAGTGTAACTCTTCGGATCATACCTCGATAGCAACGTTGATATTATCGATGATCGGACATCTAATATCCAACAATCTCCCACTTGGTCGATTCATCGACTAATCGGGTCAACGTAGACAGTGGTGGACGCCTAGCTGCATCTCACTGCCCCTGACAAGGTATGACGTATTTATAATCGTCAACTAGTTCCTTGTGTTCAAGTAACTTTTACTTTACCAAGTACAATAGCCATGGTAAACATATATCTATCTATATATATATATATATATATGTGTGTGTGTCCTTTCTGTTTAGTTCATTCGTTGAACATGATACATGGATACAAGTCACTTCTCTTATGTGGTTCAACTATTCTTGTTCTCGTTCTCCAATTCAAAAATGGTCTAAACAAACTACTCTAGTTTGTGCGTGGCCACACGATTTATACCAGTTTGAATCAACGAGGGCGCCAGAATGTCCAGATGCTAATCAAAGGATAACAGAATTCTTTTGGCCACGCACAACTCCCACTTAATTTCAGATTACTCCCAATCATATCCTTATTACTGCCTGTTAAGGTACAGCGTTAGATAAAATCAAGGAATAAACTTTAGTCAGAGTTATTTCTAGTGCGTGCCTCGAGTCAAAGGATCAATAGATCTTACCATATTCAAAACTTCTCAAGACTTTGATCCATGAAGATAGTTTTGAAGCGAGTTACGTTCAATAATCATTCTCTAATGATTATTTGTGAACATGATGTCCAACCGTTTGGCCTTTCATTCCTATTGAACCAATCATCCAATTCACAATAGTCTTTCGTTCATATTGATTCCCATGAATCTAATCGACTATGAACATTTAGAATATCATATAATATTCAAGGATTTCTGAAATGTATAAAATATCGAATCATAGAAACATGTATTTGTAATGCACTTAACCTTTAAGTCAATATAAACACCAATGTTTCTATATTGTTCGAAAGCACCAAATACTAACAAATCAAACTCAAGTCTAGCATTTCTATCACCTATCAACATGCTCCGCATATAGATTGAGGTATAGGTTTAGCGAATGGGTCAGCTAGATATTTATTTGTGTGAATTTTGTTTTATCGTGATGTCTCCAAGTTTCATGATCCCATTAATGAAACTTAACGATGAAAAACTCTCTTTTGGAACTTTTTTCCAAACTATTAGAAGCTATCTGAAAACCCTTTCAGAATACTATCTTCTAATGTTCCAAGTCACAACATCTCATGTTTGTGCAAATGTTATTGATGGAACTTTTCTATTAGATAACGTTGATGTATCATATAATCATTATCAGATAATGTTGATGTATCGTGTAATCATTCTCAATGATCATCGCATGGTGTTTGTATCTTAACCTTTTAAGATCGTTGTGTTTGACTAACAAGTCATCATAACTAATTATGATCTTGTTCCAAGAACCCTTCTTGATAGTCAAAGTTGGTACTCTTAGCATCTTATCTAATAAGATAGCATTGTCTCATCATAACACTTTATGATCACCATTATATGCTTTTCAAGCAATATCCTTTTCCTTTTGTCATAACTAAATTTCAAAGTTCTTTCATCGTATGAAAGTATTGACAACGCTCATTATCCTTTTAGATGAAACTACATGAACCATTTCATTTTCATCTTATCCCAATCATTATGGGTTATAGATAATGTTAACAGAAATGTTAACGGTATGTCTTTATTGATTTGTCACACAAAACATTTAAGACAACTTTATTAATGTCAATTGATTGTTGTGATTCTTACTTTAGAATTTTTCCCTCTTATATATCATATATATATATATATATATATATATATATATATATATATATATATATGAATGCAATCAATGCTAGTTTTGAAATTAATCTTCTAAAGATACTTTATCTTTCAGTGATATGTTTTAAAATATAACTCATAATTTTGGCAATGTATCATTATACACTATACGATAACACTTATCATCCCTATCTGTGGTTTTCTATGTATCACTATACACTCCTCTTAATAATGTGTCTCTTACACATTCTTATTGTTGTAGGTATTCACTCTCACTGGCCTTTGCATCCATCATATCGAATTTTATTTGAAATGATCGTATCAGTTTCAATAATTCAATGGCCTCAGACATATCCAGACTTCTATACTTTTCTTGAAGCTAATTTATTACAAGAACATTTCAGTATTCATAATACATGTTTGTTTTGATTATTTTATTCAACTGTTTAAAAACTTGTAATATGTTTCCTCTTAGGAGACTTGGAATCCAATTCCTATTTTATCAACCTTTGATAATCTGTTAGGCTTCTAGTATTAACGATCCATTTGTTGTTTCAAAACAACTTCTACATCTTGATGAATCTCATTCATGTGTAGTCTGATCAAATCTTTATTTGTCACAAATGGATTGTGTGTTTGGATCATCATTAGATGATTTAACTAAAGAATATCATTCTTTCATCGTATGATCTCTAGTGTCTGTTTGTAAAAGATCTCATCTTTTCTTTCATATACTTATCAATTGAAAAAGATCTCATCTTTTGTTTATGATAAACATATATATATATTTATCAAATGTAAAAGATCACATCTTTTGTTTATGATAAACATTTACATATATATTTCTAGGATCTAATCCTTGCCTGTATATGAAATTTTATGTCCATGCAATTGAATAATACTATTTATTCAGAACTTTAAACAACACTTGTTTCTTGTTCAAGAATCAGGCATATCATGGTTATGAGCGGTTTCAATCTTATTCATAAGTTTGAAGCATTTATTAAGGCAGCAGACGAAACTATTTCGTATAGGGGTTCATAACATCCTATCCTTATTTGTTCATAGAACCCTTTTATATTCATATCCCATATGAATTATTATACCTGTTCTGGATGAACCTTTTGGTTCAAGGCTAGTGATTTGGATTTTGTGCAGTTGCTTTGTATTAGGGGTGTTCAAAACCGGATATCCGGAATTTCGGATATCCGGAAATTTCGGATAGTGGATTTCAATATCCGAATCCGTATCCGAATTTTCGGATATCCAAAATTCGGATATCCGAAACTTCGGATACGGATTCGGATAGAAACTGGATATCCGAAATCTCTAAATCCATACTAATCTATAACCAAGCAAAAGTTCTTTCAATGAAGAATGAAGATTTGAAACCTGATTCATTTATTTCGATTAAAGTACACTTTAATTCAAACAAAACACCACACACACAAAAAAACGCCACACACTTGAATGGTAAAGGGCTGAAGGCTAGCCGGTGGCCGGTGGTGGTCTTGTAACATGGACGGCAGCCGGAAATACGGTGAGGCGAAGCTGTCGAGCAGAGGCCAGATGTAGGGGTGTTCGATCAGAAGTCAGATCTCGGATGTAAAGGTCAGATGCAGAGGTCGGAGTGTGTACAAAATCGTCATCTCTCGATTTCAACCTGTAACCTAACAATATGTGAATGGTCTGATGGAGCAAATGTATGATTGTGATGAGATTTAGTGGAAAAGGGGATTGATTTAGATGAGAAACTGCAGGGATGGGTGAGGCAAAGACGAGCATAAAGATTAGGAAGTTAGGGTTTCTTCTTATTCTCTTATATATTTAAATATAATAATTAATTAAAAAAATAAATAAATTTATTATTTCGGATTCGGATATCCGAAATGTCCGAAAATTCTCAACATTACTATCTGAATCCGAAAATTTGGATATCCGAATTTTTTGATAATTCGGATTCGGAATTTCGGATAATTCGGGTTCGGTTTCTGATTCGGATTTTTTTGAACACCCCTACTTTGTATGACTAACTACTTAGTCTTATAGTAGGGATAACTCTTATCGCTCTTTTATATCTTATCTCATAAGATTGTTTCTAGAGGAAAATTATTGAAACTATTTCAATCATAAAGTCATATGTAAACATTTATATCACATATATAACTTTTACAAGACTTAATATGTTTCATGATATCTATTAGATACGATCTAATTAAGTATCTAATGGACTTGAATAACATGTCTCACATGTCTTTAATATTTCATGTCAAATAGATGGTAATGAATTCTTAATTCATCGTAGGCAACAATCATAATGCATCAAATATTTAAATAAGTCATACTTAAAATAATCAAGCAATATTCAAAAGAAATTAAATCCGGAATTTAAATTTGTTCCAAACAAAAATAAGATAACATCATCAAATGGTGTAATCAACAACTCGAAGTAATCTTCAAGCTATGTTCGTCTTTCTTTTCTTCTTCCTTTCCTTCTTTTTCTTTTATCTTTGCAAAGAGCAAGTTTGCATACGTTAAAAGTCTAACTTTTAAGAGATAAAGAAACAATGGAAAAGTTGCCTAGATACCTGAAGTATATGCTTTGAAGCATTCTCTAGCAACAATAGCTTTGGGCATCTCTCTAACACGGCATATGTGTTTAGAGATCTTAGCCTTGGTCTCACTAATAGCTTTGCCCTTATCCCCGGTTTCCACAGTCTCTACCGGTACCTCTTTGCTTGTGAGGATAAGTGGAGATCATCATTGAACATAGCTCGAATGATGTCATCACTCGGATAAACCCCGGTCCTCTCAAGCTGATCAACAAATTTAATCATTTTCAAAGCATCATCAGGTTCAACTTTGGCATACCACGAGATGAAATCTCTTAGCTCGTCAAAACGACTAACTAGGAGTTTATCCACTCTATAGTCATCAAATGCGTCATTAATAACAGTATCAATGACCAAGTGATCGTCAATCGGAACACATGCTTTCTCGAGGTCTGCCACCAAATTTCTCATGATCATGGCACGATCCGGATTCTCCGAAGCCTCATCTTTAATGTATCTCATTAAAGAGTAAGAAGGATCCTTATTGTAATCTTGATGGTATCTCTCCATCAAGTTACGGATCATGTCATAAGCTGATAAGTGTCAGATCAAAGCTTAAATCCCGGGACTAACAGATGCTAGTATATGGTCTGATATAGCGGAGGTATCATCCCTAAATTTGTTCCAAACCTTTAGAACAAATTTCCCAGCATCTCTAGGTGGCCGTTCTGGTACAGGGTATTTTAGAACATGCATCTTCTTATTATATCTAAGGACTTTCTTTAGATTGTAGTACCATTCCAAGAAGTTTGTTCCATCGAGTTTGATTTTAAGAATATCGTTAAGACGCTCTATTATAACATCATCAGCAGATGGAGCCATCTACAAAATTCAATTAAATTTTAGTATTTTCATGCTTTAATTATCTTAATTATATTAATGACCCAAAGACAAAAATATTTATAATTATGTTAGAGAGGTAGTGTATGAAAATATCAATTGTGTCGACTACACAATTCTCGGTTTTAGGGGCATGACAAGCAAGGTCAAGCTTTGGATACGTTTCCTTCAACTACGCCCGCTTAAACGACTTAAGTGATATTTGTCCTTCAATTGTGACTGTAGTACCGGCCTAAGTGACTTAGGAATCGCGATCCTACCTTTAACCAAAATCGTGGCGTCGAATGCAGGGTAATTCACTAACATTGACGTTTTGGTTTAGTTTAAGTGAAATAATTAAGGGTGGCGATGAAATATCGATTTTAATAATTGGGATTTCTTTAATTTTTTATTTTACCGGTTAAGGGTCAAAAACATTTTGGACGACGGACAGCATGAATCAAGTCGTGCAAATTTTAGTAAACCAATTTTACTATATAAATCCGTGAAACGCTTTTCAACACTCGACACGGTCCAATTTTAAATACCTTATTTTGAACTAAATTGGTCGTTAATCGCGAACTTAATTTTAAACTAATTAACATTTAATTAATTTAAAATTGTTTTAAATAAAAACTATTTAAATTTAAAAACTTGTTTTTACTTTTAAATAAAACACTTTTATTTAATTACCTTCCGAGAAAAATAAACAATTTAATTATCTCGTCGTTTTTAAATTGTGTCAAAAGTTTTATTA
Organism: Smallanthus sonchifolius; assembly: GCA_023525975.1. NCBI lineage: Eukaryota > Viridiplantae > Streptophyta > Magnoliopsida > Asterales > Asteraceae > Smallanthus > Smallanthus sonchifolius. The sequence continues at coordinate 568,104 of JAKNSE010000037.1, read as the reverse complement.
AAACTTTTGCTGTTTAATAATTATCCTAAATAATTATATCACAACCACGAAAATAAATAAAACGTAGAATCGAGCAACTAGAAAAATTGTCCGGTTTCGTTCAAGCCATCAAACGAACAACCGGACTGGTCTAAGGGATAACAAAATAATAAATCTGTTATCTCCCACTTAGTCCAAGATCTCCATCTTTAATCCTGTCTTTGTCCGCCTTGGTTTTCAAGTCTTCGTCTCTTTAGGGTTACAATATTTATTTACAAATACACTAAAAATAAATAAATAAAATCCTAACTATTACATCGGGGTTCCAAATAACCCATAAAAAAATACAAAGATAACAACCAATCAACAAACAACACAACCACATGTCTCTAGTGCTCGATTCATTTAACACAATCACAACAAACGCAAAAGGCTCGATCTTTTGTCAAACAAAAGTTTTGACAAATAAAACAATATATCGATTTAAAAAAAAATATGTCTAAACGCGCGTAAAGGTGGCTCTGATACCACTGTTGGGATATCGTGCACCGGTTTTAACATTTAAAACGAAAACTTTATAAAATCAGATTTACAATAGCGGAAGCATTTACAAAAGCACACGATAAAAAGATCCAATCTTTTCCGACAGTGATCCGATTACACAGCGTTTAGACAATAAAATAAATAAATAAAACATATCCATAGGGTGTTTAGCGTTTTTGTACCTTTGACGAATAACCGGGTTGAAACACTCGGGTACAAAGAACGTCACGCTAGATGACAACAACGAGCTCGTCATACGAACCCGTCACACGAAAACACACCAAACGAGAACCCGGTTCTCTCCCTCTTTGGTTCGGCTCGCGAGAAAGCAAGGAACACAACGACGACGCAGGGTGGTGACGACGGTGGCGTGTAGTGGCCGGCGACTGCGGGTCACGGCGGCGAGGGGTGGGCCGGCTGAGGTCGGACGACGTAAGGGGAGGGGGGGTCAGCTCCTCTTCCTTGCGCAAACTTGGAGGTGGCTAGAACTAGGATTAGGGTTTCATCTTAATGATATACTTATAGTAAATATGTTACCATTCAAACCCTGAGTAATTAACCTTTAATTACTAAATGATTAACACTTAATCAATTCTAATCCTTCTAGTTTATAGTTACATTAATTAATAAACTATCTTGCGCTAACCAAACTGGTTCTATATTTAACTATTAAATATAAAAACCTGTCAATATATATATTACACTAATATATACATAACACCACATTCCGTCTCTCTCGTTTTAATTATTCTCAATAATTAAATATTACGCAATCTATAAATATCTCTCTAGATATTTAATCCACCGAACTCTTAATTCTTGTTTCGTGTAATAATGTTTAACAATTAAACGATTCAATTTGTTCTTTGCCCAAAGTGTAACTCTTCAGATCGTATCTCGATAGCAACGTTGATATTATCAATGATCGGACATCTAATATCCAACAGCTGGGCCATTTGGAAGGCAAGAAATAAACGGCTTTTCGAAGACCAACCGGTTTCTATGGTAAACATTGTTAAAGAAATCAAGCTTCGTGGATTCCTTTGTATTAAAAATAGTACTAAAATGAGCTCCTTGGAATGGCAAGATTGGTATTCTTTTAAAATTTGAGTTATAGTTTGTTTTCTTTTAACTATTTATGTTTCTGGTTTGTTTAGGCCATTATGTCTGGTCTACTTGGATTTATAGTTCTGGTGCTCCCCTAGCTTGCTTTTATTTATTGAAATTTGTGCGCTCAACGTGATAAAAAAATAGTGTTGGTAATTTTAGTGTTATCGACGGATATTTTAGGATATGGGATTGACTTGTTGGTGTGTTGCAAAACACATATCTTTATCCTTGTAATAGTAGCGATTTAGTATAGTTTTATGATCGATTTTGGGCCATTTATAGCTTGTACTTAGTAATGTTATGTTTTGTAGGTGTTCGGGAGGAAAAGGAGCGTAAACGAGCAATAATTGTGAAAGCATGAGCACACGAGAACACGGGACGGGAAAAGGAAAAAGTTAAAAAAGAATCCAAACTTCACAAGGGCATATCTCGGGCTAGAAAATGAGTTACAAGACCCATAATATATGGATTTGGGGTATTTCGACGAGCTGAGTCCTAAAATCAAGTTTTGGCAGTACACGAAGACATGGGGGTCCATTTTCATGGTACATGAAGATCCAGGAAATCTGCCCGACTCTTTTGTGTTTAGCGGTACGCGAAAACCTAGTCAGAACTCCTCGCGGTACGCGAGAAACTGCAGATATGGGCTTTTTGACCTAATTTGATGTTTTAATAGATTAGAACCCATCCATGGTTGTTGGCTAGACTTCATATACTGCCTAGGTTTTTGATAAATATCTGTTAAAGTTCGAATTTTTATCGGTTTATGGTTGATTTTGATGGTTTGACATTATTGTAGTCGATCTTGGTTTAATTGATATGATGTTTAAACATGCTTGATTCTGATTTAGTACTGATTCTTATTCTGCATGTGTTCTTGTTGAATGTCTTTCAATTATAAACGCATGTTTAGGTTACTTGCTTAATGTTTATGATTGTTTATGGTGTTGCTGGACGTAGTGATCCATAGGAATATTAGTTGGTGATTCATTAGATTGAGTGTTCTTCCTATCTCGATAGCTGAAAGGTGAGAGTTAGTCGGTGTGTCTTCGGTGTTAGGTGTCTAGGTGTAAATTCTCTGAAAGGAGGTTTCCCCTTGGTTTCTTAGTATCCTTGCTAGTCCGTGTCTTAACGTTTTGTTCTGAGATTACCCCTTGCATTCTTCGAATGTATTGTGATAGTGAGACTGAAAGGTGATCTATCTTTAGGCTATTGTAGTGTCGTTGGAGAGACTAAAAGGTAATCCAACTTCTGGTAAGCGTTATACATTCCTTAGAGTTTCCTACTAGGTTACACCCGGAGATTGATCAGGGATCCTTTAGGTATTCTTAGTTGTCGATAGTGAGTTCTTATTTCTTTTGATTAATTTAATCTTAGTTCATAGAATTCCCCTCAACCCAAATAATTCAGTTCTAGGTAGAGTCTAGTTTTAGTTAGTGTATGTGTCTCGTGGGTTCGATATCCGGACTTCCATTAGGTTGTATTACCATTGATAGGTACACTTGCCCGTTATTGTGGTCTAGTTTAAAGGATTTCTAGAGTATTACTAGAGTGTCTAGGTTATATTTTTATATAGTTCTTATAAGACCATTCGGACGACATCAATTGCAATCTAATTCATGTTCAGAAACATCAGTACGATGAAAGGGTTTTTAGGTTTGAGAATTTTGTTTATGTTGTTGGTTTTTCGTACCAGAGATTCATTCATGTCTGTTATACATGATATAGAATCAAAGGTCAAGGCACGAATCAAAGGAAGACAGAAACAATTTTGTTTCAGTAATTAACAACCGTAAGCAATTGAAGTTTTCTTTGTGTTTCTATTTGGAATAATTTGATGCAAAATTTCAATCATAGGTGATCGGGTATTTTCCGTTGGGCAGTAGCGGAAACGAATTGTAAATTACGGTTCCGTTTAAGAATTCATGGAACGGATTCAAGAAGCAGAGGAACGTGTCGGTTCTTGCTTGTGTTATTACTTGGTGATAGCAAAACAAGAAGAAAGAATCACATGGTGGAATTGACTTCATTCAATCAATCATCCCTACAAGTACGTTTTCTTTTCAAAAAAATTTATTGAAATATCATGCATACAAGTATGGATTTCATGAGGTATGAATATAGTTAATTTGTGGTGTAAAAGCATGATCTCATATCTAATCCGTAGACAAGAAATTAAGAATTCTTATTTTGGTGGCGAAAATGGATAACGAATATTGTATGCATGAATCTTTTAATTCTTTCCTTTCTCCCATTGATATAAATGCCTGTTATATTGCATTCGAAATCGATGTTCACTAATCCAGAAGATAAATATCAATCATAGAAAAGGGGTTTTCTGGTTTATTTACTGCATGATAAAATTGTAGAGGATATTGTTGCTGAATTGAATAAATATGTTTAGTCTCGATATGACATGTTTATTGTTTTAGATACTATATTAGTATGAATAGAATGTTTAGATTGAATGTGAATCGTAAATCTGTTTCTATTAACAATCATGTTTTATGATATCAAGTACATCCAAAAATTTGTAACTCTATGCTTTGGCCTGCTTGTTTAGGTCATGTGAATTTTAGGAATATGTTTGACATATATAAGAATAGTTTGATTCTTGCTTTTGACATAGTGAGTTGTCTGTTCTTTACTCTATACCTGAAATAAAATGTATGTCATTGATTTTATTAATGATGCTACTTGGTGTTTCTATGTGTACTTATTACGTGCAAAATAAGAAGCCTTAGATGACTTTAAAATATTTAAGACTAAGGTGGAATTTTAAATGAACGGTTTGATTAAGAAACTTTGCACAGATAATGGATGTGAGTTCTATGATCCAAGTTACCTTCTATCAGTGGGTATTAATCATCAGTCCATTGCTCTCTATATACCAAGGCTAAATGGTGTATCTCAGAGGAAGAATAAGGGTCTCTAAGAAATGGTTAAATCCATGTTCTCCTATGTAGGTCCAAGTGAAGGTTTTGGTTAAGGCTATGTAACAACCTTCTACTTGCTAAATAGGGTTCCTAATAAAGGAACAAGGTTGTCCCTTATGAACTTTGGTATAAATGCCACTGGAATTCAGTTACCCAAGAATTTAGGGTTATATAGCTGGAGCAAGACTTACTGAATCTAACATGAGGAACATAGGTGAAAGAGGCATAGACTGCATCTTTATTAGGTATGTTAAGCATTCATGTGCTTATAGGTTCTATGCCATAGAACCAAATGACTTTATCTATTAACATTGTGATCATGTCAAGAAATGTTAACTTTGACAGAATAGATTCTCCTTTATACCAATACCTAAGGATATGGTTCCAAGCTCTAGTAATTCTCAAGTGACTGACCATATAATTGATACATCTTTTGAGCCTAGGAGGAGTAGTAGAGGAAGAAAAGCTAAGTCTTTTGGTTCTGATTTCCACCTTTTCTTAGTTGAAGGGTCAAGGAATGAGATAGAATCTCATTATTAGTATTATTTTAATATTTAAGAGGTTCCAAGGATGTATTATGAAGCTATGGTATCTAGGGATGGTGCTTTCTAGAAAGAAGCAATCCAAGATGAAATGGATTATGTTATGTGTAATAACGCATGGAAACTAACTGATCTACCTTCTGGTTGAAAACCATTGGGTTGCAAATGGATCTTTTAAAACAAAGATTAAAGTTGATGGAAGCGTAGATAAGTTTAAGGCGAGGTTAGTTATTCGAGGCTTTAGACCAAAGGAAAGAATTGATTTCTTTGATACATATGCTCTTGTTGCCAAGATTTCCATTATAAGACTTCTAATAGCTCTTGCTTCAGTTCATAATTTGATATTCACCAAATGGATGTGAAGACTGCGTTCTTGAATGGTGAATTGGATAAAGAGGTATACATGAAACAACCTGATGGCTCTGTATTACGTGGTCATGAACACAAGGTGTCTAAACTTGTCAAATCATTATATGGTTTAAAGCAAGCACCTAAACAGTGGAATCAAAATTTGATGAGGTGATCTTATCTCATGGGTTTCTTTTAAATCAGGCTAATAAGTGTGTTTACACTAGATTTGACTATTCTAGTAAAAGAGTATTTATTTGAATATATGTTGATGAAATGTTGATCTTTGGTACTGATCAAGAAAAGGTTGATAAGACAAAGCAATTATTGTCTTTTAATTTTGAAATGAAGGATACAAGGGAGATAGATGTGACTCTTGGAATAAAGATTAGAAGAAGAAACAATGGTATAACCATGACACAACCTCATTACATTGAGAAAGTGGTGAAGAAATTCAATCACTTTATATGTTCTCGTGTTAGTACTCCCATAGATCCTAGCATCAGGCTTATGCCTAATCGGGTAAGCTAGGATGAGGATTTCTGATTCATTCCTTTTAGATATTTAGTTTTGTAAGGACTAAAAGTCAATGTTTATTTTAGAAAAAAAAATTGGGTGAACAAGTATATTTTGGTATTTTTTTTTTCTTACTTCAATTATGTTCAAAAATATAATGAATTGTTTTTTTAGTTATAATAATAGCTAACGCAAAAGGTATATATATAACCATTCTTAATTGTGTGATAATCTCAAGTTTAATCTTCTCCGATGTCTCTCAATTGTGTGATAAAGAGTAGTTTCTCTGCATTTTAACTCTTGTAAAATCTTATCACCTAAGATACTTGAGAAAGTTGAGTATTTAATCTATGATCATGCCCTTCTTACTATCAAAAGAAAAGAAAATATTTATGTTGTTAAAATAGATAAAGAATTGTCATGTAGACCTTCAACTTGTTTTCTGTCTAGGGCATCAACCTATGAATCTCAGTTATTCAATAGAAGGATGGCTCTTATGAATATTAAAACCACAAACAAAAATTGCTCCACTAAATAAGGTAATGAATTCAGAAAGTGTACTCTCATGATAAACATTGCGCATCATGCTTGAAAGGTAAATAACATAGACTGATCCAAGTCCATTGACAGATGTAAATCCAATGCTTACATTCAATTTGTCCATTGAGATTTATTTAGACCGGTGATGTGTGCTGGACAGTCTATAAAAACTAATATAAAACCTAACCTAGACACTCTAGCTTTAAATTTAAAAATCTAGACTCAACCTAATACAAGACAACACAACTGGTAATTGTACCGATCAATGTAGTACAGTCTACTGTAAGTCCGGATATCGAACCCACGAGACACTAGTGACAACTCTATCTAGACTTTGACTCAACTAACTGACTGAATTATAATGGGGAGTTTGTGTAACTAAGATTTAACTAATGAACTCCTAACTATCGACACCAACTATCAGACAGACGAAACGGATGTGATTAATAAAGGATAAAGCACTATATAGGTAATCTATCCTGTTTGACAAACATGAACTTCTCTTGGCTATGACATTTATGATGGAACCGGGATCATTGAATACAAAACCCTAAGAAAACCTAAGGATCCCAGATCATTCTCCGGGTGTGACCGAATAGGAAACCTTAAAGAACGTGTAAACTCACCGGTTGGTTGGATCACCTCTTAGCTATTTCCAACGATGCTAAATTACCCTACAGATAAATTACCTCTCAGTTTCAATATCTCTATATACCCTAAGACACACGGGGTAACCTGGAAACACTCAGTATAACACGGAATATCAAAGCTGCTAAAAAACCCTAGGAAACCCTCCTTTCAGAGCAATCTACCTAAGAACCCTAACACCAAGGAATACCCGACAACTTCTCACCTTTCAGCTATTGAAGTAGGAAGAACATTTAATCTTAAGACACTCTCAATATGCGTTTCTATGGACGATGAAATCAATTATCCACAAACTAGTTACAAACAAAAAGTAGGTAACCTAACATGCATCTACTATTTGAAAGACATTCAACAACACACATGAGAAACACAAATCAATTGCAAATTAGAATTAAACATGCAAAACATCATACTAAGTGAATCCAAGTTCTTTACTTTATCACTAATCCATCAATACATAACATAAACCAAACGAAATCCACGAATTAATCAAACAATCATCGAAAACCTAGATAGCTACTATAGTCTAGCCAAAATACATGTTCAAACTCAGAAAACAAATCTAAAAAGTCATAAACATCATCCAACGCAAACCAAAGTAAACAAGAAACAAAGATCGAAACCCTACGAGCAAGAATTAACCAACCTGATTGATAAAGTCCAGAACTTTGGCTCCCGTTGCTTCCTATCCTCTCAAGATTGCCTCTTTTTCCTCTCCAAACGGTTGGTAATCGATTCTACAACTAAAGGATAGGTTCTAAACTATTAAAACATTAAATTAGGTTAAAAATATCGTTTCTGGGGTTTCTCGCGTACCGCGAAGCCCATTTGGCCATTCGCTCACGTACAGCCAAAGACAAAAGAGTCGCGAAACTTTTCCGGTTTCTTGTTCCCTCGCGTACCGTGACAAATTGGGCCTCATACCTCGCGTACCGCGAGAGACCTACCAGATATTTGAACTCAGCTTGTCGAGATACCCCAAATCGATATATTATGGGTCTCGTAACTCATTTTCTAGCCCGAGATATGCCCCTTTTAAGTTTGGACTCTTTCCGTTTCTCGTCCCGTGTTCTCGTGTGCTCGTTTCTTCACAGTTCTTGATCGCTTAAGCTCAAATTACTCCCGAACACCTACAAGACATGCCATTACTAAGTACAAGCTATAAATGACGGAAAACGACTCGAAAACTATACGAAAACACTACGAAAATACAAGGAATATGAGGCGTGCTTTGCAACACAACAAACATCCACACACAACCTTTTTTCGTCCTCGAAAAAGATCTCTAAAATGGAATCACAACTGAAATATACTTTAATAATCTTATTAATCTCATTAGCACAGATATATTCACGCGTTAAAGTGCGGCAATTGATATTTTTGTCCGATTAAACCCAAGCACCAATTATCAAGCCCCCGATTGTGTTCTAATTCCATTTTATACAACTATCATTCAATCTATGTGACTCACACTCAAAATATACAACTCTACCTAATCCCGTCTCAAGGACATGTCTAGGCACGGGTTAAACCATTTAGATTTCCCACCACGTTAAACTAAGATTTACATGTTATAAAATTAAGATGAAATATGGAATGAAATGTCAATGAGCATGATTAAGTGTATGAATCAACCTCACCTAGTGGTGCATCTCCCAGGTCACCATCCCAGAAGGTAGCACATAGGCTGCAATTTTATCAGTTAAGCACATAAGCATTCAACTTAGAGGCGTATCCACCGAGTCACCATCCCGATGGGAAACACATAAGTCAAAACTTATTTATCCAAAATACTGATCACTCAAGTTCTAACCCATGGGTGCATCAACCAAGTCACGATCCCGGAGGGTAACACGTAGGTCAAAACTCAAGCTTTCAATCGATTAATTATACTCATGATTAAATGGAATTATGGATGCGGGCGCCACCAAACTCGGATTTATTTTCATAAAAAGAGAATGGTGAGCCAAATAATTTCAAAACCTCTAAATATTAGCTTAACGTGGTACCTATCACCATATGTTGACAGTTTCAGTATTACCGACACCCTAAGATGAGTACCCACACGATATCATGATTTATTTCAATTAATTAACCAAATCAACACTCACAAGATATTTAAGCTTTTATAATCGAACTCGATATCAATTCTCACAATCATTAGGCGGAAACTAATGATTGTGGTGATTCAAGAACACAAAACTCAATGTAAAATACCTTGTATTAATCAAGACGATTACAAAGAAAATAATCAAAAACCGCTAACCCACTACATGGTTTTTCACTCTCAATCTTGTCTAACTCCACTGCTCACCTAATTTAGGTTACACAAACATGTATTTGTACTAAACCTAAACAAACTAAGCCCATAATACATGTTCTCGGCCCATGGCCGGCCCAAGACCCAAACCGTGAACTAGATTCACGGTTACAAAACCCGAATACCCATTTATTCAGTGACACATTTGATAAGCGTCAGCCTCACATATTCAGACCCAACAATCTCCCCCTAGGCTGATGCTATCAAATGATCTTCATAACTCGAATATAGCACTGTGATCACCTCTTCCCGCATACAACATTTTCATCAAAGTCCGTGGTTGTTGTTGTGGTGGCGTTGTTGGTGTAGATAAGGTTCAACATTTCTGAACTCTCAAACTTGGGTCTCTCTTTCTTCCCTTGGGGATAGATCCTTATGTGGATCCTAATCAGCACTTGCTTGATCATCTTGCTAAAAGAGGATGTGAGAGGAGAATTCTCAGCAGCTCTTTTCTTTTTCAATCTTTATCTTTCAAGCAGATTCACATGTACTTCTTCATGTGTACTTTCATTGTCGGAAGATGAAATCACATCAGGTTCTTCTGACTCGAGTACATTTTGTTGTGGTGGTTCTTCAAAAGCAATTGACAACATTTCATTCTTCTTCAACCCTGGTTCTTGATTTGAAATAAATCCTGCAAATTCTTAGAAGTTTTGTAAGCAGACATTTATATGCAACAGGGGATTCAGTATCCACATGAACACATAGTACATTCACGTACTATCAAAGTTTAGAAACTTCAATCCTTTTGATGACAAGTCTTTAAATTCAAGAATGGTTAATTTTAAAAAATAACAAAACTAAAAACTAAACTATAACGGAAGTAGATAAAACTTGAAATAAAATATTTTTGGAATTTTCTTAACAAAATGCAACTCAAATTAAACACAATGTTAAACTAACAATTATTAACACAAACTTGTAACAACGAGTCTTTAGGAAGTTTGCAATGGGATCAAATCGTTCTTCAGGCAGACCAAGGAACACTTTTCAGCACGTGTTTTTACTCAGACAGGTCAAGTGAATTGCCAATATTCAAATCCTTCTAAACTCATGTTTTAGCTTCAAACCTAAGTTTTTCACTGTGATTAAATGTTATCATGTTTTGGGTAGAATTAATTATAACTTAATGGATCCCACACTCATATCTCAGAAACCTGTAATTAAGTAAATGTAGATTATGTAAATTCTTGATGAACTTTAATGGACCCCACAGCTTATCAGGTAAACCTTCCCTTCCTCATGATCTTTTGAGCACCTAAATAATAACTAAATGAGCATAACTAGCACAGGTTTATGCAACTTTTCATGGAATCTCTGACAAAATTTGATCAAAAACATAGCACTACGGGCTTACATGTTCAGAATCAGCAAAAGCTCAGGGTCATAGCACTACGGACTTACATGGCTTGACACGAGATCCCTTTCCAGTCACATATTCCCAAAAAGAAAAATATTTACAATAATAATATGTACGTCTTTAGACATATCTTTTTGTAGTATGACATTGCATATCTTTTGATTTATTCCTATTGCACGACATTAACATTGCGTGTCTTTTTGCTCAGAATTCTGCTTTGTAGATCAGATTTGCACTATCATTGAGTGTCTTTTCACCTATTGCATGTCAATGCATGTCTTTTAACTATATATATAATATATACAGACTTGTATCAAGTCAGCTCACAACCCCTTTGTGAAGGGTCCCGGTTAGTGCAATCCCAATAGAGCAAGGGTTATCCACAGTTCATCAAATTTTATGCTTAAGTTCTCGATTATTAATAGGAATAGCAAATTACACTAATCTATGAGATGTTCCCCACTAAAGCCATAAGATTATTTTGTTCAAGTGTATCATATGCAGAGCCTATCAACATATCCTATACTGATCCTAGTCTTTTCACTTTAGTGCCTTACATGTGTTGATCCTAGCCTTAAGAAACGAACATTCATATCACTTTCCATTTAATTGCAAAACTTCCGACTCAGACACCAACAATATTTTTGTATTTTTCTTTTAAATGAACTAAAAACAGACTATTTTGTATTTTTCTTGACTCTAGGAAATTTAAAACAGACTCTTTTTGTATTTTTCTTTACTCTCCCCCTAAATTTGTGCATAATAATAAAATAATGTACAAATTTAAACTATAAAGAAAATTTAAAACGAAAAAAGAAAAATATTTTTGTAACCATTCTCGAATTTCAAGACTCATTATTTTCAAAGCATAATTTATCGAAGTTAATTGTACCTTTATTGCTGATTTTACCTCCCTTATCTCTTAAAAATAAGACATACCCTTCGTTAAAAGTATAAACGTTATGCAGCAGAGAGATGTTACCCGTCATGTGCCTGAAACCGCCCATATCAACATACCAGGCTGGTTATTGATAGTCCTCCTTGGCTGTCCATGCACGAATGAGAAGATTAGTTAGACATAGGTACCCAAGCCATAGTTGACATGGGCATTCTTGAAGCATCAATGTAAGACACTTCCTGCAAACACATATCATTTTTAGAATCAATGACAGGTGTTGCCACAACATTTTCCTTAGCCTTCGAGACAGGCTTTGATTGAACAGACGGTTTTGTCTCTTTTGAAACTGAGACTTTAGGTTTCACCGCTTGCTTATTGTGTTTAACTTTTTGTCTTTCAAAATAAGCTTGTCTGTTTCTCTTTGCAACATTCCAGTCACCATCAGAGGGCTTAACTCTGGGAGTCTGAATCTTCATTGCCTTAGGCTGATTTGCCTTCATTGGCTTAGAGTAAGTTCTATCCCTTGGTGTAGTCCTCTGATTTTTCATGTAATTGGGCTCATAAGGACGATGTATGCAGTTTCTTGCAATGTGACCGGCTTTGCCACATGTGTAGCATGTCTGCTTCCTAGAATAGGAAGCATATCCCGATCTGTTTGACCATGAAGATGATGATGAATGTGAATGATAAGATTGATCACTCTTAGAATGATGTTCACATCTTTTCTGTGAGCAGCTTGCAGACTTCCTGTTTTTCTGAGCATGGTCTTCTTCAAACCTCTTATGATGATGATCATACTTTGTATAAAACTCAGCTTTGGTAAAGTGCTTAGGTGAGGCACTTGAGGTTTGAACACTAACCCAGGGTTTTTCAACCTGCTTGCTTTTCTCCTTCAGCTTGGATAGGTCCCTGTTGGAATACTTAACAACATTATCAGTGACAGGTTTAACAAATCTAGTTTTTCCATCACTATATGCAGGCAATTTTGAATTTGTAGTAACATTTTTCCAAGCCTGCACATAGGGTTTGTTGCTCTTAGAAGCATTAGTTTTATTTTTGCAACCAGAATTAGTTTTATTCCTGCAAAAACAAATTTCTTCACACTCATCATTCTCACTATCACATTCCTCGGTCTCTACTTTTTTCTGCACATGAAGTAGAAGCATCAGAATTGTTCACACATTTAATATGGAATCTAATGATGAAGAATTAGATTCATCAATACATAACTTGCTACTAGGAGTAAACATGAAGAACTCCTTAACTTGTTCCTCAACAGAGAGAGGAACAGTGGTACAGTTTCCGTTGAACGGAGGAGGAACATTATTATACCCAAGACCCTTGCTCCCATTACACGGCTTGTGTAGTTGGGTTTCAAGTATATCAACTACCTTACTTGACTGACCAAAGAATTCTACTTTGAATTTTGCTTCATTAAAATTTGATTTTGCCTTTTCTAATTCAGTGGTCAATCTAGCAATTTCTTGATTAGCATCGGTAAGCCAACAACATTTAGTACTCAGTTGAGATTTAAGCAACGACACGTCTTTTTTATTTGCTTCAATTACTTCTTTATAATCCTTTTCAGAATTAAGAAAATTCTTTTTGTGATATTTTAGATTTTCAATTTCAAACCTCAAATCATCATTTTCTTTTCTAAACATCGCTAACTTATCAATACACAATTGAGAACAGATATTAGATGTTACCTCAGTTGGAATTGAAGCTGAAGATGATGAAGGTGTTCATACTGCTCCAAATGTAGAAAACATTTTGATTTGTGAACCTCTAGTGATATTTCACTTCTAGATATAATTTTCCCACCAAAATTTTCACCAAAAATCCACTGTTGTCAACTTCTCAAAAATGGATCCGAATGGATGTGTAACCGTTCTCTCAAAATTCTGACCAAGAACAAAATTTCAAATTATTTCCCGCCAAAATTTTCACAAAAATAATCCGATGTCGTCAACTTTTCAAAAACAGCTCCGAATAGAAGTATAAACGTCCTCTCAAATTTTTTTATTTTTTTACTTTTTTTAATACCGTGAATGTCCAAAGCCCGTGAACCTTTCAACACACCGTGAAAAAGAAACAAGCCGTGAACTACCAGAAACCGTGAACTGACTTTAACCCGTGAACTTGAGTCAAAACCGAGAACCTCCTTAGACCCGTGAAGTTTTCCCGTAAACCTGTAACCCGAGTAGCAATCCCGTGAACCTGAACCCGAGAATGCTTTGCCGTGAATCAAAGCTGTGAATCCAGAACCGTGATCCTAACCATGAAGTACTCCCGAGTAAATCTCTTGACTGATTCTGTTTCCAAATTCAATCCCTAAAATCGTGGGATTTCAAAATTTGAATTTCAAAAACCGTGAATGCAGATCCCGTGAGCTGATTTTGACTCGATCTTCTTTCTAGAATTAATCCCCAGAATTATGGGATTCAAATTTCGAATTTCAAATCAAACCCGAAAATATTGAAGAACACATCAGTAAACAAACATCAAACCCGAAAATCTTGAAGAACACAGAAGCAAACAAACCCGAAAATATGATTAATCTCAACCCAAAATCCTCTTCACAGCAGCAAGCTCACCAAAATTTCTCAGTAAACTTTGATTTTCAGCAAAAATACCGAAGATACTCTTTAACACAGCAACTGTTAGCAACAAAGAATAACCGAAAGCAATACAATACCCCAAAAACCTTGTCTTGAATCGTTGATATCCAAAAACCGAGCCTTGAAAGACTTTAATGGCTCTTATACCAATTGTAAGTCCCAGTTTTTGTGGATCTTTGAATAAACAAACACTCGATATCAATTCTCACAATCACTAGGCAGAAACTAATGATTGTGGTGATTCAAGAACACAAAACTCAATGTAAAATACCTTGTATTAATCAAGACGATTACAAAGAAAATAATCAAAAACCGCTAACCCACTACACGGTTTTTCACTCTCAATCTTGTCTAACTCCACTGCTCACCTAATTTAGGTTACACAAACATGTATTTGTACTAAGCCTAAACAAACTACGCCCATAATACATGTTCTCGGCCCAAGACCCAAACCGTGAACTAGATTCACGGTTACAAAACACGAATACCCATTTATTCGGTGACACCAATAAATATACTTATTTAATAAGCGTCAGCCTCACATATTCAGACCCAACAACTGGGTCTACCAAAACAACACAATTTAAACGTGTTTTCTATCATTTATTTTCATTTAAACTCAACAGCAGTTCCGGTTATACCTATCATCTTCCATTTTAATTGCAAAAACTCTAATTCAAAGGACATTTTTTGTAAATTTTTTAAATTTTTTTGTATTTTTGACTTTTTGTAAAAGAAAAAAAAACCTAAACAACCTAGACTCAAGACGTTTCCCATCTCCACACTTGAACGACACATTGTCCTCAATGTGAACCAAGAAACAACGAAAAATAAAAATAAAGACTCAAAAAAAAATTAAAAAAAATTAGTAAAGTGGAAACGACTTAGCTGGTAATGATAGCATGATTTTGTCCAGCTTCGTTCTTCCACTTATGCAACCTTATAGCATTACATTCGCGACTGCACAGACTTTGTCGGGTTCCATTTACATGAATATAAGATTTGAATCGACCCCGCCCGAATGGAGATTGAGTACGGACGGGGCGATCTATCCCTGCAAAATAAATCTCACAGCAAACCCAAACAGACTCAAAATAAAACCAAAACTTATACAAACTATACACTCGGGTTCTAACCCGAGAAACAAGCCTAATTAGAAGGCTTCTCCTTTATGCCGCACCCGTCCGGCCCGTTTAGTGAATTGGTCTACCACCGATTTTACAAACTCTGAACGTAGACCTTAAATGGGTTTTGAAAAATCTAAACAGGTCGGTCCACCAATATTTAAACTTACATGGGCCAAACCTGATACGCGATGTATAGTGAAGGAGACGGTCAACTTTATCCTGTGATAGAACATTGAGTGGCTTCTGTGGCTGTCCCTTCACTCCTGAGTTGGCCTTGTGCCCAGTCTTCCTTTCTCTTTCCTGTGGTGCCTTTGGTTTCTGTGGCACCCTGCCATCGGCTTCATCCACGGGCATTTCCTTTTTGCTGTCTCGGGTGCAATGTGGTGGGTCCAACACCAGCTTTATTTGTGGTTCGTTGATAACCTCCTTCACTTGCACCTCTTCTTTCCTCCCCATACTTGGCTCTTTATATAGCAGATCTTCAAGCAGTTTCAGATCGCCAAGTGGGTCTAAACTTTCTTCACCTGGAGTCAGCAGGCCCCCCAACTCGTCTCTAAATTCACTTTCCCAAGATAGGACCTGCTCCTCTTCTAACTCCTCCTCTTGCTCATCCAACTATGGTAGACCCTCTTCGATGCACCCGTCTTCGCTCTCTAGTTCCTGCATCACATCATTCTCAACGAGCAAGCGTAAAGTATCAAGTATATTTGACGACTCAAGCTCGTCACCCGGAAAATTAAATGACTCAGGGATGTCACAATTATTCTCAATAAAGACGGGTTCTGAATACTTACCTGGGCCATCACCCACAGTGCCATCCTAGGACTCTTCTATCTCTATCTCATCATCACTAAAGAAACCGTCCTCGATGGGCTCTAGTCCGTAATTCTGGGGTGTAGGAACCGTAGGTGGGTCTGGCAAAAAGTGTTGTACACTTTTGACTT
This sequence comes from Smallanthus sonchifolius, assembly GCA_023525975.1. Taxonomy (NCBI): domain Eukaryota; kingdom Viridiplantae; phylum Streptophyta; class Magnoliopsida; order Asterales; family Asteraceae; genus Smallanthus; species Smallanthus sonchifolius. The sequence continues at coordinate 551,672 of JAKNSE010000037.1, read as the reverse complement.
GCGCCTTTTTTGTTAAAGTCTCCGTTTCTCTAGCTAGCTTCAGATTTGCTAGCTCAGCTGTAAGCTTACCGTTTTCTTCTAGGAAGTACAGTTGCTCGGCCTACTTAAACGGGTCCATTGAGTGCTCATTTTCTCATGCACTTTCCTTTGCTTGTCCTGGAGTGTTTCTTCGACCTGTATTTCTTGCACTGACTCAATCTCACAAGACAAGTCTAAAGAGTTATAATGAAACATGTGCCCTTGTATAGGATCTGGTGAACAAAGATTGTCACAATCGACAATAGAGTCAGAAAACTTACCTGGATGTGGGACTTGTGTGGAACAACGTGGAGTAGCAAAAAACACATCATCTTCTTCATCCCTGGTCAGCTCCGTGTTGCAAGACGAACTCTCCCCTCGATAATTAGCACACATCTCCTGATATTCAGCTTCAAGTGCCTCTATTCGACGGAGTTTTTCCTCTTGTTCCCTACGCTCTTCTTCCTCGATCCTTCTTTGTTCCTCCTCAATTCTCCTATTCTCCACCATTTAAGCAAGCATGTCATTTGATTGTTGAAGCAACTCTTTCCAGAGTGGGGTCTTCCTAGCTTGAGCTCTCTTTCTCTCTTCTATCTCCTCCATCCATTGATTAAAAGTCTCACATAGGGCGTTGTGGCTTTCAATCAAGGACGGGCTTACCTCTTGTTTAGAACTCTCATATGACTGTGGATGCGGGTGAGGATTACCGTAGTAGTCTGTGGAGTACCCCGATGAATTAGAGCAATTCTGAGTGTAATGGGGACCTCCACAAACCTCGCACCACACGTCCACATATTGATCCCTTTGAGCATAATAACGTCCTTGGTAGCTGTTCCCATAATAACGCTCCATATAAATCGCTGCAAAGGACACTCAAACAAAGGGGTCACGAGCACCAGATATATAATAAATAAATGACTGAACAAAAATAAAAATATGTACGACGACACACTAAAAACAAAGAAAAGACACTGACACTAGAAACTCTACGACTCAAAACACAAATAAGACCAAGTAATCAGTTAAGTTCAATCAAAGTTAGATACGCTATCGCTTAAGTGTCCCCGGCAACGGCGCCAAAAACTTGATATGCAGTTCATATATATAAAAAATAAGATCAATTACACAACAGTTTTAAAAAGGAATCACCAATCCTAACCACACACAGCGACAAGTGTACCGCGTCAGTATGTAGCAAATATGGGCAAGACCGGATATCAATCCGTGGACACTGATGACAACTCTCAATAGTAAACCTTTATCGAATCCCAACCTAATAATAAAGATGAATGATTTAAACTAACAACTAAGACCTAGAACTAGAATCAACTAAGACACTAAGACTCTCGAACACGGGAAAGAAATAGACAAAAATGAGAAACTAAAAAGACCAAACGAACTAAGACACGAAGCGAAAACCAAGTATGAGACAAACACTACCTAGACCAGGAATCCTATTGACTAGTTAAAATGCTTTCAGGAACAACTAACCGTACGACACCGACTCTAAAGATAGACTAACTCAGGAATCGCTAAGACACGTAGGATCTCCTCTCAAACTCACCTACACACCCAAACTATCCTAAGGGTCAAGATAAGCTCACCGGTAAGAAAGTGGATCTCCTCTCAGACTCACCACTCCCTAGAACACCAAGTACTCGAAAACAGCTTCACCTCTCAGTCTCAACCGTTACTATACCCAGAGACTATCCTAGACACACCTAAGGCTAAGGAGTAAGCACTAAAATACTGACTATGACATGAAATTGCAAGTGATAAAGCTAACCTGGACAACTCACTCTCGTGCAATTGCTACCCAAATCACCAAAACCAAGAGACAACCCGACAACCTATCTCCTCTCAGACTCAAGGTTTGCATAACACTGGTTTTTAAAGACCCACACAACTGCTCCTACGACCGATCGAATCGTTTAGACCGAAAACACCAAGTAAATGACCCAAAACTCGAAACCCTACTCGAAACACACAAAGGAAACGAACAAGATGACAAGTAGAACAAGTTCATGCAAGATTATTAAAAACTCATCATTTATACACATTCATAATCAATAAAATAGTAACCTTGATAATAGCATTCGTCATATGAGTAATTAAAAACCCAAAAAAAACATTCAAAACGCTTCAATAATCATCCTAATCTAGGTAGCAAACAAGTTTAGCCAATCATTAGAGAAACAGAACCCAAAAAGTCAATATAAACGTTTATCGTAAAACAGAAAATAAATAAACTGACTGTCTGCTAGCTTAATTAATTAAGCAGCCTGCTTGCCTGCTTCAATGAATGTTAACCTGTGTGCTAGCTTGCTTCTTTATTCCAATTCTCAGCCGTGAATTTTGAGGTGCCTACTAGCCTGCTTCCAAATGTTTTCTTTGATCTATGGCTTCTCCAAGATTAGAGGTGTGTGTGTAAGCTTCGAAAAAATCCCCCTCTTTTCTTGTGATCGTAGCCTTTTAAATCCCACATAACAGCCGCCACATAATTTCCCAAAACTTGCCGTGACCTACCCCGAGTCCCATTCCAACAATTTTCCTTCACGTGGGCTAATGAACCGAAAATAGTTATTACATCCCGTTTCTTACATCCGAGCCGAATCATTTTAATTAGCCCTCTAAATTAATTCAGCCCATTTTCAACTCAATTTAATCCATTAAGGTAGTCTACGTAAAACTCCTTTTATATTTGACATTTAGAAAACTTCATCTCAAGTGTGAACTTGAACACGACACCGCAACGTCTCTTTGCATAAGTTCATTGTTTTAGCTCGTTTTCTCTTCGTTTCTCATACGATACCTGTAAAGTCAACATATATAAACATAAGTATCATAATCAAATGAATTCGAAACCAAAACCGCTCCAAATGTAATAAAATACGCCCGATAAACCTATGTGTTTTACAACACATCAAATATCCTCACACTTGAAGTTTACTTGTCTCTAAACAAGGCCCTATGCAACACATCCAACTTATGTAATTAAAAAAAACTGTCACATCAAGCCACGAACTCCAATAACACAGTCAATTCCTCAAGATTTATACGTTCAATGGATTTACGACCTAACAAGTCAAGGTGATACAAAATTTTGAAAAAACATGGGCATACCTATTCAAGTTTCACCTACCTTCAAGATCGAATCATACATGGTTCATACCTCTCACAATGGTACTCACCACTCGGTTTGTATCTGTAACTAGCAAAAGATGTGCCAGTGTCTAATCTGTACTCTCAAACCTAACAGTGAAACATTTATGTCATAAGCTTGAACATCAATCAAATCTTCACCCAAATGCATAAGATAAACACACAGGTTAAAAGGACTTTAAAGAGTTGTAATATAAGGCTAGGGTTAAGGGTATGAATAAAGGGAATAAAATGGCTAAATTGATCATAATCCGGACTCGCTAGGTTAGGAACAAACTAATAAACCAACAAACTAAACAGTTGAGGATATTTCATCCTCACACTTATTCTTTTACATCTGTTTTTTTTTTCTACATTTTCTCGCTCTCTTTTTTTTTCTCAATTTTTTTTCATATAACTAAACACATATAAATTTTTTTTCTCAATTTTTTTTCATATAACTAAACACATAATTTTTTTTCATTTTTTTATATTTTCTTTCACACACCATTTAGCTACTTTTGTTAAAAACATAAGCTATAATGCTATATACTCACAATTAATTATTATCACAAACTAAGACACTAACTCGAACCGATAAGCTATATTGTTGATGTTCACAAACAATTACTAACACAAACTAAGACACTAACCCGAACCGGATTAATAACACGGATTTAAAAATAAAAAGGCTAAAAGGCTCAAGGTGTAATATGGGTTAATCAAATGAAAGGGAATAAGGCTCAAACTGGGTTCACTAAGGGATAATGCGCGGGTAAGGAAAACAAACGAAAAAGGCTGACAAATGGGCTAATCCTAGTGCCTCTATCATGTCTGTGTATCATCTCTGCCTAAGAGTCTCAAAATGCATCAAAATTTTCAAGTTCTAACAAAACATAACATGTAGGTATACACTTAACAAACGAACCAGTGAATTCATATATGAAAATAGAAAGGCTCAAAATCTCACTGAAAACGTGTGGAATCGGGTTACCGAAATAAGTCATGCTCAATTATCACCATCCAGCTTGCTACACTATCCTAGGCATCCCAAACAATTTTATTACATGAAAAACGACTCTGTTGGGCCTACTTAATCACGAAACATAAGGAAAACCGCGTTAAAGAAACGCAAACCCGCACCTGACTCGCCTTTTGCTCTCGATTTATATTGAATAAAAACCGGTCCTTTGTATGCATTAGAATTCAAAAAATGTGTAACTTAGGACTTGCAAAAACACTCTTTTATTATTATTTTAATTTTCAATTTTTTTTAACACAAGCTAACATCCTCACACTTGAAACATATATTGTCCCTAATGTGCCTAAAGAAAGGGGTATAAATCCACAATATCTAAACAATCACGTTCCCATCCCAATACTTAAGTTGTGCATTGCCCTCAATGTACACTTAAAAACAATGTAAAGCAAAAAATGCAAATACATAAAAGTAAAACAGATAGAACGGGACTCCCCTACGGATGCAACAACCAATCCTCTATAATACGACGTGACCTCGAACAAGCAATCCTCATAATCAGCAACCTTTAAGATCATCGGAATGAAAAACCTACATATGATGTAGGGTTAAATATCCCGTATATATGAGTCGGTTTATATGTATTTTAATAGTTTAATTGTGTTTATCGAGTCAGTTTTATATGTGTTTTGTAGTTTGATGTGTAACAGGGTTACTGTGCTTAAAGAGCGGAAGTATACGAAGAAACTAACGAAGGTACGAAGCCCGGGAAGTCAAATAAAGTCAAAGTCAAAGCAAAAAAACAAAATTCTGGAATTTAGGATATTCGCGTCAAGGAAAAAGTTTTCGCGGTACGCGAGGGCTTTGAAAAGAGGTCGCGGCTATTTTGGCCTTCGCGTGGCGCGAAGGCCCGGTAAGTTTCTTTCGCGGTACGCGAGAAAAGGGAAAATCGGCAAATTAAACCTAATTTCAATTATAAACCCATTGTGACTCCAATTCTTGAATCACCTTCTTTCTAGCCGTCCCAGAGGAGTTCTAAGGCGATTTTCATCATTGTTTGGCCAATTGTTCTTGTTTTCAATGCTTGTAAGTTCTAGAATAATTATTAAGATGTTTGCTACAATCATGAGCGGCTAAACGCTTTCGTGATCCATCCAGGTGAACGATTTATGCATGTACTCGTATGATTTTAGTTGATGTGATCGCAGCATCAAAAAGAAAGTCTGAATTTTCCACAGAAGCCGGCTCGAAATATTTGATGTGAACCTATTAAGTTCTTTGAATTCAATTGTGTGTTTGATTTATGAACAATTGCATGTTTTCAATTTATCGCATCTATCATCGTTTCTTGGTTTTCTTGCATCGGGAATAATCTGATTTTGTGATTGAATTGACTATCGTGTGATTGGGTTAAACAGTTAAACAAGGTTATGTCTATGTAATCTCTGATCTGATTTGAAACTGAAATTGTGCGTGTATTTTGCCGAGTCTGAAACCCGGAGTGGTCATTCTTCTCCATCTGTTTTCATAAATCAGTTTAAGTGTTTTTGATAATTCCAAGTCTTCCAAGTAATAAAGTTTTAATCTTTAGTAGTAATTGAATCAGTTTAATTTAAATAGCATTCTCCACTGGTTCCTGTGGATTCGACAACCCTACTTCCTATACTGCAGTCTAAGTAGCTAAGAAGTAGTTTTTATTATTGTTTTTGATTAGCCTTCAATACGCGATCAACATACAGAGCAAACATGACCGAAAACAAAACAAAATAAAATGAAAATAAAAACTTACTGTCGGATTGCCTCCCGGAAGCGCTAAGTTTACTGAAGAGTCTTCAGCCGGACTCAAACCACAATCTCAATCAGGTGGCTTATCCTTTATTCTCTTCCTACTCACCTGGCTCAGTCTCCTTCTCTTACAACTGGTTTGGAAAGAATCCAACTGCAAAACTCTCGTAGGGCCAAAAATATGAATTAACCTCGACCCACCAACTCTTGAATTTCCCCGGATCAAACTGTATGATATGCATGTAATCTAGGAGGTGGTCATCCCTGCATAATGATACGGTGAAGTGAGGCGGGTATGACAAACTCCTCAACACACTATGATCCCTGAGTCCTCGTATCCTCTCTCCTACTTCTTTAGACAATTTCTCAAACCTTAACACGTCCCGAATGGAGATTGAGTACGGTCCGTGTTTTGGTTTTTCAAACTCGAGGTGTAATATCGTAAGAGCCGATTCACTTACTACCTCATAGATCTCCTCACAAGGCTCATTCTCGATCTCCACACTTAGCTCTTGATACAATAGATCTTCAAGAAGCTTTAAATCACCAAGTGGGTCAAACTCTTCTCCGTCTGTGGTTAGTGCGTCCACCAACTCATCTCCGAACTCATCTTCCCATGAGGAAACATACTCCTCCTCAGACCAAGGGTCTATGAATTGTCTAACATGCTGTCTATACATTTTTCTCAAAGCAGCAGGTGAGATATAACAAAATAAAATAAAATAAGACGAAACTAAACTAGAAACACGGAAAAACAAAGAACACGAAAAGAAATATAAATAAATAAAACACAAATAATAAACTACGAAAAATAACTAAACACAAAAGAGAAAGTAATAGACTTAACACTAAGACTCGAAACCTAAGACACGACCTAGACTCACAAATAAACACACGAAAAAGCAAACAAAATACACGGACTGACTAGATTCACTACGACTCAAAACACAAATAAGACCAATTAATCAGTTATGCTCAATCAAATCTAGATACGCTATCGCCTAAGTGTCCCCGGCAACGGCGCCAAAAACTTGATGTGTGCTGGACGGTCAAAAAAAAATAATATAAAACCTAACCTAGACACTCTAGCTTTAAATTTAAAAATCTAGACTCAACCTAATACAAGACCACACAACTGGTAATTGTACCAATCAATGTAGTACAGTCTACTGTAAGTCCGGATATCGAACCCACGAGACACTAGTGACAACTCTATCTAGACTTTGACTCAACTAACTGACTGAATTATAATGGGGGGTTTGTGTAACTAAGATTTAACTAATGAACTCCTAACTATCGACACCAACTATCAGACAGACGAAACGGATGAGATTAATAAAGGATAAAGCACTATATAGGTAATCTATCCTGTTTGATAAACATGAACTTCTCTCGGCTATGACATTTATGATGGAACCGGGATCTTTGAATACGAAACCCTAAGACAACCTAAGGATCCCAGATCATTCTCCGGGTGTGACCGAATATGAAACCTTAAAGAACGTGTAAACTCACCGGTTAGTTGGATCACCTCTCACTATTTCCAACGATGCTAAAGTACCCTACAGATAAACTACCTCTCAGTCTCAATATCTCTATATGCCCTAAGACACACGGGGTAACCTGGAAACTCTCAGTATAACACGGAATATCAAAGCTGCTAAGAAACCTTAGGAAACCCTCCTTTCAGAGCAATTTATCTATGAACCCTAACACCAAGGAATACCCGACAACTTCTCACCTTTCAGCTATTGAAGTACGAAGAACATTTAATCCTAAGACACTCTCAATATGCGTTTCTATGGACGATGAAATCAATTATCCACAAACTAGTTACAAACACAAAGTAGGTAACCTAACATGCATCTATTATTTGAAAGACATTCAACAAGACACATGAGAAACACAAATCAATTGCAAATTAGGATTAAACATGCAAAACATCATACTAAGTGAATCCAAGTTCTTTACTTTATCACCAATCCATCAATACATAACATAAACCAAAAGAAATCCACGAATTAATCAAACAATCATCGAAAACCTAGATAGCTACTATAGTCTAGCCAATATACATGTTCAAACTCAGAAAACAAATCTCAAAAGCCATAAACATCATCCAACGCAAACCAAAGTAAACAAGAAACAAAGATCAAAACCCTACGAGCAAGAATTAACCAACCCGATTGATAAAGACCCGAACTTTGGCTCCCGTTGCTTCCTATCCTTTTAAGATCGCCTCTTTTTCCTCTCTAAACCCGATAGATAACTCTCCACTAGGAAGTAGATGAGTACTACGACGAGAACCTCTAAAGTTACCCGAATGGCAAACCTAGCCTCGTCTCTAGTGGTTTCGGTACGACACTCAAGAATTTCCCTGTCTTCCTCCAAGGTTGTGATCTTCTCTTCCTGGATCCATATTTGGTTCGCCAGGTCGTCGATCCTTTGATTTAGTAGGTCATGTCGTATCCGGTGTTCCATCTCCCGCCTCATAAATTCCGCGGTTCCCACAAACTGATGATTGTTATGTACTGGGATTCCCATTGCCACAGCAGGTGTCCCGACATGCCTAGCCATGGATTAGGGCCAGGTGCTAAGTACGGGTCCCTTGGTGGGGATGTGAACCGGCGGTGAAGATGAGATGCTTGGAAATGATTTCCTGGTGGGGATGGTCTAGCTGCTCCGAATCCTGGGCCAGAGCTTTCTGGTCCAATTGACATTTAGATCGATTCTTGTCCTAGCACTTGGATAGGTTGTTGGCTGATAAACTAGTGACTCGCTGCTCTCTTCATGATCGGATCCTCCAGGGCGGTACACGGGTGAGAGGGTGAGTGTGAGTCTATTGCCTGGCAAGAAAAGAACAAAAGGAAATTTGTAAGTGATGGTGATGTTATTAAATTGACTCAAAGTTTATTATTCATAATACTGAGTCATCACAGTAATATTTTAGAAATGGTTCTTGACTTGTAAGTGGTGTATTGATGAAGAGAATTCCCGGGAAACAGGGGGTGGGTCACAAGGACTCACTTAAGTACCCTATTTTCCCTAGCCAGAACTCCTCATGGGCCTACACCCTCTTTCAGTCATTATGTGCCGTTGTTTGGGCTTAAGGTTCGTTGTGGGCTGGGATTTGAATCCTTAAATGTGGGGTCTATTCATTCTAGCAGGCTTCTTACTCTTGGGGGAAAACAAGTAGGTTCCTAAATTCTTTGTTAATGTACTTTAGGCCAAAAGATGTTATGTTTTGTTTACAAGGGATCGTGATGCGTGTAAGTTTTAGGACGTATGAAGATTTAGGGATGTATAAAAGTGTAGTAAAAACTTAAGATAGTTATCCAATGAAGTTTAGGTAGGTAATATGAAGGTAGGGGTAAGCACAAGAGTTCTTTAAGCGTCATAGAATTATGACTTTTTGTAGAGTAATGTATATATATATATATATATATATATATATATATATATATATAGTTTTAAGTATTGTATCATAAGGGTTTGAAGTCTAGTTTTAGTTATGACGAGCAGGCATGTTGTTAGGTGACGAATCATGAAGAGAAGGAACATAAGATTCATAGAGTAAAGATTGCTGATGTGAATTTGAAATCATTAGGTATAAGCATTTAGATGGTACCCATTTAGTGAACATTACTAAATAGGAACTTTGACACATCAAGGGTAATTCAAATTCACTAACGTTAGAGAAGTCATGCATTCCTATAAGTGAACACTCATCCCAAGAATTCCCAGGAAAGCATACGGGTCCAACGGTTGATTTGGATTTGTACAAAATGCTTTCCTTGACAGAATTTCTCAGAATACAAGCATTCACTCTTCCGGTCCGCACAAGTTCTCTACGTTGTTTAGAACTTAAATATTCTTGATGGGAGTTAGTTTGTTGGAATAAACTTGAAGTCTAAGATTATGATCCCGACGTAGAAGATTCTTGTAACACGTAGGTAGGTAGAGGTATAAGATTTCAAGTATAAGCATACACGTATAGGGTTTTAAGGTTTAAGAATAGAACAAAGAGGAGAATTCCTAGTATAGGGCATGAGGTAACTCATGTTTGGGACTCCTAAGTTATAGTCTAGGTCATGTGTCTAATAACCTAATTCCCTATAACCAAGGCTCTGATACCAATCTGTCACACCCCAACCGACGGCGGATTATACGTCGGGGCGGACACAGTTGTTCAAAAAGCACAAGGTTGACTATTAAAGTTTAGGTATTTCATTAATGACTTTCAAAGGTTCAATACAAAGATTGAGACAACATATAGTAAGAATACAATGTTTATTTGATAAATAATCTAGGTCCAAAGCATCCTATGTGATCACAATAAAGTCTCATGTTGATGTATCTGAAACATGTGAAGAAATCTGTCAACTAAAAATAGTTGGTGAGATACGAAGGTTTTAACATAGTTTAGCAAAGTCTTTGAAAAGTATTACAATTCACTATGTCATGCATTCTATAGTATAAGTGTCAGAACAAAACATGTTAAACATTGTGCATATCAATCCTCCAACCAAGTTTAGGCATAACCCGAAGGTTACCCTTAAAAGTTTAAAGTTTAAATTTAGTAACAATCACCATGGGCTCCCCCCGAATGGTCAATGTAACTAGGTGGATTGGTCAAATACAATAGATCTATCATTGTTACTATAGGCTTGATCAAAGTTAATGGATATGCTAGTTTTAAGTTTAATTTAAGCATGCAAGTCTCAAGCATAATAACACAAGAATAAGCATATAGGCATAGTTGTACAAGAATTGTATAAGTTTGAAAGTTTGTACATGTTTCACCCCAAGTTTGAAAACAAAGTAAAATGAAAAGAGGCTAAGTATACTCACTTGGATGATGAAGAGTGTCCAACAAAGATTAAGTGTAGCAAGGTTTGGAGGGAGAATATCCTCACAATGAGCCTAAGAACATAAGTCTAAAGTTTAAAGTTTGATCCTATAAGTCTATGACAAAAAAAAAAGATCTAGGATTCTAAGATTAACTAGGGTTCCAAATGGGAGACGGGAATGATTGTGTTTACAAAGTTTAAATCAAGTTTTAAATACAAGACTTGAATATCAAGTTTAATAAGTTTATAGTTTTTAGAATTATTACTCAAAATAATTATTTAAGAAGGCTTTATAATTATTAATAGGTAATATTGATCTAAAATAATTTTATAATGAAGTTATAGCAATCAGTTAAGTAAAAGACTAAATAATTGTTTAGAGATTAACAATAATTATTAAAAGAATATATAGCTATTAAGGGTTAATAATAATCATTTCAAGGGTAGGTAATAACCAACGATTAAAAATAAGAATTAGAGATTAATAATAATTATAAGATTAAAGAGTAATAATAATTATTTCAATAGATAATTATTAAAGGTTAATAGTAATTATTTTAAGAATAAAATGATTATATCAAGGGTAAACGATAAATATTTTAAGTGTACATAATTATTAAGTATAAATAATTATTTAAAGAGTAATTAATGATTTAAGATCAATAATATTTATTCAAAGCGTACATAATTATTAAGGATAGATAATTATCTATAAAAAATAATTATTTTGTTTAACATAAATTATTTATTATTTAAATGTTTAAACATTTACCTTGTGATTTATCTTGTAAAAAAAATGTAAATATAAAATTTTAATTAAATAATGGGAAATTATAAGTTCAACAAATATGTTAAGTGGAAAACCTTTATAAAGTTTATATTTTAAATTATAAGTTTTTAAAGTTATAAGTTTATAAATGTTATAAATACAATTTCTTAAAGTATTAAATGAAGTTTACAAGTTTCTAAATGTTTAAAGTTTTCCTTTAGTTTTATGAAGTTTATAAGTTTATTTTTTGTATATTCATTTACTGTTTTAATTTAATTAATTTAAATAAGTCTTGAAATAATCATAAGTTTTATAAAAAGTACAAATTTATAAGTTTTCTGATAAATAATGTGAAAGTTTTATAAACTTTTCTGATTTTATAAAATTTATATGAATTATTTCTGTTTTAAATTTTATATTTGTTTTTTTTAAATAGAAATAATAATAGAAAAATCAAAGTTTCAAATCTTATAAAATATTTTCTGTTTAGAATCCAAGTTCTATAAAGTTTAGTATTTAAAACTATTTTTTTTAAGAATTAAATGTTATAAGTTTAACTAAGTTTTTATTTAATTAAAAATGTTCCAGAATACAAAAATGTAATTAAAATTGTTTTTTTTAAGTTTAAAAAATGCCACAGATTTTATAAAAATAATTAAAAGTATTAAATCTGTGTTAAAAAGGTAAAAAAAAAAATACAAGAGGCAAAAACTCGGGCTGGCCGGATCGAACCCGAGTCACACACACACGCAACTAACCATCCCGGCTACGGGTTCGCTGGTGTTTAATATAGAAAAAGAAAAAATTAAACAATATTCCAAATCGTCCCTGTTCCCCGTATGAACCCTAGAACCAAGTTTCACTAAATACATATCGATTAACCCTCTGTTTATGCAAATTAACAGAGGGCTATTGATCTATGAGCAATAACGAAGAGTTTGGGCATTCGAATTACGTGTTTTGATATCGAAATGAATGAGAACCGGGTTGAGTTTCAGAAACGGCAGACGCAAGCTTGATTCGGCAATGCAGGTTTATTCGGTCGAATTGAGGGTTTTGAGAGTTTGTGAGTGGTGTCGTTGATGTGTTACAACCAGTATTTATAATCATTTTCGACTTTTAATGCTTGATTAGTTGGGGAGTTAACGGATGTATAATGCGAATTTGAATTCGAATTTGCGGGTGGTTAGAGTTTAATTCGAGTATTGAAGTGCATCGGGCAAGGGTCGCATGCGTGAGTCGAAGCTCGAGGAGCATTCAATTTAGCCGGAATACGCGTTTTGACTAATCGAGGATGAAAAACCGACCCCTGTGGGATTCGAACTCGGGATCGATTTCGAATTCTAGAAGTTTAGACTAATTGCATAACAAGCCCCTGATGTTTCAAGTGTTTATTATTTTATGTTTAAACTTAAGTTTTAGTTGAAAGTAAGTTTCAATGAATGACAGTTTAGTCCCTAGAATTTATAAAAAACAAATATGTATGTTTTGTTTTATAAAAATCCCTTTAAAATTTTATAAGTTTTATTATTTTAATTCTATAAAATAATTTCTAAGTTTTAAGTTTATAAGTTTCAAGACTTTGACATTTATTTATTAATTATATTATTTTCATAATAATAATTATAAACTTATAAAGTTTCAAGAATTTTAACATATTTTATTTATAAGATACATATATACATATTTTAATAAGTCTTATCTATATCTATATCTATACAACTATATAATGCATATTAGAATGATATGATAGTAATTTACTAAAAAAATTAAGACACCTTGTACCATTGTTATTACATGATATACACATTCATAAAGCTTCAAATGGGCATAATTACTTTCTAACCCCTATTTATATTTAAAACTTATTAATTACCATTTAAGTCATTCATTTAAACCTTTAATTAAATATGTTTAATGGGTATAGATGTCTTTTAACAACTCCAATAAATTTATGTTAAACCCTCTAATAAATAAATCCCATTCACGCCGATTGAAAATGGGATTGATGATACGTTTCCAGCCCCCTCCCCTGTTAAGGGGGTGTTTGGGATTACTTTTTAAAGCTACTTTTGATTTTTCTAAAAGTCATTTCTAAAAGTAAGAATTTCTTACTTTTGGATTTTAACTTCTCCATCTCACATTTTTCATCTTATTTTAAACTGTCCGAACAAACTTATAACTTATTACCTTATTTCAAACGGTGATAAGTCAATAAGTTGTTTTGAAAAGTAATCCCAAACACCCCTAAGAACTCCATCAGGCTCGAGTTTGGAAGACGATCAGCTCGCATCGATGTGAATCAGGAGAGCGTTTCTCGGCTTCTCGATAACGAGATTCAAACCCTCAAGGTTTTGCTTAATCGAACTCTTTTCCATTCTCTCACACCTGAATATCATTAATCAATATCTCAAATTGGATTCGTTCAAAGAAAACACCAAGGGGAATCAGGATAAGATAAACTCAACAAGCAACTTTCTTATTTAGTCGGTATCATTGAGGTATAACCGGTATTTAATTGATTTTGTTGAATTGTGAATTGGCTATATGATGAATACTTGATGGAGGTTATGTAGTGTAAAACCCTGGATTTTGAAGGTCCTGGTGTGGTGTCAGCTTTGTTTTTGGTGCCATTATTCTGTTTAGATGATTGTAACAGTTAGGGCTATGTGGATGCTGAATATTTAGATCTTGTTGTTTCTGTTTCAGGTTAGGCGAACAATTGGGGGTTTTTATTGTTGGAGCAAAATTGAAGATTTAATCAAGGGATCTAGCATACAATCATATTCAATTACCAAATAATAGTTGGTAAGCATTCTTCAACCAATGACCCTTGGAATTTTGATGTTGAAGTATGAAATTGATGAAGATGGAATATAATTAGAGAATCACTAAAAATATGTGTGTCTTTTATGTATGGATATATTATGTTATAATTCTTAAATATTAATTTTACTCAAAGATGCGTAACTACTTGATGGGTTTTCTCTACTTTTGAAGAAATTCGGGTTTTATTTGAATTTCAATGAATGAATATTGGCGATTATGTGTTGAAATTATATCCAACTTCTGGTAGATAAGGAAAGGATATAATATTAATGCGGTTGAGAGAATAAAAATGGTTTACGATCATAACAAAGCAAATCAATATTGGTTTTAATAATCTTACTAAAACATTGGATTTTTTGTATAATTTCCAATAAAAGACAAAAAAAAAAGTGCTAATGGGTCAACGCATACTGACCCATTATATTTGGACCCAGACCCACTTGACCCGTTACCCAACCCGTTTGTTTCTTACCCTGCCCACCCACCTATTTTTCCTCTCATAACTTCTTGAGTTACTTTAATTGACTCTGTTATTTGTAATCTAATTTCACTAATAACTAAGAATATATACTCTGTGTGTTGGCAACTAAATGTTTTGTCATTTCAAACTTATGAATGTGTTTCTCTATTGGAAATGGCTCCTGCAAAGCAAATGAAAGTGATGCAAAAGTTCCAGAAGAAATTTGCACAAATGGATATGACTGTAAGATATTGCACACACTTCCAATATAAATCACAAAAGATCTTTTTTTTCCCTGCATGCATAGTTTTCCATGAAGCATTGGTTCCACAAGTGGAGGCTTTTTAGGACTAATTATTTTTTCCTCTTCATTTTAATTCTCATTTCCATGATGAAAAATGGAGCTGCAGAGTGATGTAATAAATGAACTTCAAATTATTTCTTCCCTCGCTTTCTGCAGACTGAGATGATATCAGACGTTATAGATGATGTTTTTGATGATGATGAAGCTGAAGACTAAACTGATGAACTAACAAACCAGGTAAGCTCGATAAAGCTGTTCTTTCTAGCCTGGATGATTATGGGTTATTTTAGATGTTCATTTTGAAAGTGACTAAATGATATTGAATAATCAAAATCAGATAATCATACGTTTGAGTTTTTCTTGTTAAGTGCTTATTATTTATGAAAATAGTAGACCAAATGCCCAAAAGGAATATTTTTGTCATAAAAGTAGAGATGGTTATTGAATGAAGATAAAAGCCTCTCAAAGTGCTGATCATTTACTGTGTTTTCTGTTGTAGGTGCTAGATGAGATTGGTGTTGATGTGGCTTCACAGGTTTGTAGCTGTGACAATTTACTCTCTGGTTTTAACCGCCCTATGGTATATGTTAGTTGACGGATTTGATTTATTTTTAAACCTTTTACTGTTATCATCAGCCCCAAAGGAAAAATTGCCGGGATGCTGGCAGGTAAAATTTCATATAAATTATCTCCATTTATTGCTACACCTTTTGACCCATTCTAATTATAGATTGCATTAATTGGTCAACAAGATTTCCAAGTAATTTACTTTTTTAATTACTAATCTTTGGTCTTGCTAACAAGCCCAAAATACAGCCTTTTTGACATTTTCACACTAATATCAGTTTGCAACAAAAAAAAAGTACCATTTTTAAAAATTCCCATCATTATATATCGAAGCCCTGGTATAGTTCTTCGCTTTGCATCGAATTAAACCACATGCTCCACCGCTTGTGCGGGCCCCCGTCAAATGTCCGTATTGAGCCCCTTAATCTTATTAAAACATGTTGGTGTTTATGATGTATGCAATTCTGAAATAGATGAGCTGGAGAAGAGATTGGCAGCCCTAGAGGTTAAAATCCCTTGATCATATATGCTCCATATGTTTCGGGTTTACCTTTCGGGTTCAGTCCTTGGCCTTTTATGCATATATATATTCTAACAATAAATATGTCTTGAAAGTGGACTTTGGCAGCTACCGTTCAAACATCGCCTAGAAGTATGGTGCCACTCGTCCGTTCTGGTGCGCCAGTGGTGCCAACATCCAGTAGAGGTGCTATTATGGCGTAGCGACGGGTTGGGTTGCCGGTTAAACAGGATCCGTGTCATACAGGTTATTTAGGTCCTTGTTGGGTCAGATACGGTTGGCCAATGCATAATATTTTTTTTAAACTCTAATACTTTTTCCATATATTAACCCTGTTATCTGTGTGTGTATTTATCAGAAAGGAGTTGCAATCAAAATTTAAACTTTTGGACTGAAATGGTTATTTTTATCAAACCACAAGAACTAAAAATGTATTTAACTCAAATTCAATTAAATAAAAAAAAAATTTACTGTCATAGTTTGCATTACTGTTTGATCGTTTACAGACTTTTCAAAGAAACTGGCAAGCCACACTTTAATGTTTGTATACGGCCAAAGTGTGTGTGCGTGTGGGGTAGGGGGTGGGTGGGGGAAGGCGGGGGCTGTAAGGCCATGAAGATTCATTAAAAATGTTTTTTTTGTTAAATATTTAGCCCAATTTTGGGATTTTTTTAGTGTGTAATGTATGACTATGCACTGAAGTGTTTAAGTTATAAACAACTTAATATAATAATTAGGGAGGTTGTATACATTCAAAATATATTTTGGTATAAGTAAATGGGGGAAGGTTCCGCTAAGAAGTGGTTTTTCGCTAAGAAACGCTAAGAAGTGGGTCAAACTTGAGCTCATTCAAGCGGCGTTGTAACCGTCTCATCGAACTCTAATCCGGACCCAAAAACCTAAACCCCCCTCCACCCGCACCCCCAAAAACCTAAACCCCCCCTCCAACCTCACCCCGAAAAGCCTAAACCCCCCCACCCTACCCCCCCCCCCCCCCAAAACCTAAACCCACCCCCAAAAACCTAAACCCCCACCCCCACCCCCCAAAAAATAACCTAAACCCTAAAATCTAAACCCTAAAAGCTAAACCCTAAGGCTAAAATCCTAAAATTCAACGCTAAGATCTAAACCCTAAAAGCAAAACCCTAGAAGCTAAGATGGTAGAGTTCGACGATACGGTTCCAACGCCGCTGGAATGAGCTCAATCCGAGTTCGTTTGATATCGTTTCTTAATGTTTTTGTCACTTCTTAGATTTCTTAGCCGAAAACAACTTCTTATTTGATCCTCCCCCTAAGTAAATGGGTCAATTATGACATCTATTTTAAGCGTCCTACATTGAGCGTTGGTAATGATATTTGCATATGCAACTATGTTTACAAACTATAATATTATGTGGATGATCAAGCACGTTAGAAACATCTTTTGAAGAATTTTGGTTTGTGGCTCAATTATTCAAGTACATAACTTTTGCAAAGAATACATTACTTTTAGTCGTTATGTATATTTTGTGGAACGTATGAATTCAACAAAAAGAAGTTGCTGAGTAGGGTAACATTTTGTTAATGTCAAGGGACAAGTTGACATGTTAAATCACCCTTCATTTTTAATATTTTATTGATTTACCTGTTACTCATTTATCCTTCCCAAACATTTGTTTCTGTTTGAAAAAAACATTAAAGATAATACATTAAATGTTGTATATAAAAAAATATTAAGAGACTTATGAATTATATACTTACTTTCTCATTTCATATTGTTTTCTGTATCAAACCCGTGTAACACTAAAACCTTATAATACCAACATTAATGTCGTCATATTTAAAGACCATCGTAAAAACCCCTAACCTTACGCTCCGGCGCAAAGCCCGGGCTCCCCACTAGTGTATATATATATATGTATAAGTATAATTGTTATATATAGAGATTAAATTAATATTTGCTATTTAAGAAAATAGTTTTAATATGAATTCATGTTTTAAATCGATAATATGTGCAAAGGTTTTGGAAAAGATGTGTCGGAAAATCCTGGATATTACATAACTCATTTTCTAGCCCGAGATATGCCCCTTTTAAGTTTGAACTCTTTCCGTTTCTCGTCCCGTGTTCTCGTTTGCTCGTTTCTTCACAGTTCTTGATCGTTTAAGCTACAATTACTCCTGAACACCTACAAGACATACCATTACTAAGTACGAGCTATAAATGACAGAAAACGACTCAAAAACTATACGAAAATACAAGGAATATGAGGTGTGCTTTGCAACACATCAACCGGTTAGATTGTTAAGTATTACAAGGAAGAGATTTTGTCTTGTTACCATAGATGATTTCTATAGATTCACATTGACTTACTCTCTTAGTTCAAAAGATGAGTGTGCAAATATTGCCAAGAATTTCATCATCAATGAGAGGAGGCAATTTGATATTCGAGATATTAAGAAGTGACAATAGCACAAAAAATTAAAAACCAAACCTTGGATACCTTTTGAACTCAAGGGAATCCCAAGAGAATTCATTAGATTATGTGTACTGGTAGGGTGAGGTGGCACCACGCACTCCCTCTCACGCTAGGACTACACACAACCTTATACATAGAACTCAATATAAGAATGTAGTGGTTGAAAGGAAGAATATAACATTGACTGAAGCTCTTAGTACAATCCTCGTAGACTTTACCCATAACAGGGTCGGCCCTGAGCAGGTGCCGGATGGGCGACCGCTCAAGGCCCAAAGTTTCGAGGGGCCCAAAAAATTCATTTTTTTGTCGTTTATATATCCAGTGGAACTACATATTTTGGATATTTTGAAGTATAATGAACTAAAACGAGGAAAAAAAAGGGTTAACCGGAGATTTTTTCGACTGTTTGCAGAGTAACGTTAAGAAGATGACTTTTTTTGGATTATGGGGTGTTTTTGTAATTTAACTTATTCATTGAAAGCAATTGTTTGAAGACTGAAAGTTAACTTTCCAATAAAATTACATTTTTTTTTCGAATCTACTTACTTTTCCAATCAAATGAGGTAAACTGATTTTCTTTTTGATATATAAACAATAAAATATTTTATTAATAATAATAACCAACGGTTTGGAGTATTTGTTTATATCTTTTATATTTCATATTAATTTCTTTAATTTAGTTTAGACATGATTTAGATTTTTAATTCATTTATTTTTTAATTTATTTATTTGTTTATTTTAGATCAATCATATTATACAGTAAAATATAACATAATATATGTATCATACCTACCCTCGAGTTAAAAGTTTCTCGTTTCATCAGTATCGGGTGCCGATTGACATATTTAAAAAAAATATAAACCCTACTGATGTTTAAAAAAGATCATTTTTCTACAATACTTTTGTTTTGTTTATTGTTACAACATCGCCGTATTAACGAACTTTTATATACATATATAAGTTTATAGTTTAGGGGCCCATTTTTTTCATATATATAACTATATATTTTAGATTTTTTAGAGGTCCATTTCTTTAAGTCGCATAAGGCACTTGAAATCTCAGGGACGACCCTGGCTATTAACACAACTTGATATGTGCAAAACTGGGTTCTGGTAACCAAAAGCCAATCTTATACTCTCTATGCTCTTTTATTTAAAATTAAACGCCATTAAGGTTGGTGGTCTAGTGATAGAGGAAAATCCTCTACGAACACTAAGATTTAAAACTTTGAGAAGATTATGGATTAAAGTCTTACTCTCATAGTAACTAAGAAATTTGTGTTTCAACAAAAAAATTAAATGAAACTATTGATTGCTTTCTTTAAACCATCTGGTTGTCCTTGTTTTGTCTTAAACATTAAAGATTCTCTTTCAAATGATGGGTATTTTTTAGGATACTCTTCAACTTCTAAGGCCTATAGGGAGTTAAACTCTAGAACCAAAGTAGTTAAAGAAACTTTAAAAGTGAAATTTAAAAAATCATCAAAACATATATCTCACAAAATCATATCCAATTATTAGATATTTTCATATTTGAAGTGCGACCTAAGGGTGGAGGGGGCACCCGCTACGGCGACGTAGGGTTTGAACGGCTTCGCACGGCGCCACCGCCGCCACCACCACCACGGCTTCAACATGCGGCTTCAAGGGGCTTCCATTCACGGCTGTGGAGCGTAGCATCCATGTAAGCTCGTCAGTCACGTGGGTCTTCATCCCCCATGCTTTGTTGGGTGATTAAAAACATGACTTGGTGAAGGAGGTGGTGTTCCGGGCGGGCAGAGGGACAACGGAATGACCACCGGAGTGACCGATTTTAGGGTAGAGCGACAATGGTCCGTACATGGAATGAGGTGATGAAGATGGGGTGTTTGGCCTGTTGTACATGGAGGAAATTTTAAACTATAAAATATGTGGAACCATTTTTTTAAATATTTTTTTATATTTTTAGTTATTTTTTTATTTTGTAATTTTATTAAAAAAAATTGTTGGTGGCTTCAAGGGGCTTGGGTGCCGTCACCGTGGCTTCGTGAGGCTTAATAGGGCTTCAAATGAGGTGACACTCTTATTAGTGGGTGTGGAGCTTCATGGGACTTCAAGCATTGCGTGCCCCCTCCACCCTAATGTATATGACGATGTTGTATATGATCTAATAATTGGATAGGATCTTGACATAGGATGGCACTGACGTCATCAATCATGAAATATGGGATGGCAGGACTCGAACCTGCGCCTCTTTGTCGGAAAGACAGCACCCTACCTTTAATTTACATAACTAAAAAGACCATATTGCTAAGACCTAATGCATCAAGTGAATGATGCATACTTCGTTATATTATTATAGGAAGGTTTTAATTCTAATTGAGCCGGTTCAAAAGAACGTGAAAGTTGAAGGGGTGATTCGGAAATAGTTAATTAATTAATATTTAATTAATAGTTTGAATGTTTAGACAAAGTTATTTTATGTTTCTCTATAGTTTGTTGGAGTTAGTATTAGATTATAATTGAGAGTAGAATTTAAGTAGGATTAGTATGGTTTATTTAGTATAAATAGATGGTTATGGTCCATATAATTGTAAGTCAAGAAATAATAAACAAAAAGAGTCGATCGATTGTTAAAAGCAAATTACGTGTTCATATTCTTAGGCCTGATTTTCCAACATTATATATATAAATGATGTTCAGTTTCGAAAGTATCCTTTCCAATTGGAAAGAGACAAGGGTTCAATTAAACTCGCAAAAGGTAAATTGGAATTTGATAAAAGCCTGCTACATGTGAAAGTTCAGTATAATCCAATGTTTTGAAACCTGGACCGGACCGGCCGGTCGGACCGGTCGGACCGGGAACCGATGGTCTGACCGGTCCGGTTACATATGTTGAACCGATCCTGCAGCGGACCGGTGGTTGGACCGGTGGTCGGACCGGAAACCGGGTGGTCGGACCGGGCGAACCGCTTGACTATTTTTTTTATTTTTATTTTTTTATCTTTTTTATGTCTCTTGGCTTCGTATTTCATAGGTAATTGTTAGTTTAAAATTATTGGAATTGACTTGTTAGTGGTTTTTAAAAGGATTAATGGTTGTTTGGATTGATATATTTTTTTAATATTTATGACGTCGTCCGGTTCTTAAATCCGGTCAGACCGGTCGGACCGGTCCGACCAGTGGACCGGTAAGGAAACCGGTTCGACGTCCGATCCGGTTCTGAAAACATTGGTATAATCCTCAACACTACATCTTTTCATTTGTTAATAATACTACAAAGAGAGTAATTTAGTGATTTAAGTTGTTTTCTCATTTAATAGACTGTAGTAGTATTAAATGGGAGCTATCTTTTAAGTATTAAAATCCAAAAATAGGACGAAGTGATTTTCTTTAGAATTAACTTAAGAGTAAATTATAAATTATGTTATAAAATTACAGATATTATCCTTTCATTTTAATAATTACACTGGACGTCTTTTTTTAAAAAACATTTACACACATTTCGTCATTTCTACTAACTGGTGTTAACTTTTTCTGTTAACTCCAATCATGTGTCATGCACATAAAGGGTATTTTGGTCTATTTACATTAAAAAAAAATAAAAAGAAAATTAACCCCACCTATATGGCTACACATACACACTCTCTTTACACCCACCTCCAGATCTGTTTTTACCTACAAGCTCTCCTAGACTTTAGCTTCAAATCCCCAATTCAATTTCTTCAAATTTTCACTCTAATTTCATATATCTGAACCAAGTATGAAATTGGTTCAAATGAATTCAGAGAAAATCATTTGGGGGGGGGGGGGGGGGGGTCAACTACTGTATCTCATCTTGTTCGTGATCAATCGATTTATGCAAATTTCGACCACAAGAAGCAAGTGATTCTCTCACTCACTCTCTCCCTCTCTGTGAATTAGCTTCAGATTTTTTTTTATTGATTTAAGCAGATCTTTGCTAAAAAAACAAAGGATATCTCTGATTCGTAACAGGGTGTCGGATTTCAGTGGTGTGAAATTAAAGAACACTCTAAATGAAGTGGGTGAAACTAAGCTTAAAAAATCAGATGGAAAAACATAAGAAAGGAACGATAAGAAAGGAACGACAGAGGGATTGGAGCCTTTTGACTTTGCCAATGGTGTTGTCACAGTAAGACGAGATTTAATACGTGGCCCTTATAATTATTTATCTAATTATTAAATGATCAATATAATTATTTATTTATTTAGTAATTAGTCGATGGGCCTAATTACTTTTAATGGGCCACTAATGGATTTCCCCTTGGGTATACATATAAATAGAGAGTTAATTAGAAGGAATAGACTAATCGACTACTCTATTCTATCACCACTAAATCGTACCTCTCTCTCTCCATAAACGTGAGCTCTCAAGAACTCACCTAATACCATCCTAATCGTACACCCTAAACGGGAACCCAAACCAGATCAGAGATCATGCCGTCTTCCCTATCATCGGTGAACTTAGTAGATATGTTTATATTATTGTTTTCCATTATATAGTTACAAGAACTGATCAACATGTGGTATCAGAGCAGATGTTGATAAATCAGTTCTTGTTTCTTTCCCTTATCTGGAATTAGAATCGGAGAACAAAAGTTCTGCTAAAATCCATAAGAAAATCGTTTTTACTGACTTCACGGTTTTCTGTTTTAGTAAATAATATCACGTTTTGATCTCATAAAATTCGAGATCTATTAAAATTTCAAAATCTGTTAAATATTAATGTTCAAGATTTCGATTCCAGTCCTTAATCTGATATCATTGAAGAACAGTTCATAAACTGTTCTTCGTGTTTATCCTTAATTTTGATGAAATCCCCTTAATTTGAGATGAATAATGAATTTGATTATGTTTCCTAAAATTATGTAACTTTATCTCCAAGTTTTCACATTAAAATATTAATTTTATTATTTTAAATTATGAAACTTGGATATACTTAACACCTAAGATATTTTTGAAATCTAAAAGATAATCAAAATCCCTTAAATTGCGCACTGCCTTAACAGGTTCCTTTTCACGGTTTAAACTCTCACGTGTATAATAATTCACGGTTTTGGGTTTACGGGTCTTAAACTTCACAGTTTAATAGTTCACGAGTTTAACAGTTCACGGTTTAAACAGTTCACAGTTTAAACAGTTCACGGGTTTTACAGTTCACGGTTTATGAACTGGTGCCGTGAACCATTTGCTGAACCGTGAACCCCTTACTAACCGTGAACCTTTCTTAGCTGTGAACCCTTTTCCTTAGTCGTGAACCTTAGTAAGCCGTGAACCCTACCATAACCGAAAACCCCTTACTGAACCGTGAACCCTTAAGAAACCGTGAACCTAGCCTCATTTACATGCCCAAAAAAAAAAAATTTCCTCGCGGGGCGCGCTGCCCCCGCAACCCCCAGTTCGATCCGCGCTAACAGGGAGTTTGCTATTAATAAATACTTTAGTTTTAGTTTTGTTAAACCTTAAAATTAAATGTTTTCAAAATTTTAAAACTTACTTGAATAACACCTAATGCTTCACTTCTGCCCAAAGGTGATGTGATGCATGTGTATACTTATTCAAGCTTAAATGAGCATTACAACTTAATGCTTGTCATGATATTAACTTAGAAAACATGATAAACTTAAATAACACCTAAAGTTTCACTTCTGCCCAAAGGTGATGTGTCACGCTTGTAAAGTTTTTTAAGTATAAATTAAGCACTACTTTGCCTAATATAACTAAGTGTTTATACTTGTGCCCAAAGGTGATGTGTAACATTTAGTTTTCACGAAGCTAATTATGTGTGTACTAAACAAATGTTTCATTTCTGCCCAAAGGTGATGTGTTACATTCTTACTGCACATACTCACTATTAAAATTGTTCCTAATACTAAACAACTGTTTCACTTCTGCCCAAAGGTGATGTGTTACATTGTTAAGTAGAACCTAATAAATCTATTATTTTGGTGATTATAATAGATATTTATCAAAGCTTCATTAATATATAATGGTCCTTATTTTCGCCTGCCTTAGTTTAAGTTACCCCATAGACACTCTAAGTTCTTCTTTAGCAATTAGTATCTTAATTTTTCTCGTATAAAATCCACTGCAGCCCCTAACTTGGGAATCAAAACTTTGAATGGCACAAACTTCTCTACTTGGAAAGATTCCCTGATGCTCTCTCTCGGCTTGATGGAATTCGATCACGCACTCGACAAGCCTGCACCTGCTGAACTTACTGACAAAAGCACTGCTCAAGACATTATCAAGCATGAGAAGTGGTCAAGGTGTAACCGCATGACTCTTGTCCTAATGAAGAACTCAATCAGTCCGATCATCAGAGGAGCTATACCTGATTCTAAAGATGCCAAGACTTATCTAGCTTCTGTGGAGGATCAATTCAAGGGGACTTCTAAGGCGCATGCTAGCACTTTAATTCTGAAGCTGGTGACTGCAAAGTATGACGGGATCAGCGGTATTCGTGAGCACATCATCATGATGAATGACATGTCCCGTAAGCTCAAGGGATTAGACATGGAAATCAGTGACGGCTTTATAGTGCACTTTATCATGACCTTTCTTCCTAAGTCTTTTGAAGCTTTCAAGATCAACTACAACACACAGAAAGACAAGTGGACGATGAGTGAGTTGATTGCAATATGCGTCCAAGAAGAAGAGCGTCTGAAGCTAGATAGACCGGATGTTGCTTATCTCATGTCCGCTGATTCAAAGAAGAGGAAGGGCAATTTCCGTAAGAATGAATCTTATAAGGTCCAGAAACAAGATGCAAATGGTGCTTCCAGCTCTAAGAACTTCAAAGGGAAGTCTCACTGCAAGTTCTGCCGCAAGGCTGGACATAGGCAGAAAGACTGCCCGGACTTTAAGGAGTGGCTGAGCAAGAGAGGTAATCATCTTTATATGATACTTGAGTCCTATAATTTAAATGTTCCAACTAATACATGGTGGTTTGATTCTGGTTCTATGGTTCATGTAACCAACTCTTTACAGGGATTCCTTACAATCCAAAAGCTAAAAAGAAACCGAAGAACACTTAAGATGGGGAATGGAGAAGAACTAGTTGTCAAAGCTGTGGGAACCTTAGAATTAATTATGAAAACTGGTTTATGTATTAAACTTTATGATACCTTATATATTCCTGAGATTACTCGGAATCTAGTATCAGGGCCAAAGTTAGAAATTGACGGTTTTGTTTGTTCTCATGGTCATGGCAAACTTTCTATTATGTTAAATTCTCAAGTGTTTGGACGTGGTTATCTGGATGATGGTCTCTATAGATTAGAACTAGATGATGATTTTTCCAAGTCTTTGCTATCATATAATATTAATGAAAACTTAACAAAGACTAAACGAAAGCGAGACTTAGAAGCTTCATCTATGTTGTGGTATCAACACTTAGGCCACATTTCACGAGATCGCTTATCTCGTCTTGTGAAGGATGAAGTGTTACCATCTCTCGATTTCAATGATTTTGGAACATGTGTCAAATTCCTTAAAGGTAAAATGACATCAGCAAATAAGAAAGGTGCCACTAGGAGCTCTAATTTATTAGAACTCATTCACACTGATATTAGTGGCCCTTACCCCGTTACTGGTATAACAGGACATACTTCATTTATCACTTTTATTGATGATTATTCTCGTTATATGTACTTGTATCTTATTAAAGAAAAATCTGAATCACTAGCGACTTTTAAATATTATAAAACTGAAGTTGAAAAACAACTTGATCTTCAAATAAAAGTTGCGAGATCAAATAGAGGATGTGAATATTATGGTAGACATACTGATGTGGGTCAGGCTCCTGGTCCATTTTATGAGTTTTGTAAGGGCCAGGGGATCGTGAACCAGTACACCATGCCCGGTACTCCTCAGCAGAACGGTGTTACTGAGAGAAGAAATAGGACCCTAATGAACATGGTACGTAGTATGTTAGCCAACTCAGGTTTACCCTCATTCCTCTGGACCAAGGCCTTAAAAGCAGCTGTTCATATACTCAATAGAGTTCCTTCCAAATCTGTCCCTAAAACTCCTTATGAACTCTGGACAGGAAGGAAACCGAGTCTTAGATATATGAAAGTATGGGATTGCCTTGCCAAAGCTAAACTCTATAATCCTTTCTTAAAGAAACTTGACATGAAAACTGTCACTTGTTACTTCATCGGTTATCCCGATCACTCAAAGGGTTATAGATTCTACTGTCCTTCTCACGTCACTCGTATTGTAGAAACTAAGCATGCCAAATTCCTTGAGGATTTTAAGGTCAGTGGGAGCTGTGAAAATCCTTATCCAGATTTAGAAGAAGTACAAGACGCGGGGGGGAGAGATACGTCGCTTACCTTAACTCCGATTACTCCTCTTGTACACCATGTTGCACCGCACGTCACTGCACCACTTCCTCCTCCCTCAGATCTTAATGCTACTCCTTTTATACGAGAGAATGAAGGCACATCAAACGACCGACATGAAGAAAAATGATGTTTGGGATTTAGTGGAATTACCCAACGGTGCTAAAGCCGTAGGATGTAAATGGCTATACAAAACTAAACTAGATCCGAATGGAAACATTAAACGCTATAAAGCGAGATTGGTTGCAAAGGGTTTCACTCAGAAAGAAGGAATCGACTATCAAGAGACCTTTTATCCTGTTTCTCGAAAGGATTCATTAAGGATCGTGATGGCCCTAGTAGCTCACTTTGACTTAGAGCTACATCAGATGGACGTCAAAACCGCTTTCCTCAACGGCGACTTGAATGAAGACGTGTTCATGAAACAGCCTGAAGGTTTTCAACCTGAAGGTCAAGAACATTTAGTCTGTAAGTTGAAGAAATCCATATACGGGTTGAAGCAGGCATCACGTCAATGGTACCTAAAGTTTGATGAAGTCATGAAGAAAAAAGGTTTCCTGAAGAATCAAGTGGATCAATGCACCTACCTCAAGATGAGTGGTAGCAACTTTACTATACTTGTCCTTTACGTAGATGACATTCTATTGGCAAGTAATAGTTTAGATATGTTGGATGAGTTGAAGCGTTTACTCTCGCATAACTTCGACATGAAGGATCTCGGAGAGGCTTCTTATGTTATAGGCATCGAAATACACCGAGATACATCTAAGGGCATTTTGGGATTATCTCAGAAAGCCTACATCGAACGGGTCCTCACACGTTACAATATGCAACACTGCTCTCCTTCTGTAGCTCCAGTAGTTAAGGGAGATGTTTTCGGTTCTTTCCAATGTCCGAAAACAGAGGTTGAAAAGGAGCAAATGAGAATGATACCTTATGCATCAGTAGTTGGGAGCGTCATGTATGCTCAAGTCTGTACTCGTCCGGATATCGCTTATATTGCTGGAATGCTTGGCCGTTATCAGACTAATCCTGGCCTTAATCACTGGAAAGCAGCTAAGAAAGTACTCCGATATCTGCAAGGGACGAAAGACTATAAACTGACTTATAGAAGAAGTGATAATTTAGAAGTGGTTGGTTATTCTAATTCTGACTTTGCTAAGTGCAAAAAAGACAAGAAATCCACTTCGGGGTACATCTATATGTTAGCCGGCGGACCTATCTCTTGGAAGAGTCATAAGCAACAGTTGACCACAACATCCACTATGATGGCAGAATACATAGCTGTGTATAACGCGACCTGTCATGGAATGTTGCTAAAGAATCTGATCACTGGACTCAAAATAGTTAACTCCATTTCTAGACCATTGAAGCTTTATTGTGATAACTCAGCTGCCGTTAGTTTCTCGAATAGTAACAGTTCGACTGGAGCTGGATTATATCTTGATACAAAGTACTTGTTCGTACGTGAGCGAGTTGAGGAAAATAATCTTTGTATTAAGTATATAAGTACTAAAGTTATGCTTGCGGATCCGATGACTAAAGGTCTCCCACCTAAAGTTTTCGAAGAACATGTTTCGAAGATGGGCTTTTCTAAAGACCTTATTTAGTAGCATAATGTACTTACTTACGTTTATTAATGAAATTTCCTCAGTTATTTGAATTTGTTTGTCTCTAAATATGTTATGCATGCCTAACGACATATAGACACTGATTATACAAATCATCGTTAAATGGCTTACTTATAAATTTGATCCTAAATTTACTTAAGTTTTAAATTGGGATTGTAGTATGATTAATGGGGGTCTTGAGTTGGATATCGATTCAATGACTGTATTTCTCTGCTACAGTTTTGGTTTAAAACTAAAATGGGTATTAAATCTGCAGACTTACTAATGCTCATAATAAATGATTACTCAGCCAAGTGGGAGAATGTAAGACGAGATTTAATATGTGGCTCTTATAATCATTTATCTAATTATTAAATGATCAAATATAATTATTTATTTATTTAATAATCTATGGCTAGTAATTAGTCGATGGGCCTGATTACTCTTAATGGGCCACTAATGGGTTTCCCCTTAGGTATACATATAAATAGAGAGTTAATTAGATGGAATAGACTAATCGACTACTATATTCTATCACCACTAAATCGTCCCTCTCTCTCTCCATAAACGTGAGCTCTCAAGAACTCACCTAATACCATCCTAATCGTACACCCTAAACGGGAACCCGAACCAGATCAGAGGTCATGTCGTATTCTCTATCATCGGTGAACTTAGCATGTATTTTTATATTATTGTTTTTCATTATATAGTTAAATGAAGTGGGTGAAACTAAGCTTAAAAAATCAGATGGAAAAACATCAAGAAAGGAACGATAGAGGGATTGGAGCCTTTTGACTTTGCCAATGGTGTTGTCACATGGCTATTTTTCTGGTGGTTCATGGGGAGGAGGAAAGGAACGAAAGAGGCGGATTTGTTGTTGAAGGGCGGTGAGATGGGATCTTCAATCATCGGAGATGGTGATAGCGGCAGGTGAACGTCGGACACCCTTCGTGGGTTAGGGCACCGTAACAAGAAGTTATTGGGTTTATAATTGTTTTTTGGAGTTTTTACCTAAAAGATTGTTGTTGAAAAAAGTATTTACTAAAATGGTGTTGATTTAAAAATATTTATAAAAATAGTGTTAAAAAATAAAATAAATCAAAATCCTTGAATAGTCAAACAAGGTTTCATGGACTTTCTTCTTCGCTATGCAAATCACTTGTTTTTCGACAGGTCGGTTCCGGCGACGCTCGAAGGTGTAGAATCTGTTTTGTCGGAAAGTTGATTAAACCTCCCTGAACAAGAACGACCTGAAAATTTTGAGTTTCTTTAATCGAAGCGACCCATGTTCACCTCCTTGAACAAGATTACAAGAACAACCAATTTCAGTGTGTTACTTCTATTTTTGTTTTAATTGAACCATTAGTTGCTCGTTTTGCATAATATAGGAACCGGATATTCAATTTGTATTGACCGGAATTTCAGTCGATTGCTTGGGGAACCTGTGAACTAATTATATGCCGATATCTTCTGAAATACAATCAACAAATTGTTTGATATGTGTGTTTTAATTTGTCCCAGAATCGACAACCCATTTTGGAATTTATTCACCTCTGTTTGTCACATTTTGAATTGGAGCCACCAATGTGAAGAATAGCCTCTGGTTGACTGGTCGTACATCTCAACTTCCACTCAATTTCAACGCCTTAGCTTTCAAATACCAACGATGCTAAGTTTGCTAATCCCCTCCCTCTGTGAACAACCCTAATGTTGATGCTGAGTTTTTTATACAGCTAGTTAAATTAAAAGAAATAAATATCAACTTCAGTTGAAACTTTGGTTGCAAGAACGCATATTTGTTTTTGAAGGTGCTCGTTTGGATAGCTTCGAGCGTCGCCGGCCTCCGGAAAAGTGAAAACTTGTTTTGACTATTCAAGGATTTTTATTTTATTTTGATTGATTTTATTTTTTAACACCATTTTGATAAATATTTTTGAACCAATACCATTTTGATAAATATTTTTTATAATAACACTCTTTTAGATAAAAACTCAGTTTTTTAAGCAACTTAGAATTACAAAAATAATACCTTTTTTTTGGGTCAAAGCAATAGCCTTGAGTTCGGTTTTCTAGATTAACTTGGTTACGATTTAGTTCGTATTACAATCGTACACATATAAAGTCCCAGCCGTAGGGTTTAGGGATGGAAAAAACCTGCCGCAACGGGGTTGATTCTAGTTACCTTTAATCGGCAATCTTTTTATTGTTCATACATCTCTAGTTGGCTTTTTGTTACATATTTTTCATAATTATTTTGAGAAACAGTATTACAATTAAATA
Organism: Smallanthus sonchifolius; assembly: GCA_023525975.1. NCBI lineage: Eukaryota > Viridiplantae > Streptophyta > Magnoliopsida > Asterales > Asteraceae > Smallanthus > Smallanthus sonchifolius. The sequence continues at coordinate 520,757 of JAKNSE010000037.1, read as the reverse complement.
ATAATCTATTTTGTAAATAAAGTTAAACATTCATATTACATGGCTTCATAATAGTTAATTAATATGCAGACCCACAACAAGCACACTTATTAACATCACAACAACATAGAAAAAGAAAATAGATAGCCTAACAAGACAACACAGTGCTTGTAGATCTGCAACAAACCGTCGTATCTGGTTACATATCAGTGGCGGTGGTGGTGGTGTGACTTATCTGGCGGTGGAGGGTGGTGGACGACCGGTGGTGACGGGTGATGGACGACCGGTGGTGGTGGGTGATGGACAACCGGTGGTGGGTGGTGCACTACCGGAGGTGAAGGGTGGTGGTGATGGTGGTGAGGAGGTGACTTGGGCATGTTTTTAGCTTTGGTTGTTGTGAGACATGAGTGATGGTAAGTTTATAGTTTATAATGGGAGAAGTCTAAAAGAAAAAGATAGCAAAGAAAACGTGTAGGTGTGTGTTGATGATGATGTTGATGTGTCAGTTTATTTTAGCCACGGATTTAAAATGGTGTCCATGTTCGTTTAACCTACCGTACTCTTTCAACTTTTATTTTATGATAAAATCATAAAAATACATATCTTTAGATATATCTATAAATTAACCATAATATTTGATAAACATGTATTTATATCAAAATCATAAGAAGTTCATTTCAGAACACTTAAATATTGCGAGAACAAAGGAAAAAATAATTTTTTTTTTATCCATAGTAAAAAAAAAGTTTATACTTTTCACATACAAATATGTATGTTTATGTACATAAAAAACAATCAAACTAATTTGTCATATGTTTTTATATATTTAGAAGTTTCCTACGTAAAAAAACATACACATGAGTAGGTATGTATATAAACAAAAAAAATTTCATATTTTTTTGTTTGAATTTAATGAAAAACAAATAAATATTACATTTATATAATTTTCTTATATTTTAAAACTTTTTAAGATTAAAAAAGTGAATGATTCGTTTTGTTCTGCGTGTTCTCGTAATATTTAGTATTTTAAATTGAACATTCCCCTATAATTCTACTACGTACATGTATTATTAGATAAGTTTCGACATGTTAAATTTTTTATTTTAATATAGTAAAGTTATATACTCAAAATTAAAGACAAAAATACTTACTATGTTTGAAGAAAATACTAACGTATAAAAAATTATTAATGTTTAAAAATACGACGAAATAGTTGTTTAATTTTCTCATTTAAATAAGGCTTCTCGTGAACCGTTTTTACATTTGTATTTTATTTTATGTATCGTTCGATATAATATTTGTTATACTTTTTCTCCTTTTCATTCATCTTATTTATATTTTAAAAGATTGAATAGTTTCACCTCACCCACCACGGGCGTAAAACACCGTGGCGGTCCCGGGTGGGTGCAGGCGTGAGAGGAGGGAGGTGGTGGTGCTCACGGGGGTGAGAGGTGAGGATAGTCAAAATTAAGCCGTAGAAAATAAGTTGAGACCCAACCGTTCAACTTGGACTAGTGTCAAATAAATAGTTACGTTTTCTTTCAATATTTACATTTTTTAATATATTATGCAATGCTGTTTAGTTGTGGAATTTATAATATTTTATAGTATTTGGTGATGGAAAAGAGAATTATCTGATTTGAAAAGAAAAAAAAAGAATTTTGAGCAATAAATTCAAATTAAATAAAGGAAACAGGATATTAGACTTTCCACTTTCAACATTTGAACTCGGGTAGTAATACCTGCATTTCCCTACACATGTGCCAACCCGCATCAACGGTGGCGGTGTATCCGAGCAACCCGTCTACCCGATTAGGCCTACCCGAGGACGCTCCCTTCACCCTTACCTAAAAACTATTTTCGTGATTGTTTTTTATTGCATTTATGAATAAATATCTTTTTGGGAAGAACAACTGAATTAAAAAGGATAACCCATCCAAAACTTGGGAGGTAGGAGGATCTCATGAAGATCTTTAAAATCAACTAGGTAATTGAAGGGGAGGCACAACCTGAGGCACGGTCGTGCCTAAAGGTGAGGCACGATCGTGTCTCATGCTCTGACACGGTTGTGCGTCATGGCTAGGCACGGTCGTGCCTGACCGTGTGAAACTGTTCAATTCCTAAGATTTTTCAATAAGGAGGAGAATAATGTTAAGTTCTTTATTCGATGTTACATAAATAAAATATGTATTATTATTTTACTTTTTATATTAGTTTTATATTTTAGTTTTTTAAGAGTAATCGATCTAGTCGATCATAATACTTGAGTTTGACTCGTTTAAATATTTGAACATTCAGACCGGCTTGGCTCGATCCCAATGTTTAAAATGAGCTCAACTCGTAACACATTATATAGGATTGATCGCGGTGTCAAGGTCAATCAAAAACATTTATAAAAACTACTACTTATCTACCTTGGATTGTAGACATAGAAGTAGGGTTGTCGAATATACAGGGAATCAGTGGAAAGTTAAATTGCTTAGATTAGTAACTAGAATGAAAACACACAGATCAAATAAAGATGTAACTCCCTCCAAACTTTCGGTTCTAGGTTTAGGTAAAATTTAGTTATTCAATGGACACCACATAGACATAGTGTTGAAAAATTAGTTGAAATAGTAATTGAAGACAGATTCTTGGTCAGAAAACCTATACCACTAGTTTCGTCACAAACCAGTATAATTCAATCACCCAATTTATGAATACCAAATTACCCCCTTTAGTCACCCAACCCTGCTACTAAGTTTTTGTAACACCAGGCCAATTCCGAGGTCCTCAATTGCCAAGTTTGAAAGCCTAGGGGTTGGAATTGCCAAACCCCAAAGTTCAAGGGTTAAAAATAGAAAATTATGAAGATTGGCTGGTAGCGGACCGCTACTATACACCTTAACGGTCCGCTATAGTCTTCAGGGTTGGGTGGCGGACCGCCACCACTTGGGTAACGGTCCGCTAGCCGCAATCCAGCCGCAATCCTTCGTGATGCCACGTGTCCGATGACTCAGCGTAGGTTTCTGACGCGTGCACGGTGGCAGACCGCCACGCTATCCGTAACGGTCCGCTAGCCGCAATCTGAGGTTTGGTCCAATCAGGAAAAGACTCGTAGGGCTGACGCAAGCCCTGGGCGGTAGCGGACCCAACTACTTCCAAACTTCCTGGAGACCATCTACCTCGGTTCTCGTGCCCTCGTTTCGGTAATTTGACTGACTTTCGCTTATTTCCGCACTTTCGTTTATTTCCGTATTCGTGCGTTAAGATTCTAACTTAATTTAGAACTTGCTTTAAGGTTTACACTAAGCTTATACGGACTACCTGAGATAAGACCAAGCTACTGTTAAGGTGAATATGTTTATCTGTCTTTTATTTTCAAAACTTTGAAAAGTTTTACGTTTACGAAATGGCAACACTGGTACTCAAAAGTTTGATGCATAAGGGCGTCTACGTAAAACATTCAGGCCATAAGTATGCGTAAAACTTGATCAAGGGATACACGCTTTATGGGTGAAATTCCCATATTGGGGCTGATAATTGTCTTTAACTGGATGTAAGACGGGGTCTCAGTTAAGAGACATCGCTTTAAGTAAGTCTGGTAATGCCAGCAGTCCTTTTACGAAAATTAATGGTGTATGCAGTGGTTGTACACTCAGATGAAATAGTTCTGCTGAATGGTGGATTGTACCCACATTATGGTTAAATGTTTTGATACTGTATCTGCCAAATAAAACTGGTCATGATAATCACGTTCACCCGCGTTCGCGCTGACGTTTTATTTTCCAAATGTTTTTCAGGTAATCAATGATTATCTAAGACTAGTCCTACGGGATAGTCTTGGGGGATAAAAGTGTATATAAAATATTTTGACAGGGTTATGTACTAGTAGCACGGAGATAGCTCTGCAGTGATAAGAAACAATAGGAGATATTTAGGATGACGATTTCCTAAATATGGATACTCCCTTGTACACAGGGTTAGGTGCCGGAAGGTAAAACCCTTAGATACCAATGCTTGTGTAGCTTGGTATTAGACAGGGTTAACTCCCTAGGCACATGCCAACTACCTTGTGGCTCTAGTTTTACCCTGCTTAGGCAGGCGACATGTAAATGATCGTGGACCATAGTTTTGTACAAAAAGGGGTTTTTAAATTCCAAGTGAAATGAAACAGTATTTTATTATCCCCGGATTTGAAAAATATGCAATATCAACCCTCGGGTTGTGATTTATTACAAGTTCGATCCAAAAGTATTTCCGCTATTAAACTAACTCTGATTTTTCTAAATAAAATAAGATTGGAGGTGCCAATTTGGTCACACGCCCAGGGTGTCCTGAAACCTGGGTGTGACAGTTTTGTCATTAACTGAACACAGTTGTAAAGCAAGCAAACTCAAAGCATAATCATAAACTGTTTAAATCAACTAATACATCAATCTCTCAAGTTATTGTCAGAAACTAACAAGATCCAAAAATGAATAAACTGAATCAAATACAAAAACCTATACGAACCATCCGCCGGGAGAAAGCCACACGCATGTTTGTCAAACACACGAGCATAGCTTCAATAGTTGATCCGGAATGACCTATGCCTCTGAAAATCGCCCCTAGTTGCTCCAAATTCGTCTGATTGAAAGTTATTTTCGAAACCCTAAAAATCATCCTTTAAATATGGCCAAAAATCTCAAAATCCCGACTTTGCAGCGTCCCGGGCGTATCATACTCTGGTACCAGCGTATCATACGCTGCCCAAATACCAAATACGCTGCTTTTCCTCTGCCTACGCTGCCCAATACATTGTACCAAATACGCTGCTCCTTGAAATTGACTTTTTGACATTTACGCCCCATGTACTTTCGTGCCTTCTCAATTATGCTTCATTATCCGCTCAATTAGCACTCTAAACCTGTAATAGACACAAATACAAATACCAACGTAAACCCGACTCAAGGTACAAGATAAAACAGATAAAACTATACAAAACCAACTCTTAAACACGGGATATTTGACCCTACATTACATCCTCATACTTGACCTTTTTCGTCCCGAAAAAGAATAATGCAATGGAATCATAATCAGAACTTGCAATTTATACATTCATTCATACACAACTTTAATATACTTACGCGTTAACTGTAACAATCAGTATTTCTATCCGATTAAACCCAACCACCGACTCTCAAGCCCCCAATTATGTGATCTATTATCTTATGATTACCACGCAGTCAGTCTATTTGTGGGTCTCACACTCAGAAATCTACGACTCAACCTAATCCCATCTCAAGGTCATGTTTAGGCCCGGGTTAAACCTTATAGATTTCCCACCATTATAAACACGAATTTATATGTTTTTGAAATAAGATGAACAATGGATCGATGGATGAATGTTTTAAGCTTTTATTAACTTTTATGAATAAACCTAACCTAGAGGTGTTTCAATCAAGCTGAAACTCGATATATGACACGTAGGCTGTAGTTTTTTAAACAATGAAGTACATAAGCTTCAGAATAGGGGTGTATCCTTCAAGTCGCCATCCCAAAGGGAAACACATAAAACTAACTTAGTCATCCAATATTGATCACTTAAGTCCCGCCCATGGGTGTATCAACCAAGTCACTATCCCGGAGGGTAACATGTAGGCTGAACTTAAGCTCTCAATTTTAATTAATTAAGCTCATTCAATTGACGGATTATGGATTGCGGGCGCCACCAACTTTCAGATTTATTTTCATAAAAAGAAAGCGGTGTGCTAAAATTTTAAAAACTTATAAATTTTTGTTTATAATGGTATTTAGCATATGCAACAAGCCTTTTAAACCCCTCGGTAGCCCGAGTGGACGAGTTGAGTCTCATGAGGGTTTCTATTGAACACACCCGCAAAGTTCATTTAACTAGACAAGAAATTAAAATGCAAATAACTTAGGTTGTCTCCCAAGAGCGCTAAGTTTAACGTCTTCAGCCAGACACGGTGTACCTTATTTTGGTTACGGTGGTTGGAACACAAACTCCTTACCCAATGTTGCACATGCTCGGTGATAATCATCCCCATTCAACTTTGGGTTCCATGTCTGTTCCACAGCATTGAATTCTTCTTCATTTTGCATCACCCAAGATTCACCGGTTTCATATGATTGCCTCATAAACTTTGGACGTTTCTTTGATCTTGCCTGTGACACTGATGGTCCTGCCTCTGAGTTGCTATGATTACTTGCACTTTCTGCCTGATGTTTCCATGGCGGTTTTCCCATTTGGATTCCATCATCCCACACTTGTGGGTTGCTGCATCCACAACCTCAGTCGCCTCATTCTTCAATTCAAACCTGTCAACAATAAAACCATTCTCATTTGTGCCACCCTCATCCAATTTGGACCAAGGCAGACACTTGTTAGTCTTACCTGCTTTTGAACATTTAACTTTAGAAAAATAAATAAATGAATTTGTAAACATGTCTAAGTTAAACTCACGGTTTCCGAATGTCATGCTTACCGTGTTATTTCTACAATTGATCTGAGCATTGGCAGTCGCCAAGAATGGTCTTCCGAGCAAGACTCTTGATTGTTCTTTCTTCTGGCTGGGTGCATAATCAAGCACCAAGAAATCATCAGGGTAGTAGAAATCCCCGACCTTCACAGCCACTCCCCTCAACATCCCCCGTGCACGTTTTCATCTCAAATCGGCTAACACCACGGTGGTGTCAACTTGATGTAGAGGACCTAGATCCGACTGATCATATAGACTCCCCGGGAGGATGCTGAGAGTTGCTCCATAATCCAGGAGTGCCTGACTTACCTTTGTCCCCCCAACTTCAACCGGGATAAAAGGTGCTCCTTGCTCACTATCGTCTTCCAAGTCACTCTCTTCGCTGTCAGTGCAGATACTTACTGCGCCAACATATGTCTTGTTTGAGCTCAACCCTTGATGTTGTGGGTTGGTCTGGGTGTTACTCGGTAGTTTGCCGTGGTCTCGTCTCGACATCTCTTCCGCTAGCTGCCCAACCTGCTTAGATAGTGCATTCACCGTCTTATCTCAGACCTCATTATCCTTCCTCAACTCCTTAAATGCATCTTCATTTTCCTTCTTCAACCCTTTTATCACATCCATCAGGGCATTGAACTGATTACCTCCCAACTCTTCACTACCTGCAGTACCACTATGCTGGTTTTGTTGTTGATAGTTTCTTTGATACCCTTGCTGATAACCTTGATTACTTTGGTTCCTCTGATATCCGCCCTGATTGTATCCTTGTTGGCGGTTTTGGTATTGCTGTTGTTGTGGTTGTCCTCCACCCTGCACATTAGAAACCTGAAAGTTAGGATTCAATTGATTAGAAGCATTACCATACCTGAGGTTCGGATGATTTCTGAGTCCCAGATGATAGTGGGTAGCAGTCATATCCTGTTGTCTTCGTTCACCACCAAGCTGATTTACCTCTTCGGCCTTCCCTTGCTCCCTTGGACAATTTGCCACAGTATGACCTAAGTCACCACACCCATCACAAACTGGATATCCCTGTGACACATTGGATACCTCCTTTCCACCTGATCTGCCAAGCCTTGACATTTGAAGTTCCATGGCATCTAAACGCTTCTGAGTCTCATAATCCACTACCTTGACAGATGCTTCATTCTTAGCTCTCCTACTGGCATGAGCCTGCCTCTTTGATGTTACCGCCATCCTTTCCAGAATATCCCAGTCTTCATCCACATGATTTGAAAAGAAGGACCCGTTACTGGTTGAGTTAACATCCTTTACATCCTCTGGTAACAATCCATTATAAAATGCCTGGATGAGCTCCCATTTTTCTATCCCATGATGCGGGCAATTCCTCAGTAGCTCCTTGAATCTCTTGAATGCCTCATAAAAAGGCTCCCCAGATTGCTGCCTGAAATCTCTAATTACAGCTCGGGCCTCATTGGTTTTATGAGGTGGGAAATACTCATCCAGAAACTGCTGTTGTAACTCTGCCCAGGTGGCAATGCTCGCAGACGGTAGAGATAAGAACCACTGCTTTGCCCGGTCCTTTAGTGAAAACTGGAAAATTACCAGTTTCACTTCATCTGTGGTGAACCCTTGACCACCTATGGTCCCACATGTAGCCTCATACTCTGACAGATGTGTGTATGGCTCTTCAGTAGCTCTCCCAAAGAAATGTGGGAAGATCCCAAGGCATCCAGTTTGGATCTCGAATGCATTCCCCCTACGAACTGGTGGTATGACAGGGGAAACATTTAAAGCTAGAGCGGGGCGGAAGTGACTGTCCACTCCTTGATCATGTCTGGTTGGGTGTATGTTTCCAATTGCCATTCTCTATAGTTCTGATGATTCTGAGGAGGTTGCACATACTTGTTCACTCTTTCACCATTCCCCATGTACCCATGACTGTTATTTCTCGGTTGAACCAAATTCTACCCTTGGCGGTGGTTGAACCCAACCGTCTACCACATTATGTCTCTGATTTCTGGGAGGGACTGCCTCCTGATGGTTTAGGTCATACCATGCCTCTTCGTCATTCCAGTTCTCATGTTGAGAACCATGTTGTGGTTGATGGCTGCGTCCCGGTGACAACAGCTCATCGTCTTCATAGTCGGAGTAACTTGGGTAACTATCATGAGGTTGATAGGGTTGATTACGGAATACGAGTTGAGGTAAAGGTTGTTGGAATCGGGGTGGTGGTGGTTGGTCTTGGTTCTGGTTTTGTGGAGGAGGAGGTTGGTTTTGATTTTGTGGAATAGGTGGTTGTTGTTGTTGTTGAGGTGGGTTTGGTTGGTTGTGTTGTTGATTGGGAAATAGAAGATCTGGTTGTGGTGGAATAGGTGGGTTTTGATCCCCACTTTGGTTAGGATCCTGGTTTACAGGTTGATTCTATGACATCCTTACCGAAGGACTGTCGAGCTTTTCAAGAATTGTTTGGACCGTTCCTTGGAGCTTTTTGTTATCTTTTGCTGCTTTCTCTAACTCTGGATCAAACAATAATGGAGATTTTCTGCCTGATCGCCTAGTATGCATAAAACTATAGACCTGCACAAGTAAACACACCAAAGTAGTACTGCACTAAACAACGTAAATCAAAAATAGCACTTTGCGCACGTATTCCTCGGCAACGGCGCCATTTTGATTGCGGTGTTAAGGTCAATCAAAAACATTTATAAAAACTACTACTTATCTACCTTGGACTGCAGACAGGGAAGTAGGGTTGTCGAATCCAAAGGGAATCAATAAAAAGTTAAATTGCTTAGATTAGTAACTAGAATGAAAACACACAGATCAAATAAAGATGTAACTCCCTCCAAACTTCCGGTTCTAGGTTTAGGTAAAATTCAGTTATTCAATGGACATCACATAGACATAGTGTTGGAAAATCAGTTGAAACAGTAATTGAAGACATATTCTTTGTTAGAAAACCTATACCACTAGTTTCGTCACAAACCAGTATAATTCAATCACCAATTTATGAATACCAAGTTACCCCCTTTAGTCACCCAACCCTGCAACTAGTTTTTGTCATTAAGAGAACATAGTGGTAAAGCAAGCAAACTCAAAGCATAATCATAAACTGTTTAAATCAACTAATACATCAATCTCTCAAGTTAATGTCAGAAACTAACAAGATCCAAACATGAATAAACTGAATCAAATACAAAACCTATACGAACCATCTGCCGGGAGGAAGCCACACGCGGCTTAGCCACGCATGTTTGTCAGACACACGAGCATAGCTTCAATAGTTGATCTGGAATGACCTCTGCCTCTGAAAATCGCCCCTAGTTGCTCCAAATTCGTCTGATTAAAAGTTATTTTCGAAACCCTAAAATCATCCTTTAAATATGGCCAAAAATCTCAAAATCCCGACTTCGCAGCGTCCCGGGCGTATCATACGCTGCCCAAATACCAAATACGCTGCTTTTCCTCTGCCTACGCTGCCCAATACGCTGGACCAAATACGCTGCTCCTTGAAATTGACTTTTTGACATTTACGCCCCCTGTACTTTCGTGCCTTCTCAATTATGCTTCATTATCCGCTCAATTAGCACTCTAAACCTGTAATAGACACAAATACAAATACCAACGTAAACCCGACTCAAAGTACAAGATAAAACAGATAAAACTATACAAAACCGACTCTTAAACACGGGATATTTGACCCTGCATCAAGGATCAAGACTGACTCAAGCTCTGAGCGTCAACAATCTAGAGCTCAGCTTTGTTTAGGTCTGTGAAACCAAGTAAACGGTTCAAGAGCTTCAACCCCTAAACTAGGATGAAAATTTTGTACATAGTTCAAATTTGAGTTTTCGACGAACGGTTCAACTCATTGACACCGTTAATATTTTTTTTTTTGTAATTCAATCTTTTTTGAATTTGTAAGATAACTAATACATTTAATCTTTAGTATGACATATAATATTATTTTTTATAATTATAATCCATTAACTGTCAAGTTTATTTCCAAAGAATTACTAAAAAGCCTCAACAATTCAACCAATGAAATCCTATTAATAAAATAGGGTTCTGGTACGGTAAGATGAGGGTAAGCCTTGCCTCTATCCCAAATAATATAGTGGTTGCTCCTATATAGACCCCTGACTCAAGAAAAACAAATATTTTTGAGAGAATGTATAACCTGCAAAAGCGAACCATTATTAGCAATTGAAACAATATATAAACAATAAATGCATAAAAAACCCTAATACTAAGTGATCGCGGTGTCAATGTCAATCAAAAACATTTATAAAATTCACTACTTAGCTACCTTAGACTGTAGACAGAAAAGTAGGGTTGTCGAAGTCACAGGAATCAGTGGATAGGTTAATTGCTCAGTTTAGTAAATTATGTTGATTAAAATTCAAATTAAATAAACAATGTAACCTCCTCCAAACTTCAGGTTCTAGGTTTATGTAAAATTCAGTTATTCAATTTAGACACCACATAGACATAGTGTTGAAAAATCAGTTTAAATAGTAATTGGAGACAGGTTGTTGTCAGCAAACCTATACAACCAGTTTGTCATAACTCAATATAATCCAATCACCAAATTTAATAGTGTCAAGTTAACCCCCTTTAGTCACCCAACCTACTTCTACGTTTTGTCATTAACCAAACATGATTGTAAAGAAAGAACTCAAAACACAAAAAAAAATGTTCCAACCAACCAATACATCAATCGGTTATGTTATTGTCAGAAACTAAACAGATCTAAAAATATAAACAACTGAATCAAATATAAAACCTATACGAACTGTCCGCCTGAAAGAAGCTAGAAGTAATTTAGCCTTACATATTTGTAAAAGAATCTCCAAAAACCTGATTTGGTTGACATCATGAATTTAGGATAATGCATCCCCCTAAAAAACCTTCCAACTTCTCCTTTTGTTTCTTTTGCCGTCAAGACTTAAAAACCCCTCTTGGTTTCGTGCCCTATGCCCATTTATTTGTTTTTTCTTTAACCGACACCAAATAGTCCATGCTTTTAAAGCCCGATCCAGATTAATTCATTGTTTCTGATTTAAACTAAAGCCCACGTGATCTTTTAATGCCCAACCCATTTAGTTATCATGTCAAGTTTTTTTTTTGAACGGCAACTTGGATCACTGACGGGTCACTGATCCACCCGTTCATCTCCACCCCATCAGGAGGAAACCCACTATAGATGAGAAAACCCTCTGGCCTAACTTAGACCCCCTTTTTTTGTCACAAGTGGGACTTGAACCCAATACCTCTCTATTTTAAAGAAGTCTTAGTATACACCTTTGCCACTAGGCTAAGCTAGTGTTTCTTAGTTTTCATGTTAAGTGGGTTCCAACTTCCAAAGCCCTACAAAAATCAACACACATACATTTTTAATCCAACAACTCTAATACATGAAATCAATTCATTAATTTTTTAGTCATAACATCTTTTCTTTTAACATCACCCAACATCCCAACCATTCTAATTTATACTAAATTTTATTTAGATTAGCAATAATTATTCATAGAATGACATGAAGCTTGACCCGACAACCATTGTCGTACCATTTTCTTATTTTTAGCTTAGTTACGTTATTTTGACTCATTTTCACGTTAACTGATAAAATATGAAAATACATTAAACACAACACAGTTTCTCACATGATTGGGGTTAAAACCATATGATTATATACAACTAGAACGTGTAAATCAACTACTCATCACTAAGGTAGCTTATACTAAGTCACACCTAAGATTACCATCCCACATTCCCACCTAGAAACTAGAGGCACACCTAGACTCTAAAAAGAACTCATAAGCCTAATGACAGACCTAAGCCCGGAGGCAACCTAAAACTAAGTATCCACCCTCACTTACGCCTAAAGGTAACCTAAGCGAAGTGCAAGCCAAAGTACAAGGCCCCGTGTGAATATCGCAAACCATGTGCCCCTCTAAAAATCTCTAACCTTAATATGACGTCTCCAAGAACTCCTATCACAGATCGAATTCTCATAGAAGTACAGGTCTAACAAATCCTTCCTAATATGTTCGTCCCATGTCAGTCGTGGTCTGCTCCTGCTCCTCTTCCCCTCTACCGTGAGGGTCTCAACTCTCTTTATAGGTGTTGTCATCTGCTCCCGAACCATTTTAATCTCCCTTCCCTTATTTTATCTGAAATGCATGTTACCCCTAGTCTAGCCTTAAAAACTTCATTCCTTATCTTGTCCAAACATGTGTGCCCACACATCCACCTCAGTATTCTCATCTCTGATGCCTCCAATTTTCCTGCTAATGTCTTCTTCATTGCCAACAAATCGGTTTCGTATAATATAGTTGGTCAGACTGCAACTCTATAGAATTTCCCTTTTAATTTCTATGGGAACCTATTGTCACACAAAACACATGTGGCTGCTCTCCACTTGCACTAACCTGCCTGAACGCGGTGGGCTACATCGCAATCCACTTTCTCGTCACTTTGAACCCAAGACCCTAAGTACTTGAACTTAGTTGTCTGCAGTACCACTAGACCTTCAATACAAAGTTGGTTGTCTTCTTCATTTCTCACCCCACTAAAGTTACAATGAAGATACTAGGTTTTAGATCGACTTATGTTTAATTCTTTGCACTCTAGGGTTGCCCGCCACTTCTCTAGCTTCTAATTCGAGCTCGATTTGCTTTCCGCTACAAGCACAATATCATATGCGAATAGCATGCACCACGAAATTACTTCCTGGATCGACTTTGACAACTCATCCAAGACTACTGCAAAGAGGAACGGGCTCAACGCGGATCCTTGGTGAAGGCCCACCACTACATGGAAAAAATATGTATCTCCCACGGGTGCACAAACGGTTGTTTTAGCCTCATCATACATATCCCTAACTAACTCTATATATCTTTTAGGAACCCCTCTCCCCTCCAGGCTGTTCCAAATAAGTTGGCGTAGCACACTATCGTAGGCCTTTTGCGAGTCAATGAACGCCATGTGCAAATCATGCTTCTTCTCCCTATACTTTGCCATTAACCTCCTTAGAATGTGTATCGTTTCAGTGGTGGACCGCCTTGTCATAAAACCAAATTGGTTTAATCGAACATGTGTTTCCCGTCTAATTCTTGTTTCAATTACTCTTTCCCACAAATCATTGTATGACTTAGTAGTTTGACCCCCCCTATAGTTTGCACAATATTTAGTGTCTCCTATAGTTTGTTCAGAGAAACTAAGACACTACTTCTCCATTAGTCTAGCATGTTCCCTATTTTGAAGATAGTATTGAACAACTTTGTTAACCACTGAACTCCTTCTTCCCCTAAGCACTTATGTACCTCAATGGGTATGTTGTCCGGTCCAACCGCCTTTGCCACCCCAATATTCCTAATGGCTTTCCCCACCTCTTCATGCGTGATATGCCGAAAACATCAAATGTTTTGTTGTTCGCCTTGGTTTGTACAGTCTTCGCTTTCTTCTCGGTTAGGCCTACTTTCATTGAAAATGTTGTGGAAGTATGAGTGCCATCTTGTAACGAACCAATTTTCATCCTATGATCATAATATGAAGTTTCATATTATAAGGTGTAAAATAAATTAATTGGAAGTCGAGGGTTAGTTTTAAAGATGCGTTGTTGACTCTTGGATTAAAAAGAGCAAAAATTGAAGTATAAGAGGGTGGAGTGTATTTGTTTTATAAAGAAAACAAACATCAGATGTTTGGGAAGGGAAATGGCGACACACACAAGGTGTGTGTGTGTGTCTCCATAGTGAAAACCAAGAGGAAGAAAGGAGAGGAGCCAAGAACACCAAATCTGGAAGTTTTATGAAAAAATCGGTTGAAATAGAGGTGTTCTTCCTCAAGCAAGCATCTAGTAAGTAGCTCTTTCATCTTAAGAACCTCCATTAATGGAGTTCTTGGTCGGTTTTGGTGAAAATCAATCTAGGGTTAAATTGACGGTTGTTTATGATTAAGAACTTGTTATCTAGCTTGATTAAGGGTGTGTAATGCTTAATAACATCATTGAACCATCCAATTTGACGATTTCAAAATTAGGGTTCTTGAGACCCAAGTTGGGGTTTTTGTAATTAGAGGTGTTTAAATGGTGAATTGAGTATGGATAAGTGTTTATGGTGTAATATAAACACATTTTCAATTATAAAACTCAATTGAGTTGGTGATTTCTAAATTGATGAAATTTTGGAATTTTGGTTAAAACCCAAACGAGTCAACTTGGGTGTGTTGTTGATATTTGTGTTCATATGGGCGAATATTGTGGTTGGAGCTAAGACTAATGAGGATGTTAGGCTTTTAGTCTTAGAAGAGTGTTGTGTTGGAATTATATGTCCGGTCATGATTATTTAACGCTACTAACTAAGTTGTGACCCGTAAGAGTTACACCTAGGGCAACGAACATTAAATCCACTTAACTCGCTTAACTGGTAATTACGAACTGTTAGCGAGACGATATACTTTATATATATCCGTTACACGGGATTTATTATTTATACAGTTTTATAAATAATAATTTATATTTATTTGTTTTAATCTTTTATTAAAACAAATTAAATGGTTACGGGTTTGTCATTAACTATTGGGTTTTAGGCCCGGTAGTGATTTAAAAAGGTTATATTGTATTTTAGGGTTTTAATCTAAAACTAAAATTCTTTATATAATGTTCCTTTTGGTCAAGAATAAGGACAACGAAGTTCCTTTTGTTTTTGGAGATAAAAGCCTCAAAACCAAAACAAAAGAAAAATCGGACTCCCCTTGTCGCGATCTCGGCAGCACACCAACTAGCCGCCGCCAACTTGGAGATTCAGGCCACCAAAGCTGCCACCGTCCGCCGCCTTATCCGGCGATCCCTGGTGCCACCCGTTCTCGTGTTTCGGTTCGTGATCTAGCATCGGTTCGTTGTACCTCGGTGTCTCAACCGGTTAATCATTAACCACGAAGGTATAATTAATCTCATTGACAGATTAAATATTAATTCTGTGTTCGTATGTTTTGTAACCTAAATCCTGTCGGGTTTTATTTTGTGTTGAAACGGTTTCTTTCCGCTGCGTTTTAATAATTACTAAATAATTATTATAAATATATAATTATTTATCAACCGTTTTTGATAACTAATCTAACTAATCACCACTGGACAAAACCCAACAGTGGTATCAGAGCCATGTTTCGATCCGGGGACCTGTGGGTTAGTGTTTTAGCGAATAAGGTCAAACACAACGAATGATAAATCATATGTGTGTTGTAAAAACCAGTTTTACTATATATTAGATCGTGACAATGTGATGAACCATTTCATCTCTCAGGACACTTAATTTTAAATAACCTATTAAAACAAAATTTGTCGCGATGTAATTAACCAATTAAAAGTTAATAGTTTAAATGAACTATTAGGTTATTCGTTTTGAAAAATTAAAATTATTTTAAATTGCAAAACCTTATTGGTTATCATTTATTTTAAAAACAAACTGTTTGTTTTAATATAAAGTATCCACAAGTTGTTAAAAAAGTTTAGAACTTGTTATTTATTTGATTTTAAAAATTTTGGAATTTGGTTGATACGTTATAACATTTATAAGATAAAAGCAACCACAATAGCAAACACAAAAATATGTAAATCATATGGCCAAGGAAAAAGTGTTTGATCTTGCTAGAGCCTAATAGCAAGACCAAACTAGGTCACAGGGTCACAACACGCAAACAACCACAAGGATGGACTTCGTGCATGCGACTAGCTGTCTGTGTGACTCCCACTAAATCCAAGATCTTGTCGCCGTCTTCAGTTTTGTCTTCGGGTCTTTATCTTTACAATATTTATATAGAATAAAAAAAACTAAAACCCTAAGCTATTACAACTTTGAGACATCAAAGTGGGTCAAAAAATAAAAGCTAGCCTATTACAACTTTGAGCCATCAAATGGGCCAAAACCATAAAAACAAAACATAAAACAAACACAAGACAGGTCGGGCCAGATTTACATATTTAATACAATCAAATAACTGGGAAATCCTTTTGGTCAAATAAAATAAATAAAAAATTTGACCAAAATACATAAATAAAAATTGCCCTAAAAAAGATCTAGATCAGAAACTTTAAACAAGTTAAAGTTTGTGATCTATAACCGGTTAAAAGACCGGATTCGATTCGTATGTCGTAACAAAGGCTCTGATACCACTGTTGGGTTTTGTCCAGTGGTGATCAGTTAGATTAGTTATCAAAAACGGTTGATAAATAATTATATATTAATAATAATTATTTAGTAATTATTAAACGCAGCGGAAAGAAACCGATTCAACACAAAATAAAACCCGACAGGATCTAGGTTACAAAACATACGAACACAGAATAAATATTTAATTTACCAATGAGATTAATTATACCTTCATGGTTAATGATTAACCAGTTGAGACACCGAGGTACAACGAACCGATGCTAGATCACGAACCGAAGTGGTGAATATCTCAGCACAGATTTCATTAATCATCTCAAGGAGCGTGTAATAGTTTCACAACCCACTCCATCTTGCACACCCCAACTTAATGGCGTGAGCGAGAGGAGAAATCGAACCCCACTTAATATGGTTCGATCGATGATGTGTAGAACAAACTTGCTCACTCCTTTTGGAGTTATGCTTTTATGACCGCCGCCCGCATTGTCAATCTGGCACGGACTAAGAAGGTAAACAAGAC
Source organism: Smallanthus sonchifolius (assembly GCA_023525975.1). Classification (NCBI taxonomy): domain Eukaryota; kingdom Viridiplantae; phylum Streptophyta; class Magnoliopsida; order Asterales; family Asteraceae; genus Smallanthus; species Smallanthus sonchifolius. The sequence continues at coordinate 503,658 of JAKNSE010000037.1, read as the reverse complement.
TCCATATGAGATATGACATGGGTCAAAACCCAATATGTTTTACCTTAGAGTATGGGATGTGATGCATATGTCACCAGCGATTCTGATGACAAGCTTGATCCTAGAGGCGAAAAGGTTGTTTTCGTCGGACACTATAACAGAAGCGGATATTATTTCTACCATCCTGATGCAAATGTTATTTCCATCAAAAGGAAGGGACACTTCCTCGAGAAAGAAATTCTTGAACGAGGAACTGGAGATAATATAGTGGATCTTGAAGAAATTCGAGAACCACAAACAACCGCTGATGAAATCGGAGCATCTGAACAACAAGAAATTGTTGCTGATGAATCAGACATAAACACAAGCGTTCGTAGAAGTGTAAGGACTCGCAAAGAACCCGACAGATACCTATGGCATCTTGAGGGTACCGAAGTCCTATTAGTAGCCGAGTCTAATGACGAACCTACTAACTACAAATCTGCTATTTCAGATCCAGAATCTGCAAAATGGCTGGAAGCCATGAACGCCGAGATGCAATCTATGCGTGACAATCAAGTCTGGGACTTGGTTTATCTACCCCCCGATTCTCGGGCAGTAGGGACCAAATGGATTTTCAAGAGAAAAACCGACATGCATGGAAATATACACACCTATAAAGCACGGCTAGTTGCGAAAGGTTTTACTCAGACTCAAGGGATTGACTATGATGAAACCTTTTCGCCCGTTGCTATGATCAAATCGATCAGGATATTTCTTGCCATATCCGTGTACTATGACTACGAGATATGGCAAATGGATGTTAAAACCGCTTTCCTTAATGGGCATCTCTCTGAAGATGTCTATATGGTACAGCCTGATGGTTTTTTTGATCCAAAATATCCTAATAGGGTGTGTAAACTGAATAAGTCCATTTATGGACTCAAACAAGCATCTCGAAGTTGGATTCTTTATTTTGACCAAAAGATTAAAGAGTTTGGCTTTGTCAAAAATGAAGATGAGCCTTGTGTTTACAGAAAGTCTAGTGGGAGCACTATATCATTCCTCATCTTGTATGTAGATGATATACTTATCATTGGAAACAACATCCCTATGCTTAACGAAGTTAAACACTGGTTGGGAACTTGTTTTGCAATGAAAGATCTTGGAGAAACAGCTTACATTCTAGGAATCAAGATCTACAGGAATAGATCTAAGCGACTTCTAGGGCTAAGTCAAGGCACATACATAGACAAAGTCATGGCACGCTTTCATATGGAAAACTCCAAGAAAGAAGGTGTTCCTATGACTAAAGGCACTGTGCTGAACAAATCGCAATCTCCTTCAAAGGACATTGAAACCAAGCGTATGGAAGCAATTCCATATGCTTCGGTGATTGGTTCTATCATGTATGCTATGTTATGTACCAGGCCTGACGTCTCGTATGCTTTAAGCATGACCAGTTATTTTCAGCAAAGTACTGGCATTGCTTATTGGACTGCAGTCAAGAACATCCTGAAGTACTTGAGATAGACTAAAGACATGTTCTTAATATTTGGAGGAGTGGAAGAGGAGCTCACTGTAAGATGTTACACTGACGCCAGCTTCCAAACTGACCGAGATGACTCTCGCTCACAATCAGGATTCATATTCACTCTAAATGGAGGAGCTATCTCCTGGAAGAGCTCCAAGCAGAGTGTGGTGGCGGATTCAACCACCGAATCTGAGTATATAGCTGCATCAGATGCTGCAAAGGAAGCTGCTTGGATGAAGAAATTCATAACCGACCTCGATGTTGTTCCAAGTATTCGGAAACCAATCGAGATATTTTGTGATAACACAGGTGCTATTGCTCAAGCCAAAGAGCCCAGATCTCATCACAAAGCCAAGCACATTCTCAGAAAGTTCCACTATATATGGGAAATTTTGGAATGTGGTGACATCGTGATAAGCAAAGTAGACACATATCAAAACCTAGCAGACCCGTTCACTAAGCCGATGACTCAAGAGAAGCATGATCAACACATAAATGCTACCGGTCTTAGTTTTACTAGCGATATGTTTTGATTTAGTATTTGGATGTACAAACATTAAACCGTTGTACTTTTGAATTCAGTTTGATTTACTAGTTAAATGCAACTTTGAATCTTATAACTGTGTTTGATTTTAATACGTTTAATCCATGAATCTTGTATTCTTAATTATCCGTAATCGATCAGAATCGTCGGAACAACTCTGAATTAAGACTATTCTGAACTTGGACTCAAGTAGTTGACTTCCAATTTCACAAACCTCATTTTGGATGACGTTGGATGTAACTCGCCTCAAATCATCTTCATGGATTTTAATCATAAGATGTTTTTGATATTGGTATACTCATTTAGTATCCTCTGACTTGAGATGCATACTAGAACTTTCGTTTACCAAGGACTGTTCTTTAATCACTGTCAACCGCTGTCGCGTAACTGCAGTCATAAAGGCATTGGTTTGGAACATATCTAAAGTTCAGTGGGAGATGTATGTAGTCGATAAGGGATTATGTACTCTTACATGATATGTAACAGTTAGACATCGTGGCGCCCTCGTGATTCAAACTGGTGAAGTGTAAGGCCTTACCCAAATTGACTGTGTGTTTGATTGGACCACTATGAATCTTGAACGAGAATAATAATGATTGAACGCTATATGAGAATGAATCTAATCCATGTCTCATTGGTTCAATTGATGTCTTTTACAGAAAGGATAAATGACGATTATTACCAAAAGTCTATTGCCTTGCAATAACAAGATGTTTTGGTTAATGACTTTAAAGTGTCATACCTTGTTAGCGGCAACCATGTGGTAGCTAGAACACCGTTGGTTGTTTGCGTTAAGGAACTTAATCGAAGAACGTCCAAGTGGGAGACTGTTGGAATTATATGTCCGGCCATGATTATTTAACGCTACTAACTAAGTTGTGACCCGTAAGAGTTACACCTAGGGCAACGAACATTAAATCCACTTAATCCGCTTAACTGGTAATTACGAACTGTTAGCGAGACGATATACTTTATATATACCTGTTACACGGGATTTATTATTTATACAATTTTATAAATAATAATTTATATTTATTTGTTTTAATCTTTTATTAAAACAAATTAAATGGTTACGGGTTTGTCACTAACTATTGGGTTTTAGGCCCGGTAGTGATTTAAAAGGGTTATATTGTATTTTAGGGTTTTAATCTAAAATTAAAATTCTATATATAATATTCCTTTTGGTCAAGAATAAGGACAACGAAGTTCCTTTTGTTTTTGGAGATAAAAGCCGCAAAACCAAAACAAAAGAAAAATTGGACTCCCCTTGTCGTGATCTCGGCAGCACACCAACTAGCCGCCGCCAACTTGGAGATTCAGGCCACCAAAGCTGCCACCGTCCGCCGCCTTGTCCGGCGATCCCCGGTGCCACCCGTTCTCGTGTTTTGGTTCGTGATCTAGCATCGGGTCGTTGTACATCGGTGTCTCAACCGGTTAATCATTAACCACGAAGGTATAATTAATCTCATTGGTAGATTAAATATTAATTCTGTGTTCGTATGTTTTGTAACCTAGATCCTGTCGGGTTTTATTTTGTGTTGAATCGGTTTCTTTCCGCTGCGTTTTAATAATTACTAAATAATTATTATTAATATATAATTATTTATCAACCGTTTTTGATAACTAATCTAACTGATCATCACTGGACAAAACCCAACATGTTGTATCTCAAATGGTGTAAGTTTGAGATATTTTGATTACTAAACAAGATGAATTATTTAGGTGATCAAGACGATAAAGGTGTTAGCTTTGATGCCCGATTGGAATCTTCATTGGCAAAGGTAAGTGCTTTGCACTTACTTAGTATTAGATAAGTAGTGGTTACATGTAAATAGATGTGTTGTTATTTCCATTATGTTTTATATGTTGATTTTGACTTATGTGGTAAATGGTCAAAGTAAAGTGTGAATGTGGTAGGATTGTTGTAGTTGACTAGTGTGGCATATAGCCAAACTAAAATATAGAATGTGGTAATTTGATGTAAATTAACTTATTGTGTAATAAGTCTAATCATTGTGGATAATGGTGAAATTGGTGTAATTTGACCTTAGTGGCATAGGGTCAAACTATTATGTTGAAATTCGTGTAATTAGACTATGTGGTCAATAGTCAAACTTGAATATGCAAATGTGGTAAATATGTGTAATTAGACTACGTGGTTAATAGTCAAACTTGATTGTGTAAATGTGGTAAATAGATGTAAATTAACTTATGTGATTATTGGTCAAACTAATGGGTGAAATATGGTTAAATGGTGTAAATGACTCAATGTGGTCAAGAGTCAACTAAAATGTAGAATGTAGTAACATTATACTAGAATTGACTTAATGTGGTAAAAGTCAACTGTTGGTGCTAAAATGGTAATTTGGTTGATTTCATGAAGTGTTGATACTTCATGGAGGTGTCACGTGAAGTCAAATACTTCAAGGGTGGTAGTGAGGTCAAGTACCTCACGGGTGAAAGTGAAGTCAAATACTTCACGGATGACATGAAGTGTGGATACTTCATGGATCGGCATGGAGTCAAATACTCCACGCGGAAAAGCGAATGGTGGTTCTCACAATAGTCATGTGGATATGTCAAATTGATGAATGGTGAAATGTTAGGACTTGTATGAGTCAATGCATGCCTTAGATATAGGTCGTTGTATGCCTAAACAATTATACGATTGAACTTGAAGTTAACCACTTCAAGAGTAGAAAACGAGTAGTGGTGCTCGGGTTTGGGGATGGATAATTAACCAATTCATGTTAGTAGATGTGGGTGATCATATATGTAGTTTAAACATGAGTTTATGATGGTTAATAGCTTAAATATGCAAACGGGTTGTGGCACTAAGTATGAAAATAAAGAAAACTGCAGTAAAATACCATTAGCCCAGCCCCTGCAGTAAGCTACGGCCTAGCAGTAGCCTACGACCCTCCTCAAGATGGCCTAAGGCTGGATTGGACCTTACGGCCTAAAAGTTCTGCCTTACGGCCATACCTTACGGCCTGGTGTACGTTGGAATTTCCGGATTTTTGGGTTTTTGACCTATTTTTGTCATAGGGACTTGTGGGAGGTCCCTAAGACTTCTTATCTATACTAACCATGTTCAAATTATTGTTTTGAATGTAGGGAAAGCACCGGAGTGATCTCGGGTCCTGCATCAAATGGATTGGATTCTCGTGGTCGCGTTATGCAACTGTTTTGTTAATATTCTCGTGTGGAGTCTTTACAAACTATTTGGAGTTATAACAAGTTGTGGATAACTTGTTAGTATTTTTGTTAAACTAATTTAGGTAATTATGTTAGTTTGATCCGTGTTTGTAAAACTTAACGTGTGGATACGTTAAATGTCGTTTTGAGACCTAACTTCCGCGTTGTTTTAAAAGTTTAAATCGGTTTGAAATTTTGGGTGTTACAACTTGGTATCAGAGCCAAGGTTTGAGGGATTTAGTGAGCGTGACACTAAACTCAAACCAATAATGCTCTTGACAAAGTCGGGTAAAGAGAATCCAATGATGACGAGACCGAGATCCGGAGTTGGAAAGACGAGGTTAGTATTGATTATTGTACTAAATGTTAATTGGAGTCTTATATGAAGTAATTGTGTTGAAAACTGTTAAAGAATTTATTATATGGGGATAATGAAAGTAATTGGGCATATTACATTATTAATCATGCATGGCCAGTATGATTCGTAATGCAATATGTGCAATTGCTTCATGATGACCATATGATAATGAACACCGAGGAACGATTAAGTGAACGTGGTTATGTGTGAATGTGAATATGTATGAAAGGATACATGAATGAATGTTAAATGTTAAATATAAATATGTATGAAAGGATACATGAATGAATGTTAAATGTTAAATGTAAATATGTATGAAAGGATACATGAATGAATGTTAAATGTGAATGTAAATATGTATGAAAGGATACATGAATGAATGTTAAATGTGAATGTAAATATGTATGAAAGGATACATGAAGGAATGTTAAATGTGAATGTGAAAATGTATGAAAGGATACATGAATGAATGTTAAATGTTAAATGTAAATATGTATGAAAGGATACATGAATGAATGTTAAATGTGAATGTAAATATGTATGAAGGGATATATGAATGAATGTCAAATGTTAAATGTGAATATGTACGAAAGGATACATGAATGAATGTTAAATATTAATGTGAATATTGGGAAGAATGTTTTTAAGCATATGTATGAAAGTTATCTAAACCCTACTGTTTTAAATCTCAGCCGAGGAATGGCTGACGAAGGAAATTTGAATAGAGATAGAAGGAATGATGATGATGGAAATAGAAAATATTGGGTGTAGACCTTAATGGGTCAAATGGATAAATTGCAGTTTTGTATGATTAAAAACTTGTGTATGGCTTGGTTAATCAAGTCTTGTTGTAGAAAAAGACGGGGCTGGAGTCTTTTGACATAATTGTTGGATGAGATTATAGGTGAATCGGTGGATTCGGAGGTGATCAACATTGTGGATTTCATAATGTTGACGAATGTATGAAATATTAATTGAAAGATGTGGGTGAAACAATCACATGGAATGGAGTCCTAAGATTGTAGTGGAAATTGAGGGGTTACTTAGTAACCGTATCAACGTCGTGTATGACTAAAGGGTGACGTGTCGATCTGTTCTCACCTAGAGACGGTGAAACACGTGGCGCATGATTTGGTGTATGCCTGGCTTATGCCATTAACACCAACCGAGGCGATGGAATACTCGATGTTCCAGTTGTGAAGAAGTTCATGAGGGTTCTATACCCGAATGTCTCTTCTTGGGGTGAAACCGTTCTCTTGAGGAAAAGAAGAACGGGAGATTGTATACGTTCGTTAACCTTTTGGTTTGAGCATGTGACTGAAAGTCTTAGCTTCAACAAACCAAAGTAAAGGTGGGTGATATCCCATGAATGGTATCATTTCCATTACGAATACTATGGGATTGCGGATGTAACTTTCTGGCTTGTTAGAAGTTCCATGGTTTATGTGAATCATTGTGAAATGTGTGTAGACCCATGTATGCTTATACGGGAGTCGTTTACTCGATGATAGTCGTTTTTATCTTCGAAGCAAAGTCGTTCAAACTCATTATCCTCGTGAGTTTCCTGAATTACCTGAAAGGAGAGGCCTTTCTTTGGAATAATTTGGTGTGCCATTTTGGCTTTGGTGGAAATCCATTATTAGATGAGGTGGTGAATTATAAAGACATATTTGTTGACCGGCAATGATTGAAGTAATCAAAGGGTAAATGGTGTTTGGAGTCTTAGAACTTCATAGGTGGCGTTTGAAGTCTTAGAACTTCACGACCGGTGATTGAAAATGAAGTCTTCAAACTTCAAAGGGGCATTGTAAGATTGAGATCCTTGAATCTCAAAGGATGACTTGCGCTAAAATTCGTTGGGATTAATAGGGTGTTGGTTTATGAAAGAGGATTTGTGCCTATGGCATTTGACGCGTCTTTCCTTAGGAAGACTGTATGCCGGTCGGATGCCTTATGAATTAGACTCTATTTTTTTTCTATATGCAACGAGGCAGGAGTATCGCATATTCTCCTAATCAGTTGTGAGCTTGATTGTCGCAACTAAAGGAGAGAATTTGGAGAGAGAATTGATGAATCTATACACGTGCGGCGTTAGAATGTTGAATAGAAGTCCTCGAACTTCATCGGCGTTCTTGAAGTCCTTGAACTTGTGGGAATTTCCGGATTTTTGGGTTTTTGACCTATTGTCGTCGTAGGGACTTGTGGGAGGTCCCTAAGACTTCTTATCTATACTAACCATGTTCAAATTAATGTTTTGAATGTAGGGAAAGCTCCGGAGTGATCTCGGGTCCTGCATCAATTGGATTGGATTCTCGTGGTCGCGTTATGTAACTGTTTTGTTAATATTCTCGTGTGGAGTCTTTACAAACTATTTGGAGTTATAACAAGTTGTGGATAACTTGTTAGTATTTTTGTTAAACTAATTTAGGTAATTATGTTAGTTTGATCCGTGTTTGTAAAACTTAACGTGTGGATACGTTAAATGTCTTTTTGAGACCTAACCTCCGCGTTGTTTTAAAAGTTTAAATCGGTTTGAAATTTTGGGTGTTACACATCTCAACTTGATGTCTTGTCCCTTTACCAAAACTTGTCCATCTTCTTCCTTTATGAACTTCACGGTTCCTAGATCTTGTTTCCTACGCTCCCTAGCTTTAGTGATTATGAACATGTCATGCTCCCCTTCCTTAGTTTGTAGTCATTTATACATCTTCTCATATTATGCGTTCTTTGCTTTAGATACTACCTTCTTCGCCTCGTGCTTGACTTCCTTATATCTCTCTCTCAATCTCACTTGCTCCTCGTCGTCCATGCACTTCACTAACTCCCTAAAAATTCGTTGCTTTACCCAACACAAATAAACTACAAGAGTATAGGATCACTAAATGATAATCCACAAGAGCTAAATTCAGATCTTGGTCTAGTAATCAAGAACGGGTTGTTCTTGAACAACCGATGTGTTTTGTTTCTATTTCAAGAAACCCGAACGCCTCGATCATCTTTCTAGTTCCAAAAGTCGGTTAAACCCAAACGGGATCTTCATAAAGATTTGGATAACAGTTTTTATCATCATCATCAAAAGTTGTCCATTTTTCCTCCAAAACTTTCTGCACCTTGAGAGCAGAATTTAACATGTTCTTGATCTCATCATCCTTAAACTCTTTTCTCACCCCTTCCAACACAATTTCTATATAGTTCGAATCAAAATCAGCAACAAATTGGATACAGCTAACAATAATGTTTCAAGAATTTTGAGATTTTCTTACTTGGTAAAGAACTTTTCTTGTCAAAATCACTTCGCTTTCTCGCTAAAAAAATATTATAAGTCAAAATTCACAACTTTTTCGGGTAAGCTTTTTCTTGTTTCTTTTTCTGTTTCATAGCCATTTTCTATACTTTTATCTTCTTGCTCTAATCTTTCTTCAAGTCATTTCATTTTCTTGTAGTGAGTTAGATTGATATGTATGCTAGCTAGATTTTGGAATAAATTTTGTATACTCATAATGAGTTGGATTTATATGTATGCTAGATTTTGTGCACTTGACAAAGCATGTCGGGTGTTCGATACAATACCAAAGAGAGATGGTGTTTTTTGGAAATTGGAATAGTCTAGTTTCTAGGTGCACATAAGGAATGGAAAGAAGTTTCAGAAATGTTTTACCAATCAAGAACGTTATATGAAGTTATACACCTACACGAAGCTATTTGTTTTTAAAACACCAATTCTTCATTTATTATTGTAGAGGTGCACAGATGATTCTTAGAAGTGGTGATTTAATAAAGGATTACAAAGGTGCTATCAAAAATCTTTTCCCAATTAATTATTCCCCCAATAAATAGTATACATTATTAAAAACCATAAAATAAATTTTAGACAAAATAAATAAATAACACTGATAAAATTTACCAATTTTCACGTCGTCGGATATCTCGACCCAGGCTTGTACCAATGCTACTTCTTCGACTACGGCCCACCTTTCATGCGTACGTGGGGTAAAATCGGGAATTGATGTTGTTGGTTGTTTTTTTTTGTGATCGTTTGTTTTTGCTAATTGTGTTTCGGGGACGGTTTCGAGTGTGGGTTGTGTTTCGGGTACCTTTTTGGTGTGGATGTGTTGGCATATGAGGCTAGATCGGATAGATACTGTGGTTTTTAGAGATAGATTAGGAGTAGCAAGTATCTTGGATAAAATAAGGGATGGGAGATTGAAATGGTTCGGGCATGTGCGGAGGAGACAGCTGATGGCACCCATAAGGAGCGTGGAGACACACTATGGATGGAATGAGGAGCAGAGGCAGACCAAAACTAACTTGGTATGAGAAAATTCAGCTGGATTTTATAGACTTGCACAACTCCGAGGACATGATCAGTGATAGGAGTTCGTGTAGACGTCATACAAAGATTAGGGATTTCTACGGATGATTATAGGCTTGGCTTTTGATTTATAGCTTGCCTGGTAGTTCACTTACGTTATCTTTAGGTTGCCTTTAGTCATAGGTGGTGATGCTATCTTCATTCATGGTTTTACCTTAGTTGCAGATGACCCACGGTGCCTTTAGTCTTAGCTACTTTAATTAGACTTAGGGGCTTGTACGTCATAGTGGTCTTTCTATGGTTATGACACATATTTCTATGCCTTATTGTTCTTGTATATGCTATGCCTACTTGATTCTTGTTACTTGTAGTTCTTGTATGTGCTTTGTATGCTTCACATTTTAGATTTAGGAATTCTTATACCTAATACTTTTTATGCATGTGTATGATACGGACTTCTATGTCATGTTTTTATATATGACTTTCATACTAGATATTTGTTACTTGTTTTTTTTTATGTTTTTTGAGCCGAATGTCTCTCTTGGTTGTGCAGCCTCTTTATCCTATGAGATAGATGTAAGGTTTATCTTCATCCCACCCTCACACATCCTACTCTTTTAATGAGATTTTGTTGTGTGTGTTTGTTTATTTTATTTTGTAAGAAATATAACAGTTTCGGTAAAAAAAAATATTGAAAATTTTTTATGACTCCGAATAAGTTTACAGTTATCTATTAAAAGTGATTGTTTTACAAAGTAAGTACTACTATACTAGTACAAATCATTTAATTGCAAATCCGACTTCAAACACCCATATCTCATAGGCCCAATTAGATTTGGACTCGGATCTAAGTATCAACTTGGCTTAAACTACTATAATCCCATAAGCCCATTTGTGCAATTAGAATTAGAAACTCTATTTAAAGAGAAACCACGAGAAACCACAATGAATAGTTTCACATCCGTTCACAATTTGACACCTACTATTTTTTTAATACTTTTAATTTTAACTCTTATACTATATATAATATACGCTTTTAACCCTTTTCATTTTCTATTAATTTCATTTTCATTTAGTAACTTTCGTTCGTTAACTTTCTTCAGAATACGAAGGGCACGACTGTTTTTAGTTTTTTTTGTCAACGTTCCGATATAATATTTTTTTAAAACGGAGTTGTATTCAAAATCAAGTTTTTTTTATTTCGTCGCCTATAGAGAGTGTCGTTACCATTGTGCTACCGTGACGAGCCCACCTCCGTTCACAATTTGACATGTACTATTTTTTTAATGCTTTCAATTTTAACCCTTATACTATATATAATATACGTTTTTAACCCGTTTCATTTTCTATTAATTTCGCTTCCCTATAATAACTTTCGTTCGTTAACTTTCTTTAGAATACAGAGGGCGCGACTGTTTTAAGTTTTTTTTGTCAACGTTCCGATATAATTATTTTTAAAACAGAGTTGTAATCAAAATCAAGTTTTTTTTATATCGTCGCCTATAAAGAGTGTCGTTACCATGATGGTACCGTGACGAGCCCACCTCCGTTCACAATTTGACAGGTACTATTTTTTAATACTTTCAATTTTAACCCTTATACTATATATAATATATGCTTTTAAGCCATTTCATTTTCTATTAATTTTGTTTTCCTTTAATAACTTTCGTTCGTTAACTTTCTTCAGAATACGGAGGGCGCGACTGTTTTTAGTTTTTTTTGTCAACGTTCCGATATAATTTTTTTTTAAACGGAGTTGTATTCAAATTCGAGTTTTTATTATATCGTCGCCTATAGAGAGTGCCGTTACCATTGTGGTACCGTGACGAGCCCGCCTCCGTTCACAATTCGACAGGTACTATTTTTTAATGCTTTCAATTTTAACCATTATACTATATATAATATACGCTTTTAACCCGTTTCATTTTCTATTAATTTCGTTTTCCTTTAATAACCTTCGTTCGTTAACTTTCTTCAGAATACGGAGGGCGAGGCTGTTTTTAGTTTTTTTTTGTCAACGTTCCGATATAACTTTTTTTAAAACAGAGTTGTATTCAAAATCGAGTTTTTTTTATATGGTCGCCTATAAAGAGTGCTGTCACACCCCCAAATTTCACTAACGGAGTTTTACCGTTTGGTGCGTGACAAACCAGGATCTCAATCATTAGTTACATTGAACGACACTATATGGGACTCAAATTGAAATAATATAGAAGTTCATAGTTAATGCGGAAGCGTTTAAACAAGAGAGTAAAAGCGCAAAACAACGCGCCCAAGTCTAAAAATAACGGAAACATAATAAATGTTCAATAGCTTGACTATTATTGAATATATCAAGTTGACACCATGCATGCCTTAACGTGCACCTGTGCCTTAGCTTAGAGTCTTGAGAAAACATGTAAGAAAAAGTGTCAACACAAGGTTGGTGAGTTCACAGGTTTCTGTTTGTAATAGCGTTTAACAGATTAATGTACATTCAATATATATATATATCAGTAGGTAGCTAACCCATGTTCATGTTTACTAATGCACTCGCAACCAAAAGCTGACTGTTTGTGTTTGAATGCCTCCTACCAAGTCTATCAACAATGGTGCAATGTTTAGGTCAATATTATACCCGTTCGACCTCCAATCGAGTTAGCGCGACTAACGCGGGTGGGGTTTGTCAAACATAGTAGTACTACTCAAATTACCTTGCTATGCTCATATTAAACGGTTCGATGTGAGGACTTTCATGATAGATTACGCATAGTCATAACAAGTGATAACATATATGAATTACAAAAATCAAACGTGTTTGCGTCATGTTTTCTCCCCCAATTTAAAACAGTAAAAGGGGCCATGAAACTCACCTGAGTTACGTAGCAAGTAGATTTACACAAGAATGAGATTAGAACCACAAGTGTTTGCCTGTGAACGGCTTATGTATGCCCTAGAATTATAAGCATAATAGTTAGGGATACAATGGGATTTTTGTGACGACAATACGGAAGATTTGAACGTCCTAAAACATACTTAGGATCAACGAGTAGACAAACTTGTCCACGGGAATAAGGATTTCTTAATATACTAATTAAGATAAATGCGTTTCGTGTTGAACATTTCTAAATACGAATAATAATATTTAATAAATATATTCATGCGTTTGTACCATAAATAAATGGCCTAGGAAAATAATATATCTTATTATATTATTTTAAACTCATAGAATTTATATGATAATCAGTTATGTGGCAGAAATAATAAATATATTATTTTTATTCGAGAATATAACGTGGGTAAACAATATAAACAGTTATATCATTTAAAAGCTTGAAGTGTCAACAAATGTTTATTAATGTGGCGAAAATAATATATAACTATATTATTTTTAAATCGGAGTTATGGGTTGGATAATAATATAAACATGTTATTATAAAAGTGGAAAATAATATTAGAAATAGGTTATACAACCAAACCCGAGCCCACGGGTGTTTTTCGAATTTAAAACGTAATTATATTACATTATAATAACATAGGGTTTGAATTTATGTAAAAATAATCTAAGAAAAATGCCCAAAAAAATATAACATAGGAGACCGGTTTCGAACCCGGGTCTCCTGTGTGTATGTTCAAAGCCTTAACCAACTCAGCTCGCTAGGGTGTCTCGCTAGAACCCAGATCGAAATGGTTTTAACACACAGGGACACTGTGGTTTCTTCCCCCATCGCGACCCGATCAAGAACTAGTCCCAAATCCAACAATTTCGATCGCGAAAGGCCTTAGATTCATAGGGGTTTTGTTAATCGTTTCCTTGCGAACCTGTGGAAGGGTTTAATTGCAAAACCAACAAGTTTAGGTTCGTTTAATTTCTTGTCTGAATATCGAAACCCTAGTTCAAGAACTTAAATTTGAATCTGATGAATTCGATAATAAAAGTGATTTGATTCATATGGCTTTCAAAGAGTTGATGATGGCGAGTCTGATCATATGATTTAATTGTATTGAAATCTGGTCTAGCATGAGGCTCGATTAAACCCGAATGTACAAGAACCCTAGAATCTGTTCTTGATCGATTTGATGTTATAAGCCCCAATTAGCATGGGGCTTTCAATCTATGAATAAAAACGAAACTAAGGATGTGATTGGTTACCAAAATGTGATACAAATTGAAAGAGATCGAGTAAATGGACTTCGGCTTCGTGCGTTTTGATCCCCGGTGACACCGACTTCAACTCCGGCCGAATTGAACTGTGCAAATGCTTCAGTGGGGTTCGAATGAGGTGCGCAGGTGTTTAATTCGTGGAAATAACAGAAGATTTGGGCGAATTTGATAATGGTCGATGACAGGGGCGACGATTATGGCTTTAATGCCCATAATTGGGTTTAATTCGATGTAATAACGAGCTTTAATGTCTTAATGATAGTTGTTAATGTCGTGAATGTGCAAAACGGTTATCACTTCGAACAAATTTCGATTAAAGGATTCGAATTGGGATCAAACCAGCCGATATTGACTTTCAAAAGTCAACAAATCAGGATTTGGGTAAATACAGAAACAGTCCTTGTAGTTTCATGCATTTAGGTTTACAAAGTTGGCAGTATCAGTCCCTGTGGTTAGAAATGAGTTAAGAACATGGTTAGTTGACTTTCAAAAGTCAACAAGAACACAATTACTCAATTTTGACTTTCAAAGTCAATCTGAATTGGGTTTGGACTAATTACACTACTAGTCCTTGTAGTTTTAAGTTTAGATAATGACAGAATTGATCCCTGGGGTTTAAGATTAGGTTAATTAGGTTAGGATTTAACGAAGTTAACCTGGAAAGTCCGGATTGTCACATCATCCCCTAGTTGAAAGAATTTTCGTCCCGAAAATTAAAATAATTTTTTTTTTTTTTAGTGTCACATCATCCACTAGTTGAAAGAATTTTCGTCCCGAAAATTTGAATAGTACCTTATCAGTTTGACGTGGATTGTTTGAACAGATGAGGATACTTGCGCATCATCTAATCCTCACGTCCACGTGAATTCCGGTCCGCGTTTCGAGTTACAACGAACTCTGACAATAGGGATTTTACTGCGTTTGAGTGTTTTGACTTCCATATCCATGATTTCTACTGGTTCTTCAATGAAACACAATTGTTCATCAATTTGCGGTTCCTCAAGAGGAACATCGAGTGTCTCGTGCTTAGAGCTTTTGTAAAGATTGCAAGAAACGTGAGGTGAATCGTGCGTCCCGATCCGAGATGATAGAAATTGGCACCCCATGCCGAGAGACTACTTCCTTTAAGTAAACACGAATAAGTTTATCCATTTTTTCAGTCTCTTTGATTGCCAAGAAGTGAGCGGATTTCATCAAACGATCGACGATTACCCGGATGGTGTCACATCCGCTAGGAGCTCTGGGAAATTTGGTGATAAAGTCCATAGATATTTGCTCCCATTTCCACATCGGAATCTCTGGTTGTTGAAGTAGACCAGAAGGCTTTTGGTATTCCACTTTGACCTTTGCCCAAGTCAGGCACTTGCTCACATAGGTGGCTATATCCGCCTTCATCTTCAACCACCAATATAGCACCTTTAGGTCATGGTACATCTTGTCGGAACCTGGATGAATCGAGTATCGAGATTTGTGAGCTTCATCCATAACCAGTTCTCTTAAGTTTCAGTACACTGGAATCCATATTCGCTCTACGAAGTAGCGAATGCCATCTGATTTAACCTCAAGTTGTTATTCCCTACCGCGTGTGGCTTCCAACGGTAGGTTTTCTTCTTTCAGGGCTTCGAGTTGAGCACTACGGATTTTGTCAGGTAATCCGGTGTGAATAGTAAGCTGTAATGCTCGAACTCGTTTGGGCTTGGTTTCCTTTCGACTTAGGGCATCGGCTACCACATTAGCCTTGCCCGGATGATATCTGATCGCACAGTTATAGTCATTCAAGAGTTCGACCCAACGACGTTGTCGCATGTTCAACTCTTTCTATTCAAAGATATGCTGAAGACTCTTGTGATCGGTGTAGATAGTGCACTTGGTACCGTACAAGTAATGTCTCCAGATCTTTAGTGCAAAAACTACGGCTCCCAACTCTAAGTCCTGAGTTGTGTAGTTTTTCTCATGGATTTTCAGTCGACGAGAAGCGTATGCGATCACTTTCTCGCGTTGCATTAATACACAACCAAAACCCTGAATGGATACATCGCAATACACCATGAAATCATCCGTTCCCTCCGGAAGAGCTAGGATTGGTGCATATGCAGAGTTTTTGTCTAAGGAATTGGAATGTTGATTCCTGGGTGTCACCCCAGTTATAGATTTTACCCTTTTGGGTTAAGGCAGTTAGGGGTTGGGCGATCTTGGAGAATCCCTCGATGAATCGACGGTAATAGCCAGCCAATCCCAGAAATTGTCGCAACTCTGTCGGAGTCGTCGGTGCTGCCCAATTCTTGATGGCCTCTATTTTAGATGGATCGACATGTATTCCGTTCTCGTTTACCACATGTCCTAAGAATTGTACTTCACAAATCCAGAATTCGCACTTGAAAAGTTTGGCATACAGTTGCTTTTGTTTCAGCAATTCCAGAATCAAACGTAGGTGTTCCTGATGTTCTTCCTTGTTCTTAGAACATATGAGGATGTCATCAATGAAAACGATGACGAATTGATCAAGTTAGGGTTTACACACGTGGTTCATGAGGTCCATGAACACCGCGGGTCTGTCGGTTAGTCCGAAAGGCATGACCATAAACTCATAGTGGCCGTACCTAGTTCTGAATGCAGTTTTAGAGATGTCCTCATCTCGGACTCTCAGCTATTGATAACCGGATCGAAGATCGATCTTTGAATAGAAACTTGACCCTTGTAGTTGGTCAAATAGATCGTCAATACGAGGTAGTGGATAACGATTCTTGATAGTCACTTTGTTCAGCTCACGGTAGTCAATACTCATACAGAAAGTTCCATCTTTCTTCTTGACGAATAGGACTGGAGCTCCCCATGGCGATGAGCTACGTCGGATGAAACCTTTATCCAACAACTCTTGCAGTTGTGTAGATAGTTCTTGTAACTCACTAGGTGCAAGTCTGTACGGTGCTCGAGCAATAGGTGCTGCTCAAGGTGCTATATCAATTTGGAATTCGACTTGACGATGAGGTGGAAGAACAGATAGATCTTCAGGAAACACTTATGGAAATTCACGAACTATCAAAATGTCATCTAAATCTTCTCTTCGGAATGTTGCTCCGCGACAAGTGCCAGAATAGCAGAATGGCCCTTTCGCAAGCACTTCTGCGCTTTCATAAAGGATATGATGCCCACGACTGCATCACTCCTTTCGCCTTGGACATAAAGAATTTCTCCACTAGGGAGAGGAAGGCGAACAATTTTGTCTCGACAAATGATTTCGACTTGGTTTTTAGATAACCAATCCATGCCAACGATTACGTCAAAGCTGCAAATTGTGACTGGCATGAGGTCAATGTCAAGCTTATGACCAGCCAATCCGAGTTTACATCCTTTAAGAATGTGAGTCGCTTCAATTATGTGACCGTATGCTATCTCAATAGTATACTTAGCTTCTAATAGAGTTGGAGTACAACCGTACCAGTAGGAAATTTGTGAGGTCACGCTGAGAATTCTGTCGAGTCCCGCGCTTATAAGGTAAGCGTCGGTCAATGCAAACGCTAAGGGAAGAGGTTCACATGTAGGAAAAGAAATTTAATGAGATACAGATTCCGATAAGATAAGGGATAGGATGTCTGTTTAAGTAGTCACGTGCAACCGATGGTTGGTTGGATTAAATCCCCGTTTTCTAATGTCATCGGAACAACGGGATCATTTTGCGAAGAAGGAAGTCCGTTTACAGAGTTGGATATCCTGGGGTATAAATCAAATTAGGCTGAGGATTAGTCACATGATAAGATAATAGGGTCAAATGAAATTTATTCTTGGAGTGTAAGTGTAACCTTTCTGATTTTTATTAGTTCTTTTATCCAATGTAACACATTTCAGATCCGATTCTAGTGCAACGTTTTAAATTCATTCGAGCAAACAACTAAGCCCTAGTTATCAATACGAATTCAAAAAGTTTGATTAACCTTTGTCCTAGAATCCCTATATATATATATATATATATATATATAAATATTTAGACATATACATGTATATATGCAATTAATAAGAATTACACATTCGGTTGAACCCCTATCCCTTTGAACTCTCAAGCATTGAACCCCCACCTTTGATCTTGAACCCTAAATCACAAATGTTGACCAATTTCAAAGAAATTGACCTGTTTGACTTTTTAAAGTCAAACAAGGCCAAATTCACAAACCCAACTTCTAAGATTTGCCAAACCAACTGCCATGGGCTTCCCCTACCCTGTACAAACATTTATCGATTCGACTCCAGGCTCAAACAACATATCAATCCGATCTTTTAAGCGGGCAAGTTTGAATCCAAACGAATTTGACTTCACAAAGTCAAATTCGTATCAATCCGTTATCAATCTGCGCAATTAACGCGTTTAAATCCCTTAAATCGCGCGCAAACGTTTCTTGTGTGAATGTAGACCCTGTTCGCGACCCAATTCATTTCCAAATCAGTGATTCGATGCGTAAATCTCGTCCGACAACTGTTACGGCCAAATCATAATCAAATCGGCTAATTAAGATAAAATTAATCGAATTAATATAGTCACACACCGTCGTACAACCCCATTCAAACTCTCAAGAACCAGAATCACATCCCTTTTCGCGTCTGGAACCAAATCGAGCATCAAGAACTTCGAGACCGAAATTGTAGCCGTCTGCATTCGTGCCCAAACCAATCAAGTAAGTTTTTACATCTTTCGGTTTGTTTTTCAGTGCACATCAATAGCCCCTTACCAATTCGTGTTAACAGAACCCATCGAGACCAATTCGAATTCTAGGGTTCTTGCTCTTGGCACTAAACTGATTTGGGGTTTTGTTTAATCTCGTGTTTTAATTAATTAGGATTCGTAATCAACCAGCGAAACCACCTGGTCCGGCCGGTAAGTCACTGCGCCGCCGAACCAGGTGGCGTGGGTTCGAAACCCATACACGACGCCTTTTTAATCCACCTTGATACTAGGATCCGGCCCCCTTGCACTTGCATGTTAATAAAATTCGGATCGATTCTGTACCAGTAATGCTCCCCTGGTCGAGTGGTTGATGCTTGATGTATTCACCGGGCAGACCCGGGTTCGACTCGGGCAAGCCCCTATTAATTTTAAAAAAATTAGTTTTAACATTAGTTAAATTATATAAAAATTATTTTATAAACCCTACATTCTTTTTAAACCAGATAAAGCACAAGATTTCAAATGTTAACATAAAATCACTATTATTACAAATTTAATTGTTAATTACTCAATTTAAATTATATATTCTTTGAGTAATTTATTTACCTAATTTTATAATTTTTGTGACAAAATTTTATAAGTACTTTTTACAAGGTTTTATAGAATTTAAGTTATATATTTATAACGAATAAAATTATATCTAAACATATATAGTTTTTCATATTTCTTAAAAAGAACATGTCTATTTTCTATTAAATTTATTTATTCTAACATACCAATTTTAAATAATAAATAAATAAGTAGATTTATTTATTATTTATATAAATTACATTTACAACTCACTTAAAAATTTAATTGTATATTTAACATTAATTTTTATGTATCAAAATTATTTTACACATCTTCATAAACAAATAAATAAAGTAAAATTATTTATTTAATTTATATTTAGATAAATATAATTCCCACACTATTTTCTAACTAAATAAATAAATAACAATCATTTGATTTATTTAGTTACTCAAACCCAAACCCTAATTATTCTAAGACTATTCATTTCAATTTCTCATTTTATAAAACACCCCCCCCCCCCTTTTAAGTGCAAACCACAAACACCTACAACTCCAACCCTTTGTACACACATCCATTTAAATCCTAGACTTGGGCATAGACTATTGTACATATTATTAATTTAGATTCATATACAATACACTCTAGGTTAACGTTGTGAGCTACAAGGATCACTTTGCTACCTAGTCTCTCGTGCTAGCTACACCTTTGATTCATGTGAGTATTACATAGCCTCTTTTACTCTTTTACACTTTTGGGGTGAAACATGAACTCTATACACACAACTATTGACACTTACACAAACTACACAAAACACAAATCCTATTTACATTCATGTGTGCAAAAATTTGAGCTTTATGTTTGAGTGCTATACGTGTTAACTATTTGTGTGCAATTTCATGTGCAATCATTAACTATATAAGCCGACGGTTAACAATGATAGATCTATTGAGTCTGACAAACCCACCCAGATTGGGGTGATTGTTACCGACAACACAATTTGCATGCTAGTTACAAAGGTTTGATTGTACTTTGGTTACACATTAGTTACTCCCCATAAATGCCTTATTTATTCATGATATGTAAGGATTTGATCTTTCACACCTATATACTATCTATGTACAAATCTGTGTATGCTCACCAACTTTCTAGTTGACATTATTTTATTCATGTTTCAGGTACTAACGTGTGAGTTTGATCAAGACATGCTACACATAGGACTTGGACTTAGTTGAAAATTTAATAAAGAATATTATGCATTTCTTTTACGTATCTGTTTGAACTTAATTGTATTTGGTTGTTTGAAATGAAATTTATGATTAAAATATTACAATATAGTCAACCTTGTGCTCATGAACAGTCTACATGTCCCGCTCCGACGTATTCCGCCGTCGGTTGGGGTGTGACAGTAAGAAATAACGTGTTAGCTTAGAAGGAATTCTTCAAATTCCGCTTACATACTTGGAGTCGATGGGTTTGTCATGAGATCCTATTAGAGTTTCAATCGAGATGGTTTCCGTGATCACGTTGGATGAGAGTCTTAAGGTCACTAAGACTCTTACATGAGTGAAAATAACATGTTGGGTTCCATTAATGATAGCTCAATGTGTCCGTAAACATCTTCAACCTGATAGTCGCGTCTATCAACTGTTGAACAGGTTTAACGATACCAACTAGTCGTTGGGCGGGTTACGAAAATTTCTACAAACAGTGGAAACTTAAGTCTGTAAATCACAGATTAGGACCATTTATCCACACACTAGGTTTCAGCAGGACTTACATGCATCTCAAATTACGATTACGTGTGCACCCGTAATGATATTTTGCTTTGCATGCTCACCCTAGTTCTCCCTGTCCTGTGTCATAATGTCATTTAGTTTGTATTTCTGAGTACAGAGTGTTGTCAGATATGATAAGTCATCGAGTGGCTTAGTCATCAACCATAAATTGATCAACTAGGACTCATATCAGGATGAGTAGTCGGGAATCGTTTGATCTGAGTATTTACTCGAGTTGGAACACAATACGAGAGTCCAATCCAGCGGATTGTAGACGGGAACATGCACATGAAACAAACATGCACATGAAATGCGACTTCGAGAAGTGAAACTAGTTCATGGATACGAGTTACAGGAAGGAGCAAAGTAGCCGTCCTTCCAACTGAGTCAGGATAGGGTTTGAGTATGCAATGAGCAATGCGTTCTCAACTTTGTGGTCAATCTATCTTCAACAGAATATCGACCAAACACGAGAGCCCATGGCTCAGGAAAGTGATGACAACTATGTGTCAATGAATTTCTACAATAATGCGTGCAATAGTCTGCCTTCACACGGCGTATTGTTGCTAGTAGGTACAGTAGGGACTCGCCTCCGACGAACCCAACTCCCAAAGAGACATGTGCTAGTGCTGAGTGTCGTCCATAACATGGACCTGAGAAGGTGTAGGTCCCGGTTCGGTACGTGACGGATCTCTAGACTCGCGGTACGACACGGTGATAACGTGCGGAATCCATGATCAACGTGCAACTCAATCAACAACACGGTGTAAATAATCCTCTTTGTATTTCCACTCAGAATATCAGTTTACAAGACACTGATCAACTCTGATCTTCACTAATTCACCCTAAGCCACACCTAAAAATGTCATGTAAACTTCTATTTATAGGAACACACAGCACCTTAGGTGAACTTAACAAGTTCGTTCCTAAAGATGCTTAGGCGAAGTTGTTAAGTTCGCCTCTCTATGAACTTGAACAATATTCCTTACGGGAACTTATCAAGTTCGTTCCTAAAGATGCTTAGGCGAACTTGTTAAGTTCGCCTCTCTATGAACTTACACGGAATTTTATCAACAGTTACAAAACATGTCCTAACAGACTCCCCTTTAACTGTTGCTAACAATTCTAACACATTACAAGCAAAGACTCTAAGACTAAGACATAGAATCTTCAAGCTCGTTGTCACCAGAATATGTTCCAACAGACTCCCCCTTGACAACAACTTCAAAATATGGTCATCAGTCCTCAAACAGATCATAGTCTTTGTCTTGTTCATCTGCACACTCTTTCTTTCTTTCTAGAAGAAAACTTGGGAGAAGGACCCCTTGTCAACTTCTATCTGCAAATTTTCATTTATGGCAAAGAAGAACAACCAAGTGTAACCAACAATTAAAATTTCCATGGAAGCTGGAAAAACAAAATCTTTTTGGTTTTTTAAAACATAAGAAACACAAAATCTTTTTGGATTTTCTCTGTACAAACGGAAATGTAAAATACAAAATCACATCTCACATCTTTTTTGTCGAACATCACGAGTAAGAAGATCATATCAGTAAAAACAATGCATCAATCACACATTTTGGATAAACATCCATAAACATTCTATGGGTATCCTATCCAGATTCATTCTTTCATTTCTTTCTTTTCTTTATATCAGATAAGATCAAATATTTTAAGCTTCATCCAAAACATGTAATGATACGCGAAGAACTTCAAAGAAGATGGGATCAGATCATAACATGCTTATAATAAATTACATACGAATTTGCAACACATAACATGTCAATCTAAATTGTCAATATTATAAGAATTGAAACCATCAGTATCTTTGTCCCATGTTCTTGTGAATTAAGGTACCATTTATTTTGTAATACAACGTGTACCCCACCAATATGCCAACATAAAATAAATGTGCATTATCTTCAAGACATATAAGATCATTGCAATATAATTTTCAATTTCCAGGATGAAATTATACCGTTAAACACAGGAAAATATCAAGCAGAGAATCAGAATGATTCAGAATCGAATGATTCAAATGTCTTGGTTTGGATGAAGTATCATGATTCATAGCAACAAAAAGATTGTACCGATAGAATTCTTCAACATAAGAATAATCAAGGAATCGATTGATTCAATGACATAGGGTAGCGTGATCCAACTGTTATCTGGATATATTCAATGGAATCAGGATAATGATCCAAGGGCTAGTATATGTTCCAACAGATGTTGTCAGAAACATATCTTAGTTCAGCAACACATTGCATGTTTTTTGGGGCATGGGCAGTGAAGTGAACTGAAAAATTGTGTTTAACGACATAACCGATATTGGTCTCATGAAGTACTTTAGATCTTATATTCTTTATCTGATAATGATCTTTTACACACACACTCGGCATACCATGGGTTCAAATCACAGTTGTCACAAAGTTCATTATGTTGTCACACTGCTAATGGACCAAAGATACTCATAGCCTATCGACAATTCAGACTACATACTAGTATCCAAATTAAAATATAAGCATCAAGCATCAATTTTTGTTAAGCATAAGCAGTTATGAAGCTATCATTTCACATACTGTGCAGTCTAAGAAGTTCTGATCAAAACATTTATCACAGATATATTAGATAAGCATCATAAAGTCCAACTAAGGTCATGTGTGACTGAACATCTACTGATGTACTATCATTTCTCCTTATAACTTCAAGTAATGTCGATTTTAACTTTTTCACTTTGTTTGGCTTTTTCAAAATCTTTTTCAAAGAAAGTAAAACAGACGAAAATAAACCTTCCATGAAAATATTTTATGAAAAATATTTTACTTGGTTACTTGGGATTAAGCAAGTTAATCAATTAAAAACTCAAACCGATGTAATCCTGTAATTTTATGCCTTTGCCTTTGCCACCAACACAGTTCTGTACTCCCCCTGTCCTGTAGACTCCCCATCAACTAGTCAAATGGTTGCATCAACGACTTTATGCTCACAATTGTCATCCTAAGTTTCAGGTTATCATTTGGACTTTGTAAAATTCTTTCCAAAACATTGTGTGTGACATATTCTCCCCCTTGAGCATCAAGTCGTTGAATCAAATAGATTCTCAGTTATCAACAACTCTTTACTCTTGCAGATGTCATTCCTTGTCATGTGCAATGAACAACCACTATTAACAACCCAAATGGTATTAATAGTCCCTCTTGGTTAATCCTGAACAACTAACAAGAAACATTAATTTGAAATTGGGACCCAAGCCATGGTAGTCATGGGTCGTCCATCTGTATCAAAATAATACACTTTACTCCATTCACAATCGAATCTCTCATCGATTTTTGGTGATTCCTCCGACGAGTCCGAAACAGAAACTTTTGATTTCCAAACATACTTCTGTTCATTAAGTTCTTTTTGCTTAAAATGTGATGTGTTTGAACAATCTTGTTCATTTGAAAAATGTTTAGATTGTGAAAGCTCTTGTAGTTCTAAAAGTTTTCTCAATCTTCTGTTTCTCCTCCGTCTTTGAGGTCTAGAAAGCCTAACCTCGGATTTTGAATTACCCTTTGGTGTATCACGAGGTTTAACCACATTTGGGTTAACATAAGGCTTACCATGAGTTCTTACCTTTCCTGGAGAAACATGTCGGTTACCTTTGTCTTTGTGAGGACAATCCATCCGAATGTGACCCACAAGACCACAGTAAAAGCAAGATCTCGTGTCACGATAATCTCTCATATAAGGAATATTCACACGATAAGATGCACTTGAAGAAGATTCTCCTACATGAACTTCTTTTGGCTTTATTTCCTCTGGAACTCCAGATTTTGCAACAGGTTTTGATTCAGGCTTCATCTTCTCAGGAAATACATACTACTTCCCTTTATTTTTGTAAGGACAATTCAACACAATGTGTCCCATCTCACTGCAATGAAAACATGTACGCCTGTCTTTATAATCTCTGACATATGGAACTCTTCTTGAATTTGAATAACTTCCAAATGTATAATTTCCAGATGAATTAGAATTAACCTTTGGTTCCTCAACATTAACTTCTTTCGGTATCCCCTCTACCTTAGCTTCATCAAAATATTCATCATCACTCTCATCAGAATACACCATATCTTCACCTGTGACTGGATTCACCTTCAACACAGTCTTAGGATCTAAATCCTCATCTTTTATAATCTCAGGTGCAACATAATAATTTCCATTGAATGGTGGAGGAACATAACCAATACCATTAGTTCCCTTCCCCTCTTCTGTATTATTAAAATAATATCCTAATAAGAATGATGAATTTCCAAAGCTTTCTAACTTTCTGTGCAGTCTAATCACCTCAGCTTTAGATTTAGCAAGTTCCTTATCTTTCTCAGCAAGATCATTATTTCTTTTCTCAATTTCTGCAAAGGACATATCCAGGTGATATGCCTGCTCTTTGATCTTCAAAGTCAGAGAACTTATATCCCTCTTCAGTGATTCTATCCTTTCAACACACACATTCTCATTATTTTTTAGTTTCTGATTTACCGTGTGCATCGATTTCATATCACAAATGAGGTTTACGTTGTCATCCATAACCCTCATCATTTTATCCTTCACTGAAATACAGTTAGAACAAAACGTTTCAGAGTTAGAAACTACCTTATCCTTTTCTTCTAAAGAAGATGCACCAGGAGCCATGAATATGTCATCATCAGCTGCACCCTTTTGATCAATAATGACAGGCTCTGCATCAATTTCTGATTCACTCAGATCATCTTCAACTGTCTGAAAGCTTTCTTCAGTCATCACATCAGTCTCAGTAGATTGAGTACTTTCACCAGAAAGAATACTCTCACTATCAGTTAAATCTGCAGAAGAATCACTTTGAGAGTAACTCGGCTTCTCCAATACATCTTTGATCAAGACCACAAACGCTTGAGAAGTTGTTTCACCCTTTTTCTTCAATACTTCCCATAGATCTCTTGAAGTTGGACACTTCCCGAGACTATGAATGATTTCTTTTGGTAAAGACATCGTTAAAGTTTCACACGTTTTCATTTCTTGATCAAACTTCTGCTTTTCTATTTTAGTAAGAGCTGTCACTAGTTTAGGAACATCATGAAATTCCATAAAGTCAAAAGTAGGATGCACATATCCTTCTGTTATTGGTCTCCAAAAATTTTCATCAGTTTCTGATACAAACTGTTCGAACCGGACTTTCCAGATACGGTAATCTTATATGCACAAAAGCCTCGGTGGCATAGTTCCAATCTCATTATCATCACATGAAATTGACATTTTGAAATTTTTGCGAAAATATCCAGAAAAAAAAATTTCCCGCCAAAAGACTCTTTTTTAAAAATTTTAAAATTTCAAAAATGATTCAAAACAAGCATATAAATTTTTTTTTTAAGAACACTAGCGAACTAGATAAGTTCGCCTGAAATTAGTTCGCCTGATACTGCCTGAGCGAACTTAATAAGTTCGCCTGAACTTCACAGAGCGAACAAGACCACAAGCGAACTTGATAAGTTCGCCTAATAAGTTCGCCTGATAAGTTCGCCTAATAAGTTCGCCTCTAACAGAATAATTAAGTTCGCCTGGTTCAGCTATTCAACCAAACACACGAACCAAAAATTCCGAAAATCATCATATCTCACTGATTTGATGGAATTTAGGATTGAGTATAATATGATATAGAACACTTCTAATGGATCAAATTCATCAAATTAATCCAAAATCAATCCAAAATGATCAAAATTTCTCCATTTTTATCAAAAACACGAAAAAGATGAAAAAGTCTTCAAAACTCTGAATTTTGATGTTGATTGTACACGAAAACACCACGAATCTGCTGCTAATCGAGAGCAAAAGCTCTGATACCACTTGTAGGTCCCGGTTTGGTGCGTGACGGATCTCTAGACTCGCGGTACGACACGGTGATAACGTGCGGAATCCATGATCAACGTGCAACGTGTAACTCAATCAACAAAACGGTGTAAATAATCCTCTTTGTATTTCCACTCAGAATATCAGTTTACAAGACACTGATCAACTCTGATCTTCACTAATCCACCCTAAGCCACACCTAAAACTGTCATGTAAACTTCTATTTATAGGAACACACAGCACCTCCTAAAGATGCTTAGGCGAACTTGTTAAGTTCGCCTCTCTATGAACTTGAACAATATTCCTTAGGCGAACTTAACAAGTTCGCTCCTAAAGATGCTTAGGCGAACTTGTTAAGTTCGACTATCTATGAACATACATAGAATTTTATCAACAGTTACAAAACATGTCCTAACAGAAGGCCCACCATACCCGACAGATGATGGTGGTGTGAGTGACTCCTCCGAAGGCTCCGCCTTGCTGCCCTCGGACGGGAGTGGATGTTGTTTCGGCGATTCCACGGGTGTCACCACATGGAATGATGATGCAACACAAATGATGTGTCCCTCGTCAACAGAGGGTGATATGGGTGGTGTTAACATGCCTGCACTGCAATGTATGTATGGGTGCTATGTGTATCAGGTATGAGTTTATGTGCCATGTAACTAATGCATGTGTGCGGTTATAGTCTAGTATGCAATCCTAGTTCTCTATAACCAATGTCTCTGATACCAATCTGTCACACCCCTAAATTTCACTAACGGAGTTTTACCGTTTGGTGCATGACAAACCAGGATCTCAGTCATTAGTTACATTGAACGACACTATATGGGACTCAAATTGAAATAATATAGAAGTTCAGAGTTAATACGGAAGCGTTTAAACAAGAGAGTAAAAGCGCAACACAACGCTCCCAAGTCTAAAAAAAACGGAAACATAATAAATGTTCAATAGATTGACAATTATTGAATATATCAAGTTGACAACATGCATGCCCTAACGTGCACCTGTGCCTTAGCTTAGCGTCCTGAGAAAACATGTAAGAAAAAGTGTCAACACAAGGTTGGTGAGTTCACAGGTTTCAGTTTGTAATAGCGTTTAACAGATTAATGTACATTCAATATATATTTCCGTAGGTAGCTAACCCATGTTCATGTTTACTAATGCGTTCGCAACCGAAAGCTGATTGTTTGTGTTTGAATGCCTCCCACCAAGTCTATCAACAATGGTGCAATGTTTAGGTCAATATTACACCCGTTCGACCTCTAATCGAGTTAGCGCGACTAACGCGGGTGGGGTTTGTCAAACCCAGTAGTACTACTCAAATTAACTCGTTATACTCATATTAAACGGTTCGATGTGAGGACTTTCATGATAGAGTTTACGCATAGTCATAACAAGTGATAACATATATGAATTACAAAAATCAAAAATGTTTGCGTCATGTTTTCTCCCCCAATTTAAAACAGTAAAAGGGGCCGTGAAACTCACATGAGTTGCGTAGCAGGTAGATTTACACAAGAATGAGATTAGAACCACAAGTGTTTGCCTGCGAACGACTTATGTATGCCCTAGAATTATAAGCATAATAGTTAGGGATACAATGTGATTTTTGTGACGACAACACGGAAGATTTGAACGTCCTAAAACATACTTAGGATCAACGAGTGGACGAACTTGTCCACGGGAATAAGGATTTCTTAATATACTAATTAAGATAAATGCGTTTCATGTCGAACGTTTCTAGTTACGAATAATGATATTTAATAAATATATTCATGCGTTTGTACCATAAATAAATGGCCTAGGAAAATAATATAACTTATTATATTATTTTAAACTCATAGAAATTATGATAATGAGTTATGTGGCAGAAATAATAAATATATTATTTTTATTTGAGAATATAACGTGGGTTAACAATATAAACAATTATATCATTTAAAAGTTTGAAGTGTCAACAAATGTTTATTAATGTGATGAAAATAATATATAACTATATTATTTTTAAATCGGAGTTATGGGTTGGATAATAATATAAACATGTTATTATAAAAGTGGAAAATAATATTAGAAATAGGTTATACAACCAAACCCAAGCCTACGGGTGTTTTCCGGATTTAAAACGTAATTATATTACATTATAAAAACATAGGGTTTGAATTTATGTAAAAATAATCGAAGAAAAATGCCCAAAAAAATATAACACAGGAGACCGGTTTCGAACCCGGGTCTCCTGTGTGTATGTTCAAAGCCTTAACAAACTCAGCCCGCTAGGGTGTCTCGCTAGAACCCAGATCGAAATGGTTTTAACACATAGGGACACTGTGGTTTCTTCCCCCATCGTGACTCGATCAAGAACTAGTCCCAAATCCAACAATTTCGATCGCGAAAGGCCTTAGATTCATAGGGGTTTTGTTAATCGGTTCCTTGCGAACCTGTGGACGGGTTTAATTGCAAAACCAACAAGTTTAGGTTCGTTTAATTTCTTGTTTGAATATCGAAACCCTAGTTCAAGAACTTAAATTTGAATCTGTTGATTTCGATAATAAAAGTGATTTGATTCATAGGGCTTTCAAAGAGTTGATGATGGCGAGTCTGATCATATGATTTAATTGTATTGAAATCTGGTCTAGCATGAGGCTCGATTAAACCCGAATGTACAAGAACCCTAGAATCTGTTCTTGATCGATTTGATGTTATAAGCCCCAATTATCATGGGGCTTTCAATCTATGAATAAAAACGAAACTAAGGATGTGATTGGTTACCAAAATGTGATACGAATTGAAAGAGATCGAGTAAATGGACTTCGGCTTCGTGCGTTTTGATCCCCGGTGACACCGACTTCAACTCCGGCCGAATTGAACTGTGCAAATGCTTCAGTGGGGTTCGAATAAGGTGCGCAGGTGTCTAATTCGTGGAAATAACAGAAGATTTGGGCGAATTTGATAATGGTCGATGATAGGGGCGACGATTATGGGTTTATTTCGATGTAATAACAAGCTTTAATGTCTTAATGATGGTTGTTAATGTCGTGAACGTGCAAAACGGTTATCACTTCGAACAGATTTCGATTATAGGATTCGAATTGGGATCAAACCAGCCGATATTGACTTTCAAAAGTCAACAAATCAGGATTTGGGTATTTACAGAAACAGACCTTGTAGTTTCATGCATTTAGGTTTACAAAGTTGGCAGAATCAGTCCCTGTGGTTAGAAATGAGTTAAGAACATGGTTAGTTGACTTTCAAAAGTCAATAGGAACACAATTACTCAATTTTGACTTTCAAAGTCAATCTGAATTGGGTTTGGACTAGTTACACTACTAGTCCTTGTAGTTTTAAGTTTAGATAATGACAGAATTGATCCTAGGGTTTAAGATTAGGTTAATTAGGTTAGAATTTAACTGAATTTGGTTAACGGAGTTAACCTGGAAACTCCGGATTGTCACAAGTGCCGTTACCATGGCGGTACCGTGACGAGCCCACCTCCGTTCACAATTTGACAGGTACTATCTTTTTAATACTTTCAGAATTATCCCTTATACTATATATAACATACGCTTTTAACCCGTTTCATTTTCTATTAGTTTCGTTTTCCTTTAATAACTTTCGTTCGTTAACTTTCTTCAGAATACAGAGGGCGCGGTTGTTGTTAGTTTTTTTTTTGTCAATGTTCCGATATAATTTTTTTTAAAACGGAGTTGTATTCAAAATCGAGTTTTTTTATATCGTAGCCTATAGAGAGTGACGTTACCATTGTGGTACCGTGACGAGCCCACCTCCGTTCACAATTTGACACGTACTATTTTTTTAATGCTTTCAATTTTAACCCTTATACTATATATAATATACGCTTTTAACCCGTTTCATTTTCTATTAATTTCATTTTCCTTTAATAACCTTCGTTCGTTAACTTTCTTCAGAATACAGAGGGCGCGGCTGTTTTTAGTTTTTTTTTTGTTAACGTTCTGATATAATTTTTTTTAAAACAGAGTTGTATTCAAAATCGAGTTTTTTTTATATCGTCGCCTATAGAGAGTGTTGTTACCATTGTGATAACGTGACGAGCCTAACCTATTATGAGCGAACATCATTGTCGTTATTAGTATTATCAGAACCCGTATTTGTACTCGCTTTTATGGTTTTTGACGACCCGAACCGGTAATTTTTTATTTTTTTTCTTTTTTTATTATTTAGTTTGATTTTCTCTTTTATTAAAATTATTTTTACCGCGACGCCTATATATTTTTATTTAAGATTTATTAAAGATAGGCCCCCGTCATGAATCGCGGATATAACCATCTAGTTTAATGTGATTAATAAACTTTTAGTCCTCGATGAAGAATCCAATTCATAAAAACATTATCTTTTAGACTAGTTTTACCTATTAACTACGATACATTGTTGCAACGACGTGGATGCATATACTAACATATACCTACCTATATGATAGTATTGAAATTATTCATGGCTTCATGCATATACTAACATATACCTATATGATACTCATACAAGTACAACTATACAAGCATGAAGGATGGTACATATGTTATATGTAAATTGCGGTTTTAATTATTAACTTTCTAGAAATTACATCTTTGGTTGCTATGCTTAACCCACGAGTCGTAAATTATATTTCCATTTATTTCAATATCTTGAAAAACTAAAATCGCTATTATTATCAAAATTTATTTTGTAATCGTTTCTTATTTTTTGACTGGTTAATTTCGATATATATATTTTTTTATAAATAACTTGATTTGGATTTATTGGTTAAATAAAAAAGTGTTGCTAAAAATGAAACAGTCAAAACTTGTGATTTATATTGAAAATATTTTTTTATTATGGTGTCGTATTTTATTATGTGATCTATTCAAACCGAACCGAAAATTCTGACGTCGGGTTATGAAATCAGAGTATCGAAAAATAGTGACTGCATAAGAAAGAAACATGGGTTCGCCACTACCCACTCGATCATAAGGTGATTAGGTTTTTGAATGACTTTACATAAGAAAGAAACATGGGTTCGCTACTACCCACTCGATCTAGTAAGTCGAGACGAGTGACCTCTTAAGAAGTTTCTATTCAGATGAGCTCACTGCGAGTAAAACGAACAATATTGATTAATATAATGAATTGTATATTAAAAATGATATCTGGGTCGTCTTTATTATGTTTAAAACAGTAACAGGGTAGTTGTGACACCAAAATATATATTAATTTAATTATAATAAATTTAATATGTAGATTGGAGATAAATGTTTACATCAAAAACATTATCAAAAACATTAGGTAATGTTGAAGCAGCCTAAAAACTTAAAAAGCAAATTTAAAGCCATCCTTTGAGTTTTCTTTATTCTACAGAAAAGACAAAGTCACGTTAGTTTCCCGAGGAAAATTTTCATCAAGAGTATTTTTAATGGTCACTCATGGCGATTAATATTTATTTATCGATTTTCTCACGTGTTTCTCTTAAAAAATAAATATTTAAAACTTTGTATAGAAAGCCTAAAAAGGCTTAAGAAAAAACAAATACTTGTACATGCTGATTAAAATGTAGAGTACTTACGTTACTAATTCTCCATGTACTGTGTCTAAATTTTAGATTTATTTCTTAAGTTTAAAAACTATACTCCTAGTTTTTAAATTATGCATAAATGTAATATGTTTGGTTACTATAATGGATGACAGTTAACTTTCTGTTAAATATATTAAAAATGACCAAAATAACCCTACATTAAAAAACAAAAAAATCAAAAAAATAGTTTTTTTTAAGTGGTGGTGCCGTAAATGGGGGTATAAATATAGTTTTCTTAATTTATATTTTTTAGTCTAGGGGCATTTTAGTCATTTTTTCAAAGTATTTTACAGAAAAGTTAGCTGTCATTCACTTCATGAACCAAACATTTTACGTTTGTGCATAATTTAAGGGCTGACAGTGTAAATTTTTGAACTTAGAGACCAAATTTAAAATTTAGACATACCACATGAACCATCCCGTCTACTTAACTCTTATTCAACTATAGGATGTTATGTTAATATCGGTTTACTAGAAAACCATTTGCGTCAAATTTGTGGTTTTTTTTCTTTTGAATTTACATAAAAAGTGTTGCTGTCTGATGAGAGTAAACAGAGTTTGAATAAACGAAGAACGTTCAATTATGATTGCTCTTTTGTCTTTGGAGACAAATTTAACCTCTTTTATAATTAATATTTTTTTTCATTTCAATCTTCACCAGTAATATTAATATGATACAATTGATTTTTAAAAACTCTTCTTAAAAAACTTTTATTTTATTCTTCCCCTATCTTTTTTCCATATCATCACAAATATATATAAAAAACAAAAAACATGTATACGTTAATTAGATATCGATGTGAAGTTTTAAAATCTTATTTGAATATTAGGCAAATATTAAATGAGAACGTTACGTGTGAGACATACAAAGTAGAAAGAACAAAAGAACCAAAAACATCTCAAAGACGATATGTTTTTTTTTTTGTTAGAACGACAATCTAATCACCTCATAATTTGATAATTCTACATCAATGTTCACTGCGGAACTTGAACCCTCAACCTCAAGGGGATACGCATCATTTTACACACCAAGATACCGCTAGGCCAAAGACCCTTTAATAAAAATGGCATGTAACATACAAGAATCAAATAAATAAGTTGAGTAAGCATTCTTCCGCTTAAAATAACTCATGTCATGTTAAAAGATACCAGTCTTTTTAACATGACGTGTTACATCTAAATATTGATACTCTAGAGTAGATCAATAAATGACAACTTTATTTATAAATACATAACCTAGTATTTCATTGATCATCATTTGAATCATGCATAGCAAACTCGCTAGATACCCTGGACAAAGAAGAGGACCGTTGCGTTGAAACCGAAGAACCCGTCGCCTTCACCGCCAGCATCGAGTCCGCGCTCCACGACCGCCTGATCGGGTACGACACTTTAGCAGCGACATGAGAGCAGTGACCACCATCGGATTTATGAAGAGCACAGCTGCAGTTGCAGTGGTAGGGCCTTTGTCGAACACCTATGTCGTCGCTAGATATACAGCCTCCGTATACGCCCTGAAACATCCCGTCTCCGGCAGCTCCGGTGGCCATGATGTTCTTTTCCGGTGGCCACTATGTGACAACTAAATACAAGAAGAAAGTGGTTTGTGGAAACTACAATAGCATACATATTTATATTGTAGAGGCAACGTGTTGACCGAGGATGCTTGTTGGGTACTAGAATAGAATTATGTCACGTTTGGATTTTGGAATCTCCGCCACAACAAAAATTCTAATTTACATAGAAAGAGTTAGACTTGTTCCCGTGATACGGAGAGAATCTTTCTATTCTAATAAATAAAAGAGTAAATTTCATTTTTTTGTCCATGTGTTTGTCCTGTTTAACTATTTTAGTCTAAAAAATAATCTTTTAACATATCAGCCCATGTGGTTGTATTTTTGTAACCATTTCAGTTCATAACACTAACGCTGTTAACTTGTTCTGTTAAGTATTAGGACATTTAGTAATTTTATTTTTAAGTGAACTACTTTAACCTTTTCAGTCAAATAAAAAAAATTCAAGTTTTTTTCGTTGAAACTTTTTTTCTTCATTTTTAAAAACTATTTTTTTTTTACTTTTTAAAAATCTGTTTTTTAATTTTTTATTTCCCGTAAAACGTCTTTTTGAACCTTTTTATAAAAGTTT
Source organism: Smallanthus sonchifolius (assembly GCA_023525975.1). Classification (NCBI taxonomy): domain Eukaryota; kingdom Viridiplantae; phylum Streptophyta; class Magnoliopsida; order Asterales; family Asteraceae; genus Smallanthus; species Smallanthus sonchifolius. The sequence goes on along the minus strand of JAKNSE010000037.1, from coordinate 469,017 downwards.
TTTTAACTTTCCTAAAAATATTTTTTTTATAAAAAACGTTTTTAATTTTTTTTTAGTTTATTTTGTAAAAACGTTTTTTAGCTTTTTCTAAAATGATTATTTAAGTATTTTAAAAACGTTTTTTTTTTAAATAGTTCACTTTTTTAAAAACTAGTTCACTTAAAAAGTGAAAAAAGTGTTTTTAAAATAGTTAAAAAAACATTTTACGAAAAAACAAAAAACGTTTTTTATAAAAAAAATGTTTTTAAAAACGTTTTTTTATGAAAATATTTTTAGAAAATTTAAAAAATGTTTTTAAAAAGGTTAAAAAAACGTTTTTACGAAGAAAAAAAAACTAAAAAATGATTTAAAAAAAATGTTTTTAAAAAAGTAGGAAAAAGTTTTCTATGAAAAAACTTAAAAACAAGTTTTTATTGAAATGAAAAGGTTAAACTAGTTCACATAGAAATGAAATGACTAAAATTCTATATATACTTAACAGAAAAAGTTAACAGGGTTAGTGTCATGGACTGAAATGGTTACAAAAATACAACCTCAAGGGCTGATATGTTAAAAGATTTCTTTTTGGACTAATAGAGTTAAACAGGCCAAACCAAAGGGCCAAAAGCAAAATTTACAAAAATAAAATTGGACACGTGTCACTTTACGGTTCAACCTCACATTTATTTTCTCGTCTCTCTCTTTTTTATTAAATACGTCTCTCTCTTATTAATTACGACACTCTCTCTTCAAAATTTTCCATATGAAACTCGAAGCAGATAAGGAAATTAAAGAGGAAATTTGAATAATAACATTAATCATAAAGATCAATTACCAATCACAATTATCATTATAGATACCATTTAAAATAATTATTTTTTAAAAAGTTTTTCAATTTCATTTCTTTATTAAATTTTGTATTTTACATATTTTTGGTAAACCAGTCATATTTACTAAAAATCTGTTTAAATTTAGTCAATTCTTTAATCTATAACTTCAAATCAGAGAAGATTTTATTTAAAGTATTGATTTTTTTAAATTCATCTTATATTTAAGTTTGAATAGGTTATATCAAACTATATTTAAGAAACGTCTTAATATATTGCAAATAATTCTAATGATTCCGTTCTTATTCTACAGTTTGCAGAAGAAAGTTGTATCAAGATTTATGAACTAAGTTCGGAAAAAAACGTATATACATATTTATAAATTATATCGTTTTAAATATACAACCCGTGTAATACACATGATTCTAACCTAGTATTATATCAAAAAATATTTTTTGATATAGGGGCATTTGCGTGTTTTCCTTTCTAAAATCATTAATTACATATTTTCCTAAACTAAAAAATCAATTTGCATATTTCCCTTCTTAAAACATATAAATTGCATAATTCCCTTTGCTAGGAACATTAATTACATATTTTCCCAAACCAAAAAATCAATTACATATTTTACTTTCTAAAATATATATATTACATATTTACCTGTACTAAGATTATAAATTACATAATCAAACAGTTGGAGGGCTTCATTGAGCTTAGCGACTCCGGAGGCTATTACATACTTTCCCAAGCCAAAAAATCAATTACATATTTCCTTTTCCTAAAACATATATATTTTATATTTATCCACTAGGTTAGAATCCCGTGTATTACACGGGTTGTATATTAAAAACTGTATAACTTATAAATTTGTAAATACGTCTTAATTTGTTAAACTATTATGATCGTCTAACTTGTCAGACTATTATGATCGTCTCGAGATATATCAAGTGGAAATGTGTGTATATAACAAAGTAGTATTTTTCTTTAATTAGTTATATTTTGATTTTCTATCTTTAACCTAATAAATGACTACAAAATGTGCCATGTGTCAGCACCAGAATCACTCACCCATATTAGAAACACGCGCGGGTCATTACTTGACCCGATACCCAAAACTCGGATCTTATATGAGCCATCAGACCCGTTCCTTCCTTCATTTAAAACCATAAATTTTAGGGCTGTAAATGAACCGGACATTCAGCGAACAGTTCGTGAACCGTTCGGCGGGAAGTTCGTTTATGTTCGTTCGTTTAATAAATGAACGAACATGAACAAGGAATTTTGTCCGATTAACTAAATGAACGAATATGAACAGAGGTCTCGTTCGTTCAATTGTGTTCATGAACGTTCGGTAACGTGTTCATGAACGTTCATTTATTTACGTTCGTTCGTTTATGTTCGTTTACGTTCGTGTTCGTTTGTTTATGTTGTTCATTAAAGATTTTTATATATTTCTATTTTATTTTATCTAAACCTTTTATATTCTTTAATTTTTATTATATTTTTTACCCTAACAATTAACTAAGTAAAGTAAATTCGATAGATGTACATAAAACTTGATATTAAAATGATGTTATTAAATGTTCATTTTGGAAGACATTAGGGTTGACATCAAAAGTCCTAAACAAGGCTTCGTTCGGTTTCGTTCGTGAACAAGTCCATTTCCTTAATGAACGAACACGAACATGAAATTTCGTTCGGTTCGTGTTCGTGAACCGTTCATGAACAAGTTAAATGCTAAACGAACGAACACGAACAAGGCTTCGTTTCGTTCGGTTCGGTTCGGTTCGTTTGCAGCCCTACTAAATTTTACTTGAGCCTTCACCTGCATCTCGCCGATCTTTCTCTTCAAGCTACGTTCTTTGGGCTCCTTATTCATCTACCAGGTATGTTTTATCAAATCCTTTACTTTTTTGTCCTAAATCGATTGTTTTTGGTTTGATTATGTCTATTATTTTCCTTTGATTTTGGCCAAAGACCCGATTCAGATTACCCGGCCTCTAAGAACCCTAATTTTCATTCACTCGCTTCATGCTCAAGTTGTACTCTCCCGTTATTCTGGGTAGGGTTAACAATGGAACAAATTCAAGGAAGGGAGTTGTGGTTCAGTGTGGTGATGGTTGTGATTTACTCGACAAAGGTATTCAGAAGAGCTAAGAAGGTTCATGTATGTTTCTTGATTAACTCTTCTGGCTTATTTTTTTGTTAGTTTAAAACGGCTACAGGTTTGTGTACTTCAGTGTAACAGCCCAAGCAAACCGTACCAAGATATTGTTCGCTTTGCCCCCGATGGGTTGCCCATACAGGAACTCACGGTTTTGTTTTCACCCGACAAGTTGCTCGCCCAGGCAAAACACGTCTTGATAGAGAAGGTATCCACCCCCTTATAAGGAAGGCTTCGTTCTCCCCCTCAACCGATGTGGGATATTACAATCCACCCCCCTTACGGAGCCCAGCGTCTTTGCTGGCACACCAGTCCGGCCCCTAGCTCTGATACTATCTGTGTAATATCCCACATCGGTTGAGGGGGAGAACGAAGCCTTCCTTATAAGGGGGTGGATACCTTCTCTATCAAGACACGTTTGGCTGCGTGTGACATTTCGGATTTTCATTTACGCACTTGTAATATATATATATATATATATATATATATATATATATATATATATATATATATATATATATATATATCATGTAATCATTTTTATTCAATGGAATGCAAGTATTTTATTTAAATTTTGTACAAAGTATATATATATATATATTTAATTTATGAATTTGAAATAAATAAAATTTTATAAGTTTTAAACTTATATAAAATTTTATATAAAAACCTAAATTAAAAGGGTCATTTATAAAATAAGATGACCTATTTAAATAATTAACTTTTATAAAAATATTTATAATAATAAGAGTGATATAAGTTTACAAAATATAATTGAAATAAAGGGAAACTTAATTAATTATTTTTATAAGTTCAGGGGGCTGTTTTGAAAATTATTAAACAAAAAGGTTTTAAACAAAAAAAACGGTTAAGGGACTAAACATGGCCAAATCAAACCACAAGGACCCATCCGTAATTATCTCAGGGACTCAATTAAAACAAAAACAAACTTCAAGGACCATTCTTGCCAACTCTCAAATCGCATTTCCGGTCGTCTCCCCCATGGACCGGCGGTCCGAGGCATTTTCCGGCGACACCTTGACAGGGCTGTTCCCTGCACCTCGACAGCTGCTAAAGGCAGCTCTGGCCTCGTCTCTCCCACGCGAACAAAAGGCCCCGACCAATTGGTCTCCCCAACATACGGATCGTCTGATCCTGTTGGTGGCCGAGAACCCACGCCCGAATTCAAGCCCGGCAGTCAACCTCCACGCGTGTTTGATAGCTTGTTAGCTTCGTCTCGTCCAGACGAGTGTCGGGACGTGCCCAATTGCACGTTTTGTCATGAGAAACGAGCTTGGCTATAAATAGCCATAGTCGGACCTGCACGAGCTCGCTACCCCTCTTCCACCCACTCTCACCTCAAATTGAAGACAACATCACATTCGTCGTCCCTGAGTGAAGCTGTGACCAAGGTTTCAGAGGCAAATTTCATCCAGAAGTTCGATTCCCATTCTGGACATTTTTCGAAAAAGAATACTGCCGACCAGACTTTTCGCGACTAGGTTCGAGCCTCAAATCGATTTCATTACCTTCTGTTATCACTTGGTAAGCAATTCCAATCGAAAACGCGACCATCGCCCGTGAGTTACCGGGCAAACCAAGTGTCCTCGGACACGGGTTGCCGGTTGCCGAGGACCAGCGACCTGATTTGCCTTTGTGTATTTAAATAAATTGAATCACACATAACCAGCGATGGGCAGTAGCCCGGCTGGTTATGCGTGTGTGTGTTTAAGGCAGAGGTCGCGGGTTCGATTCCGGTTGGCCTTCGGCCCAAACTTTTTGCTTATGTTTTTATTTTATTTAATTTATTTATTTATTTTAACTTGTTTTAATATTCTTTTTATACAATAAAGACTAAAACGAGTCGGTTTACTCGTTCGTTTATTTCGGAAACCATTAAAAAAAAATTTATACATATTTAACCTACCCAAATTTTTATAAAATAATAAACACTATATTTTTTATAAATTTGTTAAAATAGTTTTAACTTACAAATAATATATATAAATAATGATAAAAAAAAATAATAAATAAATAAATAGAAACTTTTATAAATACATAATAACTACTTATTTAAAAATGTAATATTTTAACAATATATATATATATATATATATATATATATATTTATAAGTTAAAGTTTTACAAAACCATTATCATTTTCCTACCATATTTTATACAAATAAATATTAAGGAATATTATTATAAAACCTATATACATTTAAATACGAATACGCACATACAAACATACAATAATACCTATTTATCCACATAGGGTTCCAACACGCTTAGGTTTCAACGTCCTTATCACCCGCACTCGTGGATTATCATATCCGCTAGCCAGGTGAGTTACATAGCCCCTATTTTACATTTTTGCACATTTTGGGGTGAAACATTATACATGCTACTCACATTGTTTATACGTGTTATACATGTGGACTATATGCTTATTATCTTGGATGTACATACATTTAAACACAAGAAAACAAACAGTAATATTAATAGATCTATTGTGCCTGACCAGCCCACCTGGTTAGGGTGTTTATTACTGCATACTCGGATATAGCCGCGTGTTATATTCAAACATACCGGATATAGTGGGTAACTATATTCAAACATACCGGACTTAGCTGTTGTGCTACGTTCAAGCGCGTCAATCAAGGTTTGAATTGTGATTAGATAAATGATACACCATATATATACTATGTTTAACAAGATAAACAATGAGTTGCAAAACGTTTTATTCTACTACTTATCGAAACTACAAAACCTATGTACTCACCAACTTTTTAGTTGACACTTGATTTAAATAATGTTTCAGGTTTGGATATGTGATTGCTTGCCGAAGATTCCTCCACTTAAGAACTATGCACCTAGTTAAATAAATCAATGTTTTGAACTAGACTAGGTTATTTGAAATGTATTGTATTTGGATCTTTGTTGTCTTTAAATTTAATTAATGAATTATGCAACATTTTAGTTATCATGTGCTTTTGAACAATCATTCCATTGTCCGCCTCGATGATTCCGCCATCGGTCGGGGTGTGACAGATTGGTATCAGAGCCATGGTTATAGGGAATTAGGTTATTAGACACAATGACCTAGACTATAACCCTAGGACTCCCTCTTATGTGTTACATGCTAAATGATTATTTGCTATGTGAATTATTTGTAGTTAGGTATTATTTGAATTTTCCCAAGTTTGGTAAATGAGACTTATACACATACATACAAGACTTTAACCATACTTTGCATACATATTTGACAAACAAACATATGCAAACAAAATACACTACACCTCCTTATCCATACTCTTTCCTCATTCATACTATTTACAACGTTCCTACATATTTTATACTCATGGACTCACAAGCCTATTAAATTCTTGAAAATCTCGTCAACGACTTAATTTCTTGAAAACTAGTAAAGGACATGTACAATCCGGAAGGGTGACACCTTTACATTGGGTTTTCTGTCTAGGAAAGCATTTCGTATAAATCCAAATAAACGGACCCGTATGCTTTCCTGGGAATTCCTGAAGTGAGTGTTTACCTATAGGCTAAAGCATGTCTCCTTGAAAGTTTTGAGAAATTACTTAACGTTGATAAGTCATTGTATTCGCAAGAATACGATCCGAACCTAAACTCAAAATTTGGGAACATTATAGTAAGATAGGAAGAACTAGATGAACATGCAAAGCAAATCATTATTACGGGTGCACACGTAATAACGATTTGTAGTGCATACGAATCCCGGCAATTCCTATTGCGCGAATAATGATCAATGACATCATCTCCTACCCGGAATAGATGGCTTACTTTCCCCGTCAACCTTGAATAAATACACATACATTGGCACGCGACATAATGAATTCCGCATTTTCTGCTTACATTATTTCCCACTATAACTCATATATATCCACTTTATCTAAAATATCATTGTCTTTTCTTATGGTGTTAGAATGCCTCCTCGACGTGCAAACTCTAGCACTTCCAACCCGGATCTTGCTACTCTTCTTGCCCAATTGGTGGGACAAATGACCCAAGCCAATAACAACAGTGACGGGTCTCACAACATCCAAGGAAACGGTGCTACCAACCCGCCTCAATGCACGTTTAAGCACTTTAACTCGTGCAATCCTACAAAATTCTTCGGGACTGAAGGTGCTACCGGCCTACTACAATGGTTTGAAAGCATGGAAAGCACATTCCTAAACAGTGACTGTCCCGATAATCTTCGGGTTCGCTATGCCACAAGTGTACTTCAAAAGAGAGCCCTCACCTGGTGGAACGGTGAGAAACGCACTCATGGTGTTGAGGTGGCTACATCCTTATCATGGGATGACCTGAAGAAAGCCATGACTGATGAATTTTGTCCTCGAAATGAAATAAGGAAGCTCGAGACTGAGTTTTGGGATCTTGCCCAAGACAGCGGGGATAATCTGGCTTACACCACCCGGTTTCAAGAGCTGAGCCTACTAGTACCTCATATGGTCACTCCCCTTGCTCGGGGAATCGAAAAATACATAGGAGGACTGCCTATGCAAATTCAGGATGCTGTGTTAGGAAGCAATCCTCCTACACTTGAAGCTGCTATTCGTCTATCCGCTACACTATCCGACAACCACGTCAAAGCCGGAACCTTAACAAGAAAGGGTTCCAAGAAGGTTGTTTCTACTCTTGCGGCCGTCAAAGATGTAAAGCCCGAGTCTTCTAACCGCAACAAGAAACGAAAGGGTCGATACTTCGCAGCCGTAACTCCCACCGTACCGGCTATTCAAGTGGCCCCTTTGGGTCAAAACCCGAAACCTTATTTGGGTCCAAATCCCCAATGTCAGACCTGCAAGTACCACCATCCTGCCAACTTACCATGCCGATTGTGTTCAAGCTGCGGACGATATGGACACGTGGTCACTACTTGCCGTACCCGTCCTCCCGTCCATCAAGCTGCTCCAGCCAACCGTCCAAACTATCCGGCACCTCTCAATGGTCGGGCATGTTACGAATGTGGAGACCCAAACCATTTCCGTGACCGATGCCCAAAACTTCATCATCAAGGTGGTCCTCAAGGACGAGCGTTTAATATAAACGCTAATGAGGCACAAGCAAACAACGACGTGATAAACGGTACGTTTCTCGTAAACAATCATTATGCATCCATTTTATTTGATACCGGTGCCGATAGGAGTTTCGTGTCTCTTACCTTTGAATCTCGACTTGCTAAACAAAGAACGAAACTTGACAATTCTTATTCCGTGGAGATAGCAAACGGAAAATCTATTACTATAAATTCTGTTATCCGCAACTGCAATCTCGAGCTTAATAATCATGAATTCTCTGTTGATCTCCTTCTAATGCAATTGGGAAGCTTTGATATTAAAATTGGCATGGACTGGTTATCCAAGCACCATGTCGAGGTTATTTCCTACGAAAAGTGCATTCGTATACCTCTCCCTTCGGGCGACACGTTAGTCATTTTCGGTGAAAAACCGTGTCGTGGTCTTCAACTCATGTCTTGCACATTGGCACAAAAGTACTTGCGGAAAAAGTACGTTGCCTTCTTGGCCCACGTAGTTGACACGAAAGACAAAGGTAAGAAATTGCAAGATATTCCGATCATTCGAGACTTTCCCGAGGTATTCCCCGAGGATTTACCCGGCCTTCCTCCTCCTAGACAAGTAGAGTTTCGTATTGATCTTGTGCCCGGAGCAACTCCCGTGGCAAAAGCTCTCTATCGTCTTGCACCTTCCGAGATGCAAGAGCTCGCAAGTCAATTACAAGAACTCTCATCTAAAGGATTCATCCGCCCGAGCCATTCACCTTGGGGTGCTCCCGTGCTGTTCGTAAAGAAAAAGGATGGATCGTTTCGAATGTGCATCGATTATCGTGAACTCAACAAGCTTACAATTAAGAACCGTTATCCTTTACCCCGTATCGACGATCTTTTCGATCAGCTTCAAGGTTCAACATGTTTCTCCAAGATTGACCTTCGTTCCGGATACCATCAACTTCGTGTTCTCGATGAAGACATTCCGAAGACTGCCTTTCGGACTAGATATGGTCACTACGAGTTCATGGTCATGCCCTTCGGTTTGACTAATGCACCTGCGGTCTTCATGGACCTCATGAACCGTGTATGCAAACCTTATTTGGACAAGTTCGTGATCGTTTTCATTGACGACATTCTCATCTATTCTAAAACGAAAGCGGAGCATGAACAACATCTTCGTTTGATTTTAGAACTCTTGAAGAAAGAACAACTATACGCCAAGTTCTCCAAGTGTGAATTCTGGCTAAAGGAAGTTCAATTTTTGGGACACATAGTCAACGATAAGGGAATTCATGTGGACCCGACAAAGATCGAGGCGATAAAGAATTGGAGTACTCCTAAGACTCCTACCGAGATTCGTTCATTCCTTGGACTAGCAGGTTCCTATCGTCGCTTCATCTCAAATTTCTCCAAGATTGCGGTTCCGCTCACTGCCTTGACTCATAAAGGTAAATCTTACGAGTGGGGACCCAAGCAAGAGGAAGCTTTTCAAACTCTCAAGCACAAGCTCTGCAATGCTCCTATTCTAACTCTTCCTAGTGGTAATGACGACTTTGTCGTTTATTGTGATGCATCCAACCAAGGTCTTGGTTGTGTTCTTATGCAGCGTGGCCAAGTAATTGCATACGCGTCACGTCAGCTCAAAATCCATGAGAAGAACTATACGACCCATGATCTCGAGCTTGGTGCTGTCGTCTTCGCCTTGAAAATTTGGAGACACTATCTTTATGGCACTAAATGCGTGGTTTTCACCGACCACAAAAGTCTCCAACACATTTTCAATCAAAAAGAGCTTAATATGAGGCAACGACGATGGGTTGAACTTCTTAACGACTACGACTGCGAGATTCGCTACCACCCCGGCAAAGCAAATGTTGTAGCCGACGCCTTGAGTCGTAAAGAACGTAGCATGCTTCATAGTGTTTGTTTTCATAACGATATCCAAGCACAACACACCTCGGTTACCGAGGGAAACATGTATCAAGAGATGGCATGTGGTGTAGAACTCTTGCTAGAAACCAAAGCCAACGGTCTATTGTATTAATTGGACCGTATCTGGGTTCCCGATCGCGACGACCTTCGTATATTTTTGATGAACGAATCCCACAAAACTCGATATTTGGTACATCCCGGAGCTGATAAGATGTACATGGGTCTTCGTCAGCAATATTGGTGGCCCGGCATGAAAAAGGATATTGCCCTCTTTGTGGCAAAATGTTTAACTTGTTCTAAAGTGAAGGCCGAACACCAAAAGACTTCCAGACTCCTCGAACAACCAGAAATTCCCATGTGGAAGTGGGAGAACCTCGCTATGGACTTCATCACCAAACTTCCACGCACTTCTAGTGGGCACGATAGTATCTGGGTTATTATCGACCGACTTACAAAGTCTGCTCATTTCTTGCCTATTCGTGAGGACTATCGAGTCGAGAAATTGGCTCGGATCTACATTGATGAGATCGTAAGTCGTCACGGAATCCCTTTGAACATCATCTCCGATCGTGATTCGCGTTTTACTTCCCGATTTTGGCAATCATTACAATCTGCGCTTGGTACTCGTTTGGATTTAAGTACGGCTTACCATCCTCAAACTGATGGACAAACCGAGCGAACAATCCAAACTCTCGAGGATATGCTTAGAGCTTGTGTCATTGACTTTGGTGGCAATTGGGATTCTCACCTACCACTGATCGAATTTTCCTACAACAACAGCTACCACACAAGTATTAACATGGCACCGTTTGAAGCTCTTTATGGACGGAAATGTCGTTCACCGATTTGTTGGAACGAAATTGGTGAAGCACAAATCACCGGTCCCGAGCTTATCCAAGAGACCACCGATAAAATCTCTCTTATCCGTGACAACATTCAGGTGGCAAGGAGTCGGCAAAAGAGCTATGCTGATAAGCGACGAAAACCCTTGGAATTTCAAGTTGGAGATATGGTTCTCCTAAAGGTATCACCTTGGAAGGGCGTAGTCCGATTTGGAAAGAAAGGAAAACTTGCACCTCGATATGTCGGTCCATTCAAGATACTCGAAAGGGTAGGAAAAGTGGCCTACAAACTCGATCTTTCTTCAGAACTCAACAACGTTCATCCGACCTTTCATGTATCTAATTTGAAAAAGTGTCTAGCCGACGAAAATCTCCACATCTCTCTTGATGAAGTGCGTATTGACGAGAAAATGCACTTTGTTGAAAAACCCGTGGAAATCATGGACCGAGAAATCAAGAAACTCAAGCGTAGCCGCATCCCCATTGTCAAGGTCCGTTGGGAGTCCAAACGTGGATCCGAGTTCACTTGGGAACGTGAAGACCAAATGAAGACCAAATATCCGCATCTCTTTTCATAGCCTCCACTAATTGAATTTCGGGGCGAAATTCCTTTAACATGGGGAGACTGTGACATTTTGGATTTTCATTTACGCACTTGTAATATATATATATCATGTAATCATTTTTATTCAATGGAATGCAAGTATTTTATTTAAATTTTGTACAAAGTATATATATATATATATATTTAATTTATGAATTTGAAATAAATAAAATTTTATAAGTTTTAAACTTATATAAAATTTTATATAAAAACCTAAATTAAAAGGGTCATTTATAAAATAAGATGACCTATTTAAATAATTAACTTTTATAAAAATATTTATAATAATAAGAGTGATATAAGTTTACAAAATATAATTGAAATAAAGGGAAACTTAATTAATTATTTTTATAAGTTCAGGGGGCTGTTTTGAAAATTATTAAACAAAAAGGTTTTAAACAAAAAAAACGGTTAAGGGACTAAACATGGCCAAATCAAACCACAAGGACCCATCCGTAATTATCTCAGGGACTCAATTAAAACAAAAACAAACTTCAAGGACCATTCTTGCCAACTCTCAAATCGCATTTCCGGTCGTCTCCCCCATGGACCGGCGGTCCGAGGCATTTGCCGGCGACACCTCGACAGGGCTGTTCCCTGCACCTCGACAGCTGCTAAAGGCAGCTCTGGCCTCGTCTCTCCCACGCGAACAAAAGGCCCCGACCAATTGGTCTCCCCAACATACGGATCGTCTGATCCTGTTGGTGGCCGAGAACCCACGCCCGAATTCAAGCCCGACAGTCAACCTCCACGCGTGTTTGATAGCTTGTTAGCTTCGTCTCGTCCAGACGAGTGTCGGGACGTGCCCAATTGCACGTTTTGTCATGAGAAACGAGCTCGGCTATAAATAGCCATAGTCGGACCTGCACGAGCTCGCTACCCCTCTTCCACCCACTCTCACCTCAAATTGAAGACAACATCACATTCGTCGTCCCTGAGTGAAGCTGTGACCAAGGTTTCAGAGGCAAATTTCATCCAGAAGTTCGATTCCCATTCTGGACATTTTTCGAAAAAGAATACTGCCGACCAGACTTTTCGCGACTAGGTTCGAGCCTCAAATCGATTTCATTACCTTCTGTTATCACCTGGTAAGCAATTCCAATCGAAAACGCGACCATCGCCCGTGAGTTACCGGGCAAACCAAGTGTCCTCGGACACGGGTTGCCGGTTGCCGAGGACCAGCGACCTGATTTGCCTTTGTGTATTTAAATAAATTGAATCACACATAACCAGCGATGGGCAGTAGCCCGGCTGGTTATGCGTGTGTGTGTTTAAGGCAGAGGTCGCGGGTTCGATTCCGGTTGGCCTTCGGCCCAAACTTTTTGCTTATGTTTTTATTTTATTTAATTTATTTATTTATTTTAACTTGTTTTAATATTCTTTTTATACAATAAAGACTAAAACGAGTCGGTTTACTCGTTCGTTTATTTCGGAAACCATTAAAAAAAATTTATACATATTTAACCTACCCAAATTTTTATAAAATAATAAACACTATATTTTTTATAAATTTGTTAAAATAGTTTTAACTTACAAATAATATATATAAATAATGATAAAAAAAAATAATAAATAAATAAATAGAAACTTTTATAAATACATAATAACTACTTATTTAAAAATGTAATATTTTAACAATATATATATATATATATATATATTTATAAGTTAAAGTTTTACAAAACCATTATCATTTTCCTACCATATTTTATACAAATAAATATTAAGGAATATTATTATAAAACCTATATACATTTAAATACGAATACGCACATACAAACATACAATAATACCTATTTATCCACATAGGGTTCCAACACGCTTAGGTTTCAACGTCCTTATCACCCGCACTCGTGGATTATCATATCCGCTAGCCAGGTGAGTTACATAGCCCCTATTTTACATTTTTGCACATTTTGGGGTGAAACATTATACATGCTACTCACATTGTTTATACGTGTTATACATGTGGACTATATGCTTATTATCTTGGATGTACATACATTTAAACACAAGAAAACAAACAGTAATATTAATAGATCTATTGTGCCTGACCAGCCCACCCGGTTAGGGTGTTTATTACTGCATACTCGGATATAGCCGCGTGTTATATTCAAACATACCGGATATAGTAGGTAACTATATTCAAACATACCGGACTTAGCTGTTGTGCTATGTTCAAGCGCGTCAATCAAGGTTTGAATTGTGATTAGATAAATGATACACCATATATATACTATGTTTAACAAGATAAACAATGAGTTGCAAAACGTTTTATTCTACTACTTATCGGAACTACAAAACCTATGTACTCACCAACTTTTTAGTTGACACTTGATTTAAATAATGTTTCAGGTTTGGATATGTGATTGCTTGCCGAAGATTCCTCCACTTAAGAACTATGGACTTAGTTAAATAAATCAATGTTTTGAACTAGACTAGGTTATTTGAAATGTATTGTATTTGGATCTTTGTTGTCTTTAAATTTAATTAATGAATTATGCAACATTTTAGTTATCATGTGCTTTTGAACAATCATTCCATTGTCCGCCTCGATGATTCCGCCATCGGTCGGGGTGTGACACTGGGCGAGCAACTCGTCGGGTGAAAACAAAACCATAAGTTCCTGGATAGGCAACCCATCGGGGGCAAAGCGGACAATATCTTGGTACGGTTTGCTTGGGCTGTTACAGATTGGTATCAGAGCCAATGGTTATAGAGAATTAGATTTTACCTCCTAAAATCTAGACTATAACCTACGCTCGAAATTAATAAGTAAAAGTAAGATAAAATAAAACCATAAGAGATGCATGCATATAGGAACATGTTATGACCCTAGTATAAATTCATAATATATTTATACGCAAATATTTATGTTCTTAGAAATGTCGACTGCTCGATCCCATGAGAACTCAGCAAATAACGACACGGAGGAACCCTCGGAACACTCTAGTAGCAGCCGAAGTACATCCGTGTCTAGAAGTTTGAACATTCGCCTGATCGCAGAACTACCAATAGCCGCACCTGCAGCAGGCTTGAGGTCTCGACCAATTGCATGAAGAACTTGGCCGCAAGGAATGTCGCCACCACGACAACCACAACCACAGCAACCCCAGCAACCTCCCCAACTCCCTTCACCCCGTCGCCAACCAACCTCGATTCATGAAGTCGGAGGACCTTCGACCCATATCGTAGGAATTCCCGTTGGAAGGATACCACCCGGAAGTTGGGAGCGAGACTATCTTTCGATGGAACGTGTTCGCCAATTGCATGATCAAGGCTTCGAACATGAGATGCGCCTTCACCACCACCAGAATCTTATGGATCAAGTGATTAGCCAACTCTCCGCCACTCACATCGAGTTGCACAAAGCAAGAGACTTAATCGAGGAAGCGGTGTGGGAAATTCAACGTCTCAGAATGAAAGTTGTAATTTAGGGATTAATCGCATGTGTGTTGTTTTCACTTCTCTTGTATGTTGGACGTCTAGTGTAGGATGAGATCAATGTAAACGTGTGGCGCCTGTGCCGCGTTTAATTACGACTATCTATGTTATGTAAGGTTTCTAGTATGGAATAATAGTAATAAAGTTTGTGTTAAAGACTATTGCATATGCATATCTTACATACAAAGTTTATACCTTAAATCCTACTTACCTTATCATAATGCAGGTATGGCCTCGTCATCCGACTCGACAGCCGATGAATCCGGCTATGTCCCCGCCAAACCACCTTGCCCACGAGCAGCCTATGTAACCGGACCAGATCCGACAAGGATCATCGATCTGAACTTGCCTGATCATCCGCATGAGCATGTGTTAGGAAAATGTCCCATGTGGCTTCCAGCCGAAAGCAGTGGTACCAAGTCCGATGCTCGTAGTCCCTCCGCTACTCAAAAAGACCTAAAGTCTAATGCTAGTAGCCCACGGCGCGAGAATACAGTATCGGCCCCAATGAGACTTGAACGTCCCAAAGCAAGGACAAGAGAGAACGCTAGAAAGAGAACCCATCTAACTAAAAAGGTCACCTTCGAGAAACTGGGAATCGGTGAACCATCTACTAAAGCCCCACCAGTGGTTACCCCACGAGAGTCCACCAAAGAGTACGTTCAGTTGTACGGGTACTTTGATTGGAAGGATGAAGTCAACGAAAACCTTGGATGGCTAACATCCCGTGGTACCGACATGAAAGCCCGACTGGACTTTCATACTGACCTTGCTACGGATATGTCAGGACATATGAATGAGTTGGAACAAGACACCATGCAGAACCAGAAAAGAACTACTAGTGCCATAAGAGATGCTCGCACAGCCCGCATCCAAAGCCGAGTCGCCATCGATGTAGCACTAGTGATGTCCATTGCTAGCATGATCATTCAACTATACCGTTAAGCGTGTGTAACTTAGGACTAGTATTATCTATTTTAAGTATTTTGTGTGTTCAAGAATGTAAGGTGTTGTACTATCGTTCATGTACTATTGTAATAAAATTTCAAGCTATGAATGGGAAAAATGCATTATGATTAAACGCCTTTACACTCTGTTGATTCACATAAAAATTTAAAATTGATATCATACTTGTGTACATATGTGTGTAGAGAAAATGCCTCCACGAAGGAACGTGAGAAATACCAACATAACACAGGAAACGGATCCGACGATCTGGCACAAATGGTATCTCAACAATTGCTTGATGCACTCCCTACGTTAGTAGAACAGATCAAAGACGCTCTGAGAAACGACACTGAGAACGTTGAGCGCAACAGCGGAACAAATGGAGGACACAACGAAGAAAATGAACGTCGAAGGGGATGTTCATACAAAAGTTTCAGTGCTTGTAAGCCAAAGGATTTCTATGGTAATAAGGGAGCGATTGGAGCTCTAAGATGGATTGAAAAGATGAACAATGTGATCAAGATCAGTGAATGCCTGGATGAACAAAAAGTAAAGTATGCAGTGTGTTCATTCCACGGAAAGGCGCTCACTTGGTGGAACACTCAGGAACAAACTCGAGGTGAAGAAGCAATCGCTGCGATGACCTGGGAAGAGCTCAAGGCTCTTGTAATGGAAGAATACTGTCCCAGAAACGAACTCCAGAAGTTGGAAATGGAATTCTGGAACATAACTATGGTAGGAGCAGAGCACCAAGCCTACACGAATCGGTTTCATGAACTGACCTGCCTAGTACCATACATGGTAGACACTGAAGCTAAGAAAATTGAAAGGTACATTTACGGTTTGACCCCTCACATTCGCGGGATGGTTACCGCAAATGAACCAACCACATTGAAGGCAGCTATTCTCTTAGCTGGTTCACTAACCGATGGTGCCGTAAGAGATGGAACCTTGACCAAGAAAGGAATGGGAGAAAAGAGGAAATGTAACGAAGAAACAGGAAGGAGAAACACTAACGAATACGACAAGAAGCCAACGACTGCTAGGAACTTCGTGGCTGTTACCTACGATAAGAAACCTCCTAACAACCCATGACAAAAGTGCAACAGATGCAACCTTCATCATACCGACAACTTCCAGACATGCCCAAAATGCAAGAGAACCGAGCACAATGAGAAAAACTGCAAGATTGACCAAGCACATTTAAGAACTTGTTTCGAATGTGGAAGCCTAGGCTACTTCAAAGCAGGCTGCCCAAGGCTCAATCGAGGAAATGGAAACCCCACGAGCCAAGCCCGTGGAAGAGCTTTTGCCTTAGGAGCAAATGAAGCTCGTCAGGATCCCAATGTCGTTACGGGTACGTTCCTCGTAAACAATCACTACGCATCTATACTATTTGACACTGGCGCATATATGTCTTTTGTTTCCTATAAATTTGAATCACAACTTGGGCTAGAATCTAACAAGTTAGATGAAGCATACACGATCGAATTAGCCAATGGTAGATTACTAGAAGCCAATAGGGTAATCCGTGGGTGCACAATTAGATTAAACACTCACTCATTCGAACTAAATCTCATTCCTATCGAACTCGGAAGCTTCGACGTAGTTATTGGTATGAATTGGCTATCTGAGAATCAAGCTAAAGTGGTGTGCCGCGAGAAAATCGTTCGAATTCCCCTACCCGATGGCGAAACGCTATCAATTCAGGGAGAAGTGTACGGAAAAGGTTTAAGAGTGATTTCGTGCACACAAGCTCAGAAATATATAAGAGAGCAATGCCAGTCGTTTCTGGTTGGCATAGTGGAAGAGAAAATCGACGAGAAACAGTTACAAGATATCCCAATCGTAAAAGACTTTCCAGAAGTATTCCCAGAAGATCTGCCAGGATTACCGCCTGCACGGCAAGTCGAATTCCGCATCGATTTAATACCAGGGGCAGCTCCTGTCGCTAAATCGCCATACCGACTAGCGCCGTCAGAAATGAAAGAGCTAGCCAGTCAATTACAAGAATTGTCAGATAAAGGGTTTATCCGACCAAGTTTTTCCCCCTCAGTATTATTCGTTAAAAAGAAGGACGGATCGTTCAGAATGTGTATCGTTTATAGGGAGTTAAACAAGTTAACTGTCAAGAACCGATACCCACTCCTAAGGATCGACGACCTATTCGATCAACTTTAAGGATCGACACACTTCTCGAAGATCGATCTTAGGTCTGGATACCATCAGTTACGTATTCATGAGGACGACACGTCTAAGACAGCTTTTAGGACACGTTATGGACACTATGAATTTCTAGTGATGCCCTTTGGACTCACTAATGCGCCTTCAGCATTCATGGACTTGATGAACAGAGTTTGTAAGCCCTATCTAGATAAATTCGTAATAGTGTTTATCGACGACATTCTGATTTACTCTCGAAGCAAGGAGTAGCACGAACAACGTTTAAAGACGATATTAACATTGTTAAAGGAAGAGAAGTTGCACGCAAAATTCTCAAAGTGCGAATTTTGGCTACGGGAGGTACACTTCTTGGGTCACGTGGTAAATGAGAAGGGAATTCATGTAGACCCAAGTAAGATCGAAGCAGTTAAAATGTGGGAGACACCAAAAACGCCTTCAGAAATCCGGTCATTCCTAGGTTTGGCAGGATACTATCGACGATTCATAGAGAATTTCTCAAAGATCGCCCAACCCCTAACCAGACTGACTCAGAAAGATCAAAAATTTGAATGGGGGCAAGAACAAGAAGAGGCATTCCAGTTATTAAAACAAAAGTTATGCACCGCACCCATCTTAGCACTTCCCGAAGGTAACGACGACTTTGTCGTCTACTGCGATGCTTCAGGACAGGGTCTTGGTTGTGTATTAATGCAACGAAACAAAGTTATCGCTTATGCGTCACGCCAGCTCAAGATCCGTGAAAAGAATTATACCACTCACGACCTCGAATTAGGAGCCGTTGTGTTTGCACTAAAGATCTGGAGACACTATTTGTACGGTACTAAATGCCTTGTTTATACCGATCATAAAAGCCTCCAACACATCTTAGATCAGAAGATGCTAAACATGCGACAGAGAAGATGGGTAGAGCTACTCAATGATTACGACTGCGAGATCCGCTACCACCCAGGAAAAGCAAACGTAGTAGCCGATGCTTTAAGCTGAAAGGAGAGAGTAAAACCTATCAGATTTCGCGCTCTAGAAATGACCATCCGGACTAGTCTGAAAACCAGAATATTGGATGCATAAAGAGAAATCGTGCAAGGTGATAGATTGAAGAGTGAGCTATCATGCGGAGCAGAGTAAGAACTAGAAGTCAAACCTGACGAAGTTCTATATTTCCACAATAGGATATGGATCCCGAGTTCGGGAAATTTAAGAGAGCTTATCCTGAACGAGGCACATAAATCACGATACTCGATTCACCCTGGAGCCGATAAGATGTATAAGGACCTGAAAGAATACTATTGGTGGCCAGGTTTGAAAAAGGAAATTTCTCTATATGTTGGAAAATGTCTAACATGTGCTAAAGTTAAAGCTGAACATCAGAAACCCTCAGGAATATTGCAACAACCAGAGATACCCCAATGGAAATGGGAGCAAATTTCCATGAACTTCATAACTAAGTTTCCAAGAACGACTAGTGGACATGACTCCATTTGGGTCATCGTCGATCGATTAACTAAGTCTGCGCATTTTCTTCCAATCAGGGAAGATTACCAAATGGAGAGGTTAGCTAAGTTATACATAAACAAAATCGTTGCTAGACATGGGGTACCAGTCTCCATTATTTCGGACCGCGACGGTCGGTTCATGTCAAGATTTTGGCAATCTTTACAAAAAGTGCTTGGAACACGCTTGGATCTTAGCACAGCATATCATCCGCAGACTGATGGGCAAAGCGAAAGAACAATACAAACCCTTGAGGACATGTTGAGAACTTGTGTGATTGATTTTGGTGGAAGCTGGGATGCTCACCTACCGTTAATCGAGTTTTCATATAACAATAGCTATCACACAAGCATCAAGTGCGCTCCATTTGAAGCCTTATATGGACGTAAGTGTAGATCACCGGTTTGTTGGACCGAAATCGGCGATAGTCAGTTAACAGGCCCAGAGATTATTCAAGAAACCACTGATAAGATTGTACAAATCAAAGAGCGGATCAAGGCCGCTAGAGATCGCCAGAAGAGCTATGCCGACACTCGTAGAAAGCCGACAGAATTTGAAGTCGGTGATAGAGTCATGCTTAAAGTATCCTCTTGGAAAGGAGTAGTGCGTTTCGGTAAGAAATGGAAGCTAGCCCCGCGATATGTTGGACCCTTCAAAATCCTACAAAGAATTGGTCCAGTAGCGTATAAACTTAAATTGCCTCAGGAACTGAGCGGAGTTCACGACACGTTCCACGTGCCGAATTTGAAGAAGTGTTTGAGTGACGAGTCACTAATAATTCCAATAGGGGAAGTAAGAATCGATAATAAATTACACTTCATAGAAGAACCAGTAGAAATCATGGATAGAGAGATTAAGAGACTAAAACAGAGTCGAATACCGATCGTTAAGGTCAGATGGAACTCAAAGAGAGGCCCAGAGTTTACCTGGGAATGAGAGGATCAGATGAAAGATAAGTATCCCAACCTATTCGAGAAAACCCCGATCTCCACTGATCAAGTCTGAATTTCGGGACGAAATTCTTTTAACTAGGGGAGACTGTGACAACTGTCAATTTAGCAAACGTTAATCCCATACTTTGTCAAGTCTAAGTATGATTTTATGTGTTCAAGCTAGGAACATAGTAAGTTACGATGTATTTTGTGAATGAACAATTCACAGTGTTAAAATATATATATATATATATATATAATAATAATAATAATAATAATAATAATAATAATACATCGACAATGAGTAATAGAGCTACGAGTAAACAAGTATGTTTAATCTTAAATCAAGTATCCCTAACAATTCATTACGATACAAAATTTATCGTGAAGATTTATTCGGGAGAGTCCGAATCAAGATACGAGCCGAGGCTTACATCTAAGTAATACACATTCATAGGAATGTGAAGAGAGATACGTTACGATAAACTATGAGCACTTAATCAAGTTCACGTAATGTGTTTAGAAATATACTTGAGTAATTATAGTAAGGATGATATAAATTATATAGTATCCATACATATATATATTCATCTTCAACAAGTTAGATAACCAATGTTAAATTATAACTTATGAGATAATTAAACTAGACATAAACCATATACTTTGCATATATGACATAATTATCCTAGGAGATCCATGAATGCATGTATATTTTTATAAAAGACTTAAGATTTTATAAAAATTAGATCCCCACATGTTTAAATTGCCACACATCTCCACCTTTGTCATCTACCCAATTTTCCTTACCCCCTCCCTTCTCCCCCTATTTTGGCCGAAACCCACCCCCAACCCCTCACCTCTTTCAAATTTCCCACATGAGTTCACTATGCTCACTAACTCCTATGTTGACCAACATGATTGAGGAGTTAGGTATGGAAAATTTCACTATAAATAGAAGGCTTAAGCAAGGAGAAATGTTGCACCAAATCACACAACTCACTCTCCCTCTCCCTCCCTCTTGCTCTCGGCCGAACACACCCACACACACACACTTTGTGTGTTTTGAAGTTTAGCACTTGGAATCACCATTTGAAGCCCCACTTGGTAAGTTAATCAAGTTTTATACATCTTAGCATCCACATTCCATGCATACACGTCTTTTATTTAGCAAGAGTTCATGATTTTATGCATAAATACTAACTAGAATAAGTAAATATATACATATAACACCTACATAAAATAACACTTGGGTGATGGTGTTCTTTGAAAACCCTTCACACCATTCATGTGTTATGTTGAAGGATTCATGTTCGTGAGGTTATATGATCATGTGTGACTTACCTGGCTAAGTTCAAGGTGGTGTCCTATGATTCAAGAAAACACACGTAACGGTTATCGTCAACATATGAACGTGAAAAGTGTTAACTAAAAGTATATATATATATATAATCAACATAACATGTGCATGCATACATTTACTAGAGTTCATCAAACCAAAACAAGAATCCATATACTTCAAGTAGCCATAATAACATCATAAAAGTTAGTAGAAAACTTAAAACGAAAGAAAATGAGACGAGTATGAACCGGGTAAACATGGTTAGTATCAAAGTCAAGGAAATCACCTATTTTCTACTTCTCATGAAAAATAAGTAAGATTCACGTGAAAAGGTTTAGCATGATATTAATCAAAAGTGGTTAAGAGTATGTACTAAACGAAGAATTAGCATTTTTAACGGATAACTATTCAAGAATATTTGTAAATAACAAAATAAACAAGATAACTCGGACAAGTATACAAGTGTACCGAGATAATATTTTAGAACCATAAACCTATTTTATGAAGTAAAACTAGGATGGTTTCAAATGAAAAGATGTCTCTTTAAAGTTCAAGACTAGTTACGACGAAAAGCGTTGTATTGACTATTTTTGACGAAAAATACTTTCTTTATTTACTAGTTAAACTTTGTCAAGAGTTTGAAGAATATACTATTTTCTATACAAGTAAAGAGATAATATTTATGGAAACAAAGTATTTTGTGTAAAACATTTTAGCTAAAACACACGTTTGTTATCAAAAATACGATAATTAATAAAGAGGTACAAGAATAAAGATTGAGAAAATTAAGGTAATCAAGATCCATTTCTTGATACAAAAAGGGATAAAATTTGATGAGTTAAATAGCAAGTAAGTCAAGTCCTAAGGGATATGAGAGTGTAACACTTTAACGTAAACGACGAGAGCATAATTGGGATAATAAACGCATAAAATGTTAGCGAACATGCATCCATATTTAGAAATTTTGCATAAAAGCCAAGGCTTGCGAACTTAAGAAGTATTTACATATTTGTAGCGCTCGAGTAGAACGTACCATCCTACTTAATAACTTCATTCAAGAATAAAGGTGAGTCTTCGTAGCCCCACTTTTACTTTACGTTTTTGAGGGAAAAGCATGCTCGAGGTTCTAGAATCTCTAAGTAGTTACGTTTACATGTGGCCAGAATTATCACACTAAGTCCCCAAGTATTATGATAACCAATTAACTCAAGAGCCGATGGATTAATATTGATAGTACTATCGGAGTTTGACAAACTCCCATCCATGTGATGTTGAACACGTAAATCAACAGAACTTGTGTGGATGCTTATTTCCAAAGAGTAGAGGCGAATGTTCCGTGATAAGGCATTTGCAAGCAGGGGCACCAGTTCATGTCAATAGGTTTGGTTATCGCCTATGTAATATGTATACAACTACTAGTAAAGAAAGTTACGATACACCCCAGGGCTATCCACAACATAGTTAAGATACGCCCAAGGGCTATCTACAGAGTAATTAAGATGCGCCCAGGTGCTATCTAAAGTATAAGAAAAAATACAGCTAATAAGTACGATGAGCTTCGTGCTATCTGCTTCAAAAGCAAGAAATTTTCAAGTTAAAAACCTACGAACTCACCAACCCTTTGGTTGACACTTTTTAGCATGCTTTTCAGGAAAGAAGTAACAAGACGAGCATCATGCAGGAATAAGAGTACTTTAGAAGATCTGCGCATTTAGCCGACCCCATAGGGCTAATTAGCTTAGAGAGTCAACTTGTACTCATTTTATTAATTTCCAAGAATATCGTAATACCCGATGATGTAACATTTAATTCTCTATATGTACTATGCGCTCTTGACAACCAGTGTTAAGTTACATTCTTGTGTTTCCGCTTTAGCGGGGGTGTGACATTCAGGGTTTGAGAAATTATGTTTGATTTTTTTTTGTTTCATTAAAAGCTATTTAAGATGTTTAATATTATGCAATTTGGGGCGATTGCAAGACAAGGACGAACTTTCATTTTTCAAATTTGGTTCAAACACCAGATTACTTTTTATATATAATGCTAATGCTAGTGGTATGATTAGAGTTCATTGTCTCATGATGAAAAACTTATATAACATCATAATTTTTAAGTAATGTTTTGTTGATTTCTGATGCCAATATCAAAGACGATATTACTTTTTCATATGATGGCAGTGGTGTGATTACAATTAGTGTCCCATGATGAATAACTTATTTAACATCATAATTTTTAAATTTTGTTTGTTGATTTCTGCTGTCTACAGAAGCAATAACATAGAGGAATGTGAGTATTACAGCAGGTCTGTTCCTCTTTTTGTGTGTGAGAAAATTAGGGATTTAGATGACACCACCATACCATCTCTATGGTTTTATGCCACTAAAAACACTTCTTTTCTATCTGTCTCTGATCTTTAACTACTTTTCTTAAAGGTTTTTAGTTTCAGATTTTAATAAAAATCAAAACTTTATATGAAATTTCTGAACAAAACCCTTCATAGTTATGTGTCTTTGATGAAACCTCTTCATAGATATGGGTTCATGAAAAAAAACCAATTATAGGTATGGATTATTTGTTCATGGCTTTGTTCATCTTGATAGGCCTTGGTCATTCGTGTTGTATGCAGGCTTGCTAACATGTGTTTTTTTACTCTCTGTGGATTCATACTTTTATGCTCTATAAAGTTCTATATATACTTCTTTTTGGAAACCAACTTCCATGTGTGATTTATAGATGATTGTGTTATTAGGTTGTTTAATCTGCACAGTAAACACATGGGTTGACATATACATCAGTCTAGGTGTGGTTTTAGATGAATATGTTATTTTCTTGTCCCATCCCCTGCCTTTCCATAGAATCTGGTAAGTAGCATGATTATGCACTGGAATGTGACTGGTAAGTAGCATGATTATTTTTGAATCTTCATTTGCATTCTTTTAAATGATTATGTGATCTTTGTTGTTTTTTAGGTGGGTCTCTTGGTGCTATTATGTTTCAAATGCTTGTGGGCTAAACGGATCAAACTCGTCAATTTTAGTGTACGAGTCAAAATTAATGTTTTAGTTAACGGGTAAACAATGTTGCATTTAGTAAACGGGTCAAACATTTTGTTTTTAATAACTGATGAATAGGTTGAATGTGGTAATTTATAACTGAATGTGGCAATTTATATTCATTTACTAATGAATGAGTTGTTTTTGGTTGTGTTTGCTTAAACGGGTCAAATAAAGAAGTACCTAAATCTCCTACAATAAGGGGTGGCAACTTATGGCAAATTACTGAATGTGGCAATTTATATCCATTTATTGTTGTACATAATAAAATTACTTGAGTTATGTAATTTTTTTTACACATTATAGAAATATATAATTTCTATTATACAAGCCCGTGTAGTACACGGGTATATAACCTAGTTATATATATTCTTATTTAATATAATTAGTATTTTTCTTTAATAATGTATTTATAGTATCATTGTTATTTAATAAGATACATGTGTATTTATTAGGAGAGAGAGGTGGGAAAACTAATATGAGAAGTCATGAGAAAGTGACAACTGTCCAAGTTAAACCTTTATTTATTAGTATAGAAGAGAGGCGGGAAAACTAATATGAGAAGTCATGAGAAAGTGACAAGTGTCCAACTTAAACCTTTATTTATTAGTATAGATTTCATTAAAATTAACTTAATAAATGACTATTTTACCTATTTTTATAATAAGGAGTTTTTACATATTTTCACTTCCGAGTTCTGAAGACCATCTTTTACATATTTCCCCAAGTTGTTTGATAGAGTCAGTTTCTTCAGTTCCTTAACTACCCTTTTGTAACACCCCAAATTTTAAAGGAAATAAAAGTCCAGGGGCTAAAGTGAAATTGCCCCGAAGCTGGAGAACTAAAAGTGCAAAAATATGAAAAAAAAATGGATGGATAGCGGACCGCTATCAGATCCATAACGGTCCGCTATGTGCAGGTTAAGGAAATCATGAGGGAATGACACGTAGGGGACACATGTTTTGCTGACTCGGCCCTATGGCGGACCGCTATCAGGTCCATAGCGGTCCGCCGCGTCGCAAAATGGATAGCGGACCGCTATTTCAGCCGCTAACGGTCCGCTATGTGTGCAGCACGCAAGACAGCCGGCTAGTAGGCGGTAGCGGACCGCTACTACCCAGCATAACGGTCCGCTACGGGTGGCAGTTTCACCCTATAAATTGTTTCATTTGCCATTCAAAATGGAAACAACACAACAACAACCCCAACATTTACGCACACACTCACGAATATCGAGGAGCCCCGAACGACGGTTACGAGCGCCGAGGTTACGAGTGTGGTACGCTGAGAGTGCGGTTCGAGTTCGGAGAAACGTTTAAGACGAGGAACGAACTTAGGAACTACCCGAGGATAAAGTAAGTACACTGGACCCGTACCCTAGACACAAATATGTGAAATATGTGTTTAAAATGATACGTGATATGTGTTATGTGATATGACGAGGGTACGGGGTAATGACGGATTAGTCTAAACACTAAACGGGAATAATGGAGTAGTCACGACGTATCCAAGGGGTGGTGGATACGCCGCTGGTACTTCCTATATATAAACTTATTGGTACTTCGTGGTGAAACCATTATGAATGTTTAGGGGTATAGACTAATAAATAATAATGAAATATAGTAAACGTACGGGAGAACATCCAACCGATATGTAGTTATCTGACAAACGGAATGTCCTGTCTAAAGAAAGAATGGTCTATAAATCTCTCCTAGACCTGTCACTCTTTCCTGGGGACATCTCTGTTGGAGGTACTGCTCTGGAATGAAAATCACCCCAGTTTACAATATATGACGAATACGAATATGAGATAAAAGTATATCATGCATAACGAATATGAATATGTGATGAATATGAATATGTGAAATGCATGATGAATATGTGAATGCATTATGATACGTGCAAATATGAATGAGTATGATGGAACGAGTCTAAACCCTAAAATGGAATAACGGAGTACTCACGAAGTGTTAGAGGGGTGGTGGATACGCCACTGGTACTTCCTATATATAAACCCTTCTAATGCATCGTGGAGAAACCGTTACGAAGTTTTAAGGTGAGTACTGGTCGGTGAGTAAATCAAGCATATACATGAAATGAAAACAAATGCTTGATATATTTGGGAGGCTGTGAGTCAAAGATACTCAAGGTCCCAAATGAAATGAGATACCCGGCCTGTAAGGTGGATCTCAATAAAGAAAAGAAGAGAATAAGGAAACTCTAGGCCTGCGGGGCTGAAAGAGTAAACTCTAGGCCTACGGGGCTGAAAGAGTAAAAGATTCCAAGCCTACGGGGCTGAGGAATGAATGAGTTTTCATGAAAAATTCAAGGGGTCTATACTGACGAGTATAAGAACCTTGCCAATACTCGGACCGGAGGTACGACCTATGATGGTTGCGAGGGGGTTAGCACACCCATAAAATATACGAATAACGTGACCGGAGGTACGTCCGGAGATGGTCACGGGGGCGCCGAGAGCCTGGGGAAATTGAAGAATAATAAGAACCTAAAGGGTTCATAATAAAATGAACGATGCAGTGTACTTACTTAGCGTAAGCTAATTCAAAAACGTTTTCCAAACACTGCAAGAAAGGAGCACGTGGAATAGAGGTTCATATGGACGAGACTGATCGGAGTTAAATGATCCCTATGTAACAGGATGTAATTATATTATCTTTTGTAAAAAAAAAAAAATTATAAATGAAAAGTTTATCTTAGCCATTATGGCAAGGTTTTTGTTAACCTGGGAATCGTTTTCCACAATAAAATACTCTGATAAAATAAGAAATAAGTAGGGTGTTTCACCTTTTTGCTTTTGTGAATATTCTTTTAAAAGTTACATAAATTAAATATATATATATATATATACATACATACATATATACATATATATAATAACATAACCACAAACCTTCGATATTTTTTATTTTAATTAATCATTTTCAACTCCAACAATTTCCACTAATATTTTATTTTTAAAATTTTTAAAAACAGTATTCACAAAAGAAAAAGAAAGTTAAGAAACTGAAATTGATTCTCCAACAAATAACATGAAACTGATTCTCCATCAAACAACTTCGGAAAATATGTAATTGATGATCTTAGGAAGGAGAAATATATAAAAAATCTCTTAGTAAAAACAAGAGTAAAATAGTCATTCGATAAATTACTTGTAATGAAATGGATAAATGTGTAACAAATATGTTTTATGAAGGGTAAATATATAATTGATTTTTTAGCTTGGGTAAATATGTAATTAATGATCTTAGCATGAAGAAATATTTAAATGTCCCTTTCTTAATACAATATTTCAGCTTTTAATAAAAGTTATATTGGAATGTTGAGAAAAAAAATTTAAATATCGTTGGAGTTGGACATCTGATCTATCAAAGCACGTCGAAAGTCGTTTACGATACCAAAAGAACATTTACTTTGAATACAATTCAGTTTTTAATAAAGTTTATATCGGAATTTCGAGAAAAATAAATTTTAACATAGCCGTGTATTTAGAATTTTTTTTAAATTAATAAAGAAAAGTTATTAGACAAAAATAAAATTAAATGATAAATGAAATACTAGTAAAAAATAAAATTTGTATATTAATTATAGTATAAGGGGGTGAAATTGAATCTTAAGAAAAAAAAAAGGTGTGTCAAAAGTTTACTGGTTTTGATACCATTCATGAAAACACAATTATAATATATATAATTTGATTTTTGAATTGAATTTTACATAAATCAAAATTTATGTAAAATTACCGATTACCACTAGCAAAACACAAGTAACACACAACTAATAGGTAACTGTAAATTCAAACCAAGAGCAACAAACTTGAACCAAAATCGATAAAGCAAACACGCAGTTGTTTTGTGAGTTGTGAATACTTTCATTAATTTTTTTATTTTGGGTAAGATGAAAAGATTTTTTTAAAAGAAAGTTATCAGCACTTGAAAGTTCGTCTTTATAAAGTATTGCTGAAGAAATTGATTTGAATGATCTTTCCGAACGAAGATCAAGCTTAGCTAGTAAAAATATGAAATTAGACAAGCACGTATGATTAGATATCTATGTCAACCAAGCGGCCATAAATTTCGACACAAAATAGCTAGGGGTGAGGCAATACGCTTTCATCCTAATTGGTTTGATCAATATAGAAACTGATCGAATTCGAAAAGAAGCATTTTTGACTGATGTTTTAAGATTAGTGGGACTTGAAAATATGCATTTGTAAATGAATTTTAATAGTTGGAATATAATATAGATTACTTCTTTATGTGGGTGATGTTAATAATTTTTATAATTGATCATTAAAAGATGTAAATATTTACTTAAACAAAATCAATCGAATATGTATTTAAAAAAGAAAATGATATACAAAAGATTAATGGGACTTGAAAAGATGCATTTGTAAATGAGATTTTAATAGTTGGAATATAATCAGGGGCGGATTCAAGCCTTGCTCAGGGGTGGTGAGGCACCCGCTGATATGAATCTTAAGAATGTAAAAAATTTTAATATTCTTTCAAGGCACCTTCTTAAATGTTTGGGAGGCACCTTTTATGACAGAGATTATCAACAAACCTTGAAGAGAGAGAGAGAGAGAGAGAGAGAGAGAGAGAGAGAGAGAGGATAGGAGTTATGGAAGTTTAGTGGCCATGAAAGTTCAGAGGTTTTTTAGGGAATATGTTGACGATGATGGACTGGGCAATTGAAATAAATTAAATGTATATTTCATATTAACACCCTTTCATTTAAGTGAAATTACAAAATATACCTTTTAGTTTGGTTTGAATTTTAAACAATCCTCTACTTTAACTTTTCATATTAAGTATTAACCATAACTAATTAAATCGAGTAGATAAATAATGTGGTTTTTTGTTAGATTAGTCAATTGATTTATAAATGTTTTTTCTGTAAAATTTTAAAAGTTCAACCAAGATTAGACGGTTTTCTTTAGGTATGGAGGATGGATTTACATTGAATTTTATAAATAAAATTTTCACATTTATTATTTAAACACATTTGAATTTGATCGAAATATGTAACCAAATTAATTATTTATATGAATAATTTTTAAAATATTGTTAATTAAATACGTATGAATTTTTTTTACCCCGGCCCATTTTGACCCAACCGGTTTTTTGCACCCGCTGACAAAAATTCCTCGATCCGCCACTGAATATAATATAGATCACTTCTTTGTATGGGTGATGTTAATAATTTTTATAATTGATCATTAAAAGATGTAAATATTTACTTAAACAAAATCAATCGAATGTGTTGTATTTGAAAAACAAAATGATATACAAAAGATGAGTATCAAATTCGATCAACCCATTTAATTTATATTGCTAAATAATTACTGAAAGGTGGAGGTATACCGTATACTTCATATCAGTTAATTTTATATTAAACTTACACTTGATGTTATACGTTTTAGGGTTAAAGAAAATGACCATCTTGAATGCAATTTCGATGGCGAAATCAACCAAGCAACAATTGTAAAAGTTAAGAGTATAAGGGTTTGATTCACTTTTGAAAGAAATTAATTCTTTTTTTGTGAAAAACATGATATTTAAATGGGGTCTTTAAGTCATTAGGTGACGTGTATTTTAAATTTCCATACGTTTTTAGTCCTACTCTTGTACTTGTACTTGGTCAAATTTAAGGTTTCAAATC
The DNA here is from genome assembly GCA_023525975.1 of Smallanthus sonchifolius. NCBI lineage: Eukaryota > Viridiplantae > Streptophyta > Magnoliopsida > Asterales > Asteraceae > Smallanthus > Smallanthus sonchifolius. The sequence continues at coordinate 438,549 of JAKNSE010000037.1, read as the reverse complement.
TTGTAATAAACGTTTGGTTTCATCAAACTTTATGCAATAACGTGTTGTCTATACAATAACGACACTCTAGATCGATTATTTTTATCATATTATCTAGAAACATAAAAAGTGGAAAAGGAAAAAAAAAATTATTACTTATTCTTATCTTGTTTTATTATGTTTGATTCTATTACAAAACTGAAGTGACCAATGAGGCAATGAATTTATTTAAAAATACATAAATACAAGGGTGAAATGGTCGAGTCGAGTTTGTATTAGAGTAAGAAAGTTTGACTTTGGCTTATTTCGAGCCTTGTGTATAAGCTTGAGTTCATTACATATTTAGATATGATTTAAATATGTTCCAACTCAAATAACAATATTATAATTTAAGGAGTTAATTATACAAATGACCCCAAGGTTTGATTAAATTGCAGTACTTACGTTTGAACTTACGAACAAGAAATAAACAGATTTAAAAAGTCTGAATTACTCTCACGTGGATGGCACACAGGGTAACTTTCTGTTAAAAATTAATTGGTGTTAACGTATGGGACCAAACATGCAACTTGATCTAAAATGTTTGGGCTAAGTTTATAATTTTTCAATCATGTGGACCAAACACGCAATTTGATCAAACCACAGGGGCCATTTGTGCAATTAACTAAAATTTAAGTGAAAAAATATGTTTGTAATATTTTATCTCAAATTAATTATAAATATTATTATATATTATATAAAAGTTGTCATTCAAGTTAAACGACCTAGTTACGTAAATGTTTTAAAAAAAAAACTTTTTTTTTTTTGAAAATTTTGATGAAAAAAAAAAGAAGATAAATCGAAGAGGAATGTCACTTTTTTTTTCTCTAAGAGTTGGCGCTTCCTCTTTAAAAAATAATGTGTATTAATATCTTAATTTGTTGTGTATTACTATATGTTTATTATTCTTGATGAAAAAAGTATAAAAGAAACACACAAACCATATATAATTGTAATAACGTACTTTTTTCGTAATGAACTGTTTGAAAAGGATAAAGATTAAAAGTTTATGTGTAGATATGATACTAAGTCGATTCAAGATACCTAATCTCCCAAAAGAAATAGTTGAGAAGTGACGATATTTACCAATTTTCTTATATTTTTCAGTCCTTTCTTCAAGAATTCTTACATCTCTTATAGATGGAAGAAAAAAAATGATAATGCATGCATGGAAAGATGGGAACGTGGACCTAATGTAATGTAGTGAACTACCCATGATTAACCACTATTTTAGGAGACCAATTGGAGCAGATATGCACCAGGTCACATGGGACGACTAGGGTGGTACGTATCAGGATATAGAACAATCGACTTGCCAACAGAAGTATGTGGCCTTTGCGAAGAACCATACCTCAAATTCCCGTGATACAAGACGGGAAGAAGAATGGCTCGATGAAAGCACCATTGATAGTAAGTTGATTCGTGATGGTTAATTTCCCAAAGAAATAGACGAGAATGACGATACTTGAGACTAACTTATATTTTTTGTATCGAGTCAAAATAAGTATAAATTTTTGTAGTGTTCTTGATACAAATCCATGAACTTTGAATATCCCAATAATAGGATTGTGAATGTAAAACTATTTTGAAAATTTAGTCAAGGATTGTACATAATGAGTTTAAGAACATATAATATGGAATTTTAGAAAAATTAGTTCATTAACCATAACACAGTTAAATTAGACTTTTACACCTTTAAAACGAATGGTAACATGCTTCAAACTAGATTAAGGTCATGACGACTGCAAAACTAACAAAAGTTGCAAGGCGTATGCATACGATATTCAACACAAAAACCGACTATTTTGTAAGTCAAACAATGTCCACTTGGCGGGTTCCAACCTGCATGTCCTTGCTTAGAAATTATCCAAAAATACTCTACATTCGTCCCAAATCGTTTCCAACAAGCACCCAAGATCAAGTTTAAAATAAAATTTTAGCATTGTTTATAACCATTTTTAACACCAGAAAACAACTAATCTTCCTTTTAGCCTTATGTTACAGATATCGGAAAGTTGGTTAACAATTGTTATCTACTTAACATGTGTTTGAATGACAGGAAATGTTTATTTAAAATTAGAATACGTTGTGATTGATGTAAACGATTTCTTAAACCGAGTAACTAAAGTGATTTAGTCGGTCTTATAATTTTCCAAACCAAATGACTAAAGTTCGAAGTAATAATCATTCATCTCGCCCAGAAATTAAACACGAGTCACTCACACATCATATGGCAATATTATTATTAATGTTTCACAAAAACGAGAATTAACTGCTCAGAAGTAGGGTCTCGAATACACAAGATACAAAACAAGAGTAATCCATAATGGAAAAGAAGTTTGTGAAGAGAAACCTGGATTATTTCCACTGATTTGAACTGCATCTTATGGGAGGAACTTCCTGTATGGTCTGTTATTGTCTTCATCTTGCATATGCTGTCAAAACCATCCATAAAATAAGAATGTTGGTAAATACATATACATACATATATATATATATATATATATATAGAGAGAGAGAGAGAGAGAGAGGTGTGGTTAATTCGACCCATTTACCTATTAGTGGGTTGCTTGAGGGGTTATATTAAATCTCAAATGAGTCAAATAGGTCAAATTATAAAAATAGCTAAAAAAAAAGGGAACGGGTTAAATGGGCCAAATGGGTTCCAAAGAGTATTTTGAATGCATACAACCTCCTATATCGCTTAACTCAAAAGATTTAGAATATTATTGTTGTTGGAATCATATTTTAAGCATTAACTATTTATTAAAAACATTTAAAAAGGGAAAAATAGAGTTTTCAGGCCAACCCGTTCCATACTAAAGAATGGACCGAAAGGAACACTTCTAACAAAGAGAACATAATACGTATCTAATAACAATTCCAGCAAGGCTTCTAAATAAAAATATAATTATGCCATGCATGGTCTAATATGGACACAAACTGAATAGATGGCAAAAAACAACTCAGCTATTGGTTCAGTTACTGCTCATATATGAACAAAAAACATACAGATAAGAATTCACACAGGACTAATCTATCTTGTATATCAATTTTCAAAGAGATTTTACAGGTGGTTCAGGTGGATAGTTGCTCGAAGGGTAACATGGTCTTTTTTATTAATCAATACATTTTTTCCAGCATGACTCTTCAATACATAATTGCAAATTTGCAATAATAGATTACTAGCTCTATGTCATTCAAATGTGCATGTGTCTTAGCATGAAATTGTAGGTGACTATGCAGCATAGCATATAAAATGCATCAACCAACATATGATACAAAATGTTATAGCATTTACAGCTGTATAGTTAAAAAAATCCAAAGCGTAGCATTACTTTCTGTGGATTAAGTATTTCTGTTCATTTTAGAAATGGACTTGGTTTAAAAAAGCGCGAGGCGAGGCGAGGCGTTTCGGTCCCAAAATCCGAGGCGCCACGCCTCAGGCGCGAGGCGAGGGCTTCACGTATGCGAGGCGCTAAAACTAAAAAAATAATAAAAAATGTATTATGCATGACACACTTGACTTCTTAATCATAAAAACACAAAACATACTTTAATACTTAGAAGTTAAAAGCTTAGAACATAATTAAACATTCATAAATTGGTCACAGCCTCACAGGATAAGCCCAAATATGGTTACAGGCCTGATTTAGGGTTATTTAAATTGGTCACAGCCTCACAAGTTAAGCTCAACTACATATTTAGGCCCAAATTGGTTTAAATGATGGGCCAAGCCCAACTGATTTAAAGCTAAAAAACGTGAAAATACATGAAGCAGCGCCTCGCCTCGCCTCGCGCTTCAAGCCTGAGGCGGCGCCTCGGAGCGCTTCATGTACCTCGGGCGCCTCACCCATTTGAGGCGTTTTGCCCAGCGCCTCGGGCTCCTCGCGCTTAAGGCAGCGCCTCACGGCGCTTTTTTAAACCAAGGAAATGGATAGACACTTTTTGAGGTTCAATTGGTGATGCATGCTTTAGTTCATACTACCAACAAAGTTTGGTGATTTGTATATCTTGTAAAAGTTGGATGAAAAAAAACCATTGAGATGAAAAACATCTGAGGTGCTAGTATTACCAATCATTCATAATTCCTAGAGCTCTTAAGTGTGCATAACCAAATCAGATTCTCAATTACAAAGAAGAACTATATGGACACTCATAATAGAATTCCCAACCGGTCTTTGCAGCTTTAATATCAATTACTTATGTTCTTTCAATTATCCCTAGAAATGCCTAATACGAAATTTTTAGTAGATGCATAGAACATAAAGATGAACTTCAAGTGGAATGTGATAAAATGGCTCATAAACTACATTCCTTTCGGATAACTATGTTGGTAATATGAAAAAAGGAGTTTTATTAAGAAGAATGATATTAGCATTCTGCTCCTGCGCATCAAAAAGGGGAAGCTAACAAAATAAATGTTGTTCTAGAAACTTTGCTAAACAGTTCCTAACTTCTTATACATTATTAAGGACAGAATCAGAATCCATCACCTCATTACACTTGGAAGTTGGAACAGAGATTGCACATGTTTAAATATGCATCATGGTATCAAATCACTAAGAGGACTAATCAAATGTGCATTTTAAACTTAAAGTCCATTTTTGTTGGTTCTTGTTCCTCCTAGCCCCTATTAAGAAATTCGAGTTCAGTGGTCGTAGACTCGTAGTTTGATAGATAACATTTTACCATAGATGAATTGATGCACAGTAACAGATACAAGAGCACAAGAAGGCTAGATTAAAATAAGCTTCTTTGTTTCACCAACTCCTAGAAAAGCTCGCTATATAATTCATTTCCATGCACAAAAAGGAAGTCCAATCATAGTTGTTAATAGCGAATAGTGATAAATAGCGACAAGTGACCTATATGCTATGTAGCGAATAGCGATAAATAGCGACCGCTATTTCATTTTGTAGCGATAAAGTAACATAGCTAAAATACTTAGCACAAATCATCTAAATCTTCATATTCCGGCTCATCATCATCATCATCATCGCATTCTTTTTTCAATCGGGATACAAAAAAAACCCTAATGGGCTCCCCTTGTAGCGACGCCTAATCGCTTCGTTATTCGCTATAGCGACCGCTACGGTAGCTATTGACAACAGGGAGTCCAATTAATCTTCACTTGACCCCATCGAATATCTTTTTCTATATGTAATATATGTAGTCTAAAGTGGATTGACCCCATAAAATTTTGGATGATGACTCCAATAAAAAAACCAGCAGAGAAGAAAACAGAATCTGTCTGTAGCTGCAAACGCAGATCCTGTCCAAAAGAAAGGTCTTGGGTTCGAAACTGGGAATGCTTGTAAAGCATGTATTTTTGGTTTTTTTCTTAACTTCTAACTCTACAAGCCTTTCAAAAACCTGATGAAAATCTGAAGTATCAAGCAATACTAATAGCAGCATGTTCTCCCTATCATTAATCATCACATAGAATTCAGGCCACCATAACTTACAGTTCAACAGAAACTCCTAAATCATAACCCTAAAAAACAAAAATATGCTGAATTTCAAAACCAAAACCTAGAAATGGCACAATTATTACACCTACCAGATAACATGCATATTCACTATCCTACAACAGTTGCACTTACTTACTTAAAAATCAGAAATGTTCAGATCAATGATTTGATGATAGAAGTCAACTCCTCAACAGAATATAACTAATTCAGATCTAGAACGAAACATATGGAACATGTAGTTGTATAAAAGGAAGAAAGTTATACGCACAAATTCACGGACGGTGCCCTTGTAAACCAAGTACGGAATTGCGACGCCGAAAATTCCGACGAGAGCTAGGTTCCGACGAGTCCATCGGAAGTTGTGCTCCAGATTCTCCCTCACCGTGCCCCAATCTTCGATGAATTTGTTCTTGTTGGCCTCCATTCCTCCCCCCATTTTACTTCTTTGATCGTACTTCTTCCTCTTTCTCTCTCACACACAAACACGCAGCAGACGAACACGCAAACACGCAGTTCGGTTTGTTTGGATATAAAATGTTAGGTTTAAATGGGCCATTTTTTTAAATAGTATGGGCTATTTAAAGTGGTCCAGTCCAAATGATTGTTTCAGATTTTCATTTGGATCCGAAAATCGATTTTGAAACCGGTTTTGGGTGAAACTGGTCTCAAAGTGATCTGTTAGTTTGAAATCAATTTAAGATATTTACGTTGAAAACCGTTAAAACTGATCGTATCTGCTCCAAAACCGGCTTCAAAACCGATCTGGTCCGTTTTTTTTTTCCAAATCTGAAACTGGTTTCTAATCTGATCCGGTTTGGGGCATTCCGGTTTTGACTTGCTTTGCTTGATCCAAACCAGTTTCTAGACCGCTCTGGTTTGGCACAAAACCTGTTTTGTACACCTCTATATGTCCAACCTAGTGATAACTGACTCAATAACAGAGTCATGTATTGTTAAACATATTAGTGCACTTTATAGTTTACCATTTTGAGTCTCATTCAACGGTTTACCGTTTTGATATCATTAAGCAATTTGACATTTCATATTATTTACATTTTTTTTGCTATTTTAGTGGGACCTATGTAGTCCATCTTTAGTTGTAGACTTGTAACTCTTGTATCAATCTCTTGTAAATGTTGTTTAATCTCATATACATTGTGATTGATTTTTTGAGTTTTTCAATTGAATGAAAAGCGTATGAACTATCTTTTCATCTTCTTCAATTTACTTCTTCTTTTTATGTATCAGAGTCACGGATATAAAGAGTTCGATCCAAATTACAATTTTGAGATTATTAAAAGGGTGTTTGATGATTATGGTTTTAACCCTATTTGTGAGGAAGGGACCCTTTTGGCCGCCATTCACATTCTACATTGTGTGTGAGTGCGTGTGTGTGTGTGTGTTTCGGCCGAGGGGAAAAGGAGAGGAAGATAGAGATCAAACTTGCGTTGAAAGTGTTTATGGTTTCAAGTTCATAGCATCATTAGTGATAGAAAGGGGGTGTTCCTGCTATCTCTAACCGGATTAAAGGAAGAGTATTCACAGTTCATTGTGGTTTTTGTTTCAATCTCGTTTAAGGTAAGAAATCCACGTTCTTATTAGCATGTTATGAAGGGATTGTACTAAGAAGATGGTATACATTAGTTTTAGTCGATAAAGTAAAGATCTTGACGTGTAAAAGTCATGGTTCGTAAAATTCCATTAAATTGTTGTGTTTTATAAAATCATTAAATGTCCACTGATAGATGTATATGATAATTAAATGAGAGAGGTGAGAATCTGTCACACCCAGCCAACGGCGGAAACCGTGGGGCGCGACGTTCATGTATACCATAGTCATTGACCACATCGAACGACCTCTATATGAGTTCGAAAACCAATATTTGAAATATTAAACCAAGTTTAAAACATAAATGGAGTTCACACGGTTACATAAATCCAGAAAACAAGTTTGTAAGTTCTAATGTTTGAAAAACGACATTCATGACCAAAAGTTCTAATGAAGAGGACCCTAGCATGATCCTATATGTCATGTGACTCCATGCAATCAACGACCTGAAAAAGACATGAATTGATCGGACTTTGTTATGTATCAAATGCACTTAATTACTCTATATTAAGTATGATATGTAGGGGTGTCAATCGTGTCGGGTTAGCGGGTTGACGGGTTGACGGGTTGGCGGGTTGAATTATGCAACCCGAACACAACCCATATTCTTATTCGTGTCAAAAAGTATAACCCTAACCTGGATACACTTAAAGTCGGGTCAACCCAAACCTGACCCGTTTAACCCATTAATCTAAATAAAAATCATAAACTACTAAATCCAAAATCTAATTCATTTAAGATAATCTGAAGAATAATTGAATAATCATATCTAGAAAGCAAAAGAGAAAAGTTTTGGTATAAATTAATTACTTTATGGTAAACACTAAATTTAAAAGTAATTAAACAATCGTTTTTAGAAAGTGAAACTAGAAAAAATAAATTTGAAACCTAAACGGGTTAGCAGGTCAACCCGTTTATTAAACACGTCAACCCTAACCCGACCTGTTTTCTAAATGGGTCAACCCGAACACGACCCGTTTTTTAAACGGGTTATATTGTCCAACCCAAAACCTGTATTTTTTCATGTTGGGTTCGTGCCCTAATGATATGCATCAAATTGTACGTGATTATGAAAATGACGGGAACAGTCAATGACCTGAAATTGTCGGTTGTCATAGAATCATATCCATTCCTTAAAGAATTTGGATAAAAGAAATGATATATGGGTTTATTTGGTTTCACTCAAATTGGCGAGTAGTCTCTAGAAGTAGGTTCATCCCCCTCTTGGTTGGCGATGGCCAGGTTGAGTGGCCAAGGAGGCCTACTATACCGATACTAGATTAGTAACCGGCGAAATACCCAAATAAAATTTCAGTGAACTATTGAAGCGATCATAAAACGAGTCAACATGAGTCTGTTACATAATGAGTCAAAACAAACCATTATTATAAAGCATATTAATTTAAAACGAGTTCAGATGACCATTGTCTGTCATCACCACCTACTCATCATCGTTGGCAGCATCACCACCATCGTTGTCGCCTCAACCTTCCACACCACCCCCACCACCGTCATTGTTGCTACCTAGCTCCCCACCGTCGCTGACACCCCTTACACCATCACCATCACCATTTTGGCATGAACCAATTAATATTAAAAAAAGGTATGTTTTGACCCTAAGCCATTTTTCTTAGAACCCATTTTAATCTAAACCTATTTTGACAGGAAACCGACACAACTCGACTCATATGTCTTACCACGGCTCAAAGTATATGTAACATCTTCATATATAAATAAAATTTTCATTTTTTCAAGCACATAATATTCACATTGTGTAAAACCCTTTTTAAATAGCTTTATGGTATGAGTTACTATAGTGTAGAAAGAGATGTGTTAAATTTCATGAATAACATATTTATGGTAAGTTTGTTACCTAACCATCAGCGTATCTATCGCGTGCGGAGGGGGTAGGCAGCACCTAAATAATCAACTAAACCCAATAAATAATTTAAATCAAATACTTAATAAATAATTTAATCCATTATTCATTTTAAAAACTAAGCACGTAACCTAATAATTAATAAAATTAAGTCCAAAAAAACCATTTCCTTTTTGGTCAGCAATTACTATTTACAAGCAACAATTAACGAAAGAATGAAGGGACGATTGGATGAAGGTCAAAGGGTTTAGAATTTAGGGTCGCGATTACCGAGACGATTTCAGTCGTAAAAAAACACGCTTTTGTTTGGAGACTTCTTCTTGACAGCCTTTCCTACGAAGGCTAAGATTAGCCACATAGGTATTGATATCTCGTTCACCATGTGCCCTTTTTGTATGACAGAAAGTGAAGAGAAAGATCATATTTTTGACGAATATGGGGGTTGCTTCTTCAACTTGGAGATCGATCATGCGTTGGTTAGGAGTGGCGGCTCCGTATGTTATGAGACCGAATGATTTTTTACCTTGGTTTGATTCCACGTTCACGCAAAAGAAAAAAACAATTGATCAAAGCGGTTGTATTTACATCTTGTTAGGTAATTTTGAATCACATAAATAAAGCGGTTTTTAAAGCGAATGATTTGAAGTCGGAACTCCTTTATGATTCTACCTATTTCTTTTCTTTTAATTGGATAGGTAGTCGAAACAGCAAATATAAGATAGGATGGACCGAGTGAATGCAGAATCTATTGTTATTCTTGTAATGCCTTGGTTTTGATGTTCAATTAGCTTTTTCTAACTAAAATCAGTTATAATAAATTTATTTGTTGTTAAAAAAACATACGAATTTGGGTACTCTCATTTCACTTATTGACATTAAAAAATATTTATTGATTATTGTAGGGGAGACCCCCGATTCGAGACAAAGAATGGGACAAAGAACCTTCCATACCTCATTTAATGGACTAAGGACAAAACATTTAATGAACAAGACAAGGAAGAGGCTGAGGAGACAACTTAGGAAAGGAAGTTCGGCGAAGTACAAAGGAAGATCCCACGGACCCTAGGTCCGATCCGTCACCAGGACAAACATCACCTCGCCAAGGACAGAAGCATTAAATGCAAGAGGAAGGAGTCTCCCATATGAAGAAAGGATCCGGAAAGAAGGAGGCAGGTTTTTTGGAGATTCTTCTCAACTTTCTCTGAACATTTTTTCACATTTTAATATATTCTACAGAGAACAACCTCTCTAGAGGGAGTTCTCTATTGCGCCTTCGAAAGTTACTTATTCTCACGTCGGAGCTGGGTCGTGGAGACTCCCTTCGGGGTCTTTACGGCGAGGCTAACGGTATTCTTTCGTGAAGGAAATCTTCTCGTGGTACTAGGTTTTAGCAACTCCAATCGCTCATCACTAGGTGGAGATCCGGGCTGCTACATTGGCGCCATCCGTGTTGTCCGTAAAATAACACCTGGAGTACTCCTGTAAAACAAAAAAAATATATATCAGAGAGGAGAAGAATGGCGGACCCAGGAAAAAAGAAGGACCCTAAAGACGGGGTAGATCCATTATTTCCACCACCGATATCAGTTGGAAGAACGGATACGACGATGTTCACCCCAGGTTTCACCGGCAAAGAGGAAGAAAGTAGAAGGAATACGAAGTTATTTACCCCAGGCACAACAGACTTAGACGCTCCTTTCATAGAAGACGTAGAGGACAGTGGGGACAGTGGGTACGAAGGAGGAGAACTTTCCTCCATCACCCCGGAGTTCGTTAAAAAGAATAAGGAAAAAACTGAAAGCCCACCTGCAGGAACTGGAAAAAACGGAGAAAATGAAAGAGATATGTACCAAACTGAACTTCGAGTTACCAAGCCAGGCAGTAGAAACAAGTGGTGACAGGAAGCAAAAGCAGGTGACCGTCGCCGGAGACAAGATCCCGGGAGGAAAGAAGCCGGCAACGATCGTCCAAGAACCGGCCATGACAGAGTTGCTGGCTTCACTCTTGACAGCTTTGGAAACGCAAAAGAAAGGTCCGCTTCATACTGAAGGTACGCAGAACAATAAACCTGACTGCTTGAACAAACCTTACGTGCCATATAATCTATCAAGCACGTCAAAGTTCACCAAAAGGATAGCATAAGCGACCCTCCCCATGGGGTTAAAGATGCTATCAAGCGTAGTAAAGTTCGACGGGACGAAGGACCCCGAAGATCACCTGCATGTGTTCCAAGGAGCAGGTCAGGTGGGACAATGGTCCATACCTACCTGGTGTCACATGTTTGCACAAACGTTAACGGGGGGGGGGGGGAGTTGTGGTTCGACAGCCTTCCACAGGGAAGTATAGAGGGCTTCGAAGAATTAAAAGAACAGTTCCTAAGTAATTTCAGTCAAAACAAGAAAACCATAAAAAAATCCGAACGAAATACAACACATAAGAAGGAAGGACGAAGAAACAGTGGAAATGTTCATGGAAAGATTTGTCAAGGAAAGCATGCAAATCAGAAGTGTCCCAGAGGTCAAGAAAATAAGCAGGTTCATGAATGGAGTCAGAATCAGCCCACTGTGTGAAAAACTAGGAGAGGATTTCCCCGAAATGTTCGACAAACTCATGGACAAGGTTAGAGCCTGGATAAGAGGGAAAGACGCAGGTTCCAAGGCAAGATAATGGGAAAATAAGAGGGTAACACCAGAGGGAAATATAAGTTGTCATCGAATGACTCTCCTAGACCAAAAACCCAGCACGAGAAGGCTCGACCTTTCTTCGCACAGTATAGAACTCCACGAGGGGAACACCAAGGGAACACTCCTCGCTACAGCCCGTACCACCCTACCCACACCGACTACCCTAAATTCACACCCCTGACCAAGACGCCGAGTGAAGTATTCGCCACTGAGAGATCTAAACTCCCATTTGGAAAACCATTACCCCATCAGAAGGGGAGCATAGACCAACCCCATGATTTTTGCGAATACCACAGGTCAAGAGGTCATAAGACGGACGATTGCATGCATCTCAAAAAGGAAATTGAAACGACAGTCCGATCAGGGAGACTGTCGCACCTTATCAGGGACCTAAAGCAGGTGGGACCAAAGGGAGACGAAAAAGAGAAAACGAGAGGAGAAGAAGGGAGTGTGCGGAGGCATGTGGATGTCATAAGGAAAAGAGACGAGGAGCAAGGAATTCAGAACAAAAAAGCCCGAGAAGAAAAAGGAAACAAGTCAAAAGAATGGATGGAAGTCCCTATTACTTTCCCCCGCTGAAAGGTGAGGAAGCGCAAGACGCTCCACTGAATACTTCGGTGATACTTGTAAGGCATCGAATAGCCAGAATACACGTAGATGGAGGCAGTGGAGCAGAAGTGATGTATGAACACTGTTTCCGAAGGCTAGACGAAAAAACGCAGAGCCTGTTGAGGGAAGAGAACTCTCCGTTGGTCGGATTCTCAGGAGAATTGGTATACCCTGTAGGGAAAATCACCGTCCCTTTCACCCTCAGGGAAGGAGAAAAAGAAAATACAGTTGACCTCACATTCGTGATCATAAAAGCATAATCTAGGTACAATGCCATCCTAGGAAGGCCAAGAATCAAAGCATTAAGAGCACTCACGTCTACGGCACACGGGATGATGAAGTTCCCTACTCCACAAGGAATAGCAACAGTCAAATCTGCATCCGAAATCATAGCATCAATAACGAGAACCAAAGAAGAGGGAAATCGAAGTAACAACGAAACGGAGCAGTGGATATTGAATGATCATTTTCCAGAACAAACAGTGAAAATAGGTAAAGGGTTACCAGATAGGTGGAAGACGGGACTTAAAGAGATGCTTATGAGGAATGTTGACGTCTTCGCATGGGAACACAGGGATATGACAAGCATACCCAGAGATCAGACAGAACACCGCTTGAACACACACAAATGGTTAGAACCGGTTAAGCAGAAGAAACGAAGTATGGGGCCAGAAAGAAACAGGGCAGTATGTGAGGAAACACGGAAAATGTATAAAGCTGGAATAGTCAGAGAAGTTAGATATCCTACTTGGATATCCAATCCGGTGATGGTAAAGAAAGGTGATGGAAGCTGGCGGATGTGCATAGACTTTAAGAATCTGAACAAAGCGTGCCCGAAGGATTGCTATCCTCTGCCAGAGATAGACACAAAACTAGTCTCTCTAACACCATACCCGCTAAAATGTTTTCTAGATGCATACAAGGGCTACCACCAGATACGCATGGCTCGAGAAGACCAGGATAAGACGGCTTTCTATACTGACGAAGGGATATTTTGTTACACCAAAATGCCTTTCGGCCTCAAAAACGCGGGAGCGACATACCAGAGATTCATGGACTCTCTGTTTAAGGATCAGATTGGAAAAAACCTTGAAGTATATGTGGATGATTTGGTGATCAAAAGCCAAGCGGAATCAGACATGATAAGGGACATAGAGGAAACATTTGGAAGATTGAGAGGAGCAAATATGAAACTAAACCCCACCAAATGTTCTTTCGGAGTTGAAGAAGGAAAATTCTTAGGAGTGGTAGTGACGAAGGAGGGTATTCAGGCTAACCCAGAAAAAGTAAGGGCAGTAGCGGAGATGAAATCCCCAGCGACGGTAAAGGAAGTGCAAAGGTTGAACGGGAGGCTGGTGGCACTGAACAGATTCTTGTCCCGACTGGCAGAGAAGACACTTCCCTTCATGGAAACACTCAAACAGGCCATAAAAAAGAACAAGTTCAGATGGACTAAAGAAGCAGAAGAAGCCCTTCAGGCAATGAAGGAACACATATGTCACTTACCAACGCTGGCCACACCAACAGAAAAAGAAACCCTAACCATCTACCTATCAGCATCCGGCACGGCGATCAGTTCAGTATTGATGGTAGATCGTCAGCATAAGCAGATACCAATTTACTTCCTCAGTAGAACACTCAAAAGACCGGAGGAAAGATATGCACCGATAGAAAAGTTAGCATTGGCCCTAGTATACGCATCCAGAAGGTTAAGGAGGTACTTTCAGGCTCACCCCATCCGGGTAATCATAGACATGCCCATCCAAAATTTTTTGCAGAAACCATAAATCTCGGGAAGAATGGCAAAGTGGGCCATAGAGCTGGGTGATCATACCATAGAATACGCCCCAAGGACGGCGGTTAAGAGACAAGTGCTGGCAGACTTTGTGACAGAAATGCTGGAGGAATGGAAAGATAAATCAGAGGAAAACGGATCAGGGGAGGAAAAACAAGCAGAGACGTGGAAACTATTCACCGATGGGTTGTCAAATGAAGAAGGGTGCGGAGCAGGGCTTATCCTAATAAGCTCTGAGGAAATAGAGTTAACATATGCCCTTAAACTAGAATTTCAAGCCACCAACAATGAGGCCGAGTACGAGGCACTCATAGCAGGATTGAGGATGGCCGAGCGAATGGGAGCGAAGGACTTGGAAGCACATGTGGACTCACTACTGGTGGCTAATCAGGTTAATGGATTATACGAAGCAAAGGAGGAAGCAATGATACAATACCTGCAAAAAACGCAAGATCTTAGGAAGGCTTTTCGGTCAAGCACAATTGTTCACATACCTAGAGCCCAGAACAAGAAGGCAGATATATTGAGTAAGCTGGCGTCAGCCACATTCCAAAGTCTAGAGAAAGGATTCAAAGTAGAAGTGCTAGATACCCCGTCCATCCTAATCCAGGAGATCATGAGCACATAGATGGAGGAAATACACACATGGATGACCCCGATAAAAGGATATTTGACGCAAGAAGATCTCTCGAAAGGAAAGGATGAGGCCAGGAAAATTAGGGTGAAGGCACTGCAGTATGAGATGATAGGAGGATCACTATACAGAAAGTCTTACCTAGGACCATCACTCAAATGTGTAAATGAGAGGGAGGCAAACTACATCACCAGGGAGGTACACGAAGGAATCTGTGGATCTCATGCATCGCCCAAGGCAGTGGTGTCTAAAATCATGAAGTCAGGGTATTACTGGCCAGGTATGTATCGAAGTGTGATAGAAACGCTGCGTGTTTGTGATAATTGCCAGGTGCACGCCCCAGTCACCAAACAGCCAAATTATGACCTGACACCAGTGGGATCTTCTTGGCCCTTCCAGAAGTGGGGGATATATCTGATGGGGCCATTCCCAGAAGGTCCAGGCAGGGTTAAGTTCCTCGTAGTAGCAATCGATTATTTCACAAAATGGGTGGAAGCAAAGCCGTTGGCCACAATCACAAGCAGGCAAATGATCAACTTCGTATGGAACAACATAGTCTGCAGATTTGGGATTCCGTAAATAATTGTTAGCGATAAGGGACGCAGTTCGTAGGGGAACTTTTCCAAGAGTGGTGCCGAAAATTGCACATCACACAGATTTTCGCATCCGTGGCTCACCCCCAAGCAAACGGAAGAGTGGAAAGAGCCAACATAACAATAGTAGAGGGTATCAAGAGAAGATTGGGGAGAGAAAGAAATGGGTGGATAGAAGCGTTACCTCATGTATTATGGGCTTACAGAACCACCTCAAATAGGGGGAGTAACGAAACACCGTTCAGCCTAACGTACGGCACCAAAGCGATGGTTCCTGTCGAAATAGGTTCCCCAACGATGAGGACAAGGGTAGGGGAAGAAGATAATGAGGAGGAGCTCAGGTTGCATCTTAATTTGCTGGAAGAAAGAAGGGAAATAGCGACCGTGAAGGAGACTGCGTACAAGAAACAAATGGAGAAATACTACAACACTAAGGTAAAACAAATGGATTTGCAGGTAGGTGATTAGGCACTCCGGGCGAACGAGGCAAGTGGACAGGAGAGCAAAGTAAAGCTGAGCCAGAGATGGGGGGGCCGTACCAGGTCACATGGAAGAATGGAAAAGGAACTTATAAGCTCAGTTTAGCAGATGGAACCGAGATCCCGCGAACTTGGAACGCCATGCAATTGAAGAAATACTACATGTAGCGGTAGGCCAGGAAAAGCGTACCTCCGAGACATCAGTAATGTTTTGAACTCCTATAATATGTAATGCAACTAATGATCTTTTGTGATGTACTTTTATAGATATAAAGACTGATGGCTACAAAATTCTCAAGGTACAACTGCTGTGGACTCCACAGTTTTACCACTGACCAACAAGCTGCTGCGGATAAGGTTAGTTGCTGCGGATAGTAGTTCTCCTTCTTATGAACAACTATGCTTCGGATAGCCTTATCTGCTGAAGTCCAGAGTTGCTGCTGATAGGCTTCTCAGCAGCATCAAACACTTGATGCTGCTGATAGGCAAATCATCAGCAGCTTTGACTTTGCTACTGACACCTCTGCTACCACACTGACACATCTATCAGCAGAAGGAATGTTATTGGTGCAGATGATTAAAGACAAACCACTTCTGAAGTCTCCTGCAAAGATTCCTAAGAAGACTTTTGACCTGATCACAACTGTTTGATGCAGTTTGTCTTTTAGTTGTCTACCAATTGTAGCATAGCTTGTAACTGTCCAAGATGAACGGTCTGTGTTTGATCTGATCCTTAGAATCAAGGGTTTGTCTTGATTCTAAGTTCCTTTATATGTATTGTATCTTCATTTGTGTACATGTGTGCTTCCTTAGAGTTTTCTCTATAACCTTGTAAACAATGAAGCTTAATACAATTTGCATTTATCAGTATTCTCTTTGTTTACCTGTTTACATTGTATAGTTGTGATTGTTTCCGCCAATCTCAACTAGAATAGAACCATCTTGTATTCACCGATCCTACAACTTTATTATGATATGGATATTGCAGTCAAAAGGTATCCCCATCTCACCAGATGGGAGAAATAATCCTCACCTCTAATGGTGGTGGAGTAATACGTAAGTTGCAAACTAAAGGTGTCCCCATCTCACCAGATGGGAGAAATGATCCTCACCTCTAATGGTGGTGGAGTAATACGTAAGTTGCAAACTAAAGGTGTCTCCATCTCACCAGATGGGAGAAATGATCCTCACCTCTAATGGTGGTGGAGTAATACGTAAGTTGCAAACTAAAGGTGTCCCTATCTCACCAGATGGGAGAGGTAATCCTCACCTCTAATGGTGGTGGAATAATGCAGAAGTTGCAAACTAAAGGTGTCCCCATCTCACCAGATGGGAGAAATAATCCTCACCTCTAATGGTGGTGGAATAATACATAAGTTGCGAACTAAAGGTGTCCCCATCACACCAGATGGGAGAAATAATCCTCACCTCTAATGGTGGTGGAATAATATATAAGTTGCGAACTAAAGGTGTCCCCATCTCACCAGATGGGAGAAATGATCCTCACCTGCAATGGTGGTGGAATAATACAAAAAAAGGGGAGGTCAAGGAAGTCCCCATCTCACCAGATGGGAGAAGTCATCATCCTCACCTCTAATGGTGAAGGGATGGTACATAAATTACAGGAGTAATAGATAAATTGCAAGTCAGGGACACTCCCGTCTCACTAAATGAGAGAAATGATTCTCACCCCCAATGGAAATGGAATCTTGTATAAAATAGCAAATTAAAAGCACTCCAGCCTTGATGAGGAGGAAGAAGAGTCTGCACCTGCAATAGAGAGGCAGTTTGGTATAAACAACCAAGCATGGGGATTCTCCACAAGATAAGAGGGAGTATCCCCTACCTCAACGAATAGATAATCTAATATGAGTCACAGATCATTTAAATAATATATGGAAACCGCCTCTCGCCATACCGGGCAGAGAGAGTAAGCGGACACCATCGATAACACCCCGCAAGTAAAAGAGGCCGAGGCACCTCACAATAACTACAGAAAAACTTACAAATATGGAAAAAAAAGGATGATATATCACAAGGCAAAAGTATCCAGCTATCCCAACAAAATAAACAAAGACAACGACTAGAGTATCCAGAAACATAGTCATTTTAACACCCAAGCAGGGGTACAAATACGGATAAACATGCACAGCTAAGGTGCAGGAGTAATCGGGTCGGGGTCCACTGCAGAAGATAATTTCTGTATCTCGGCCACAGAAATCCGGGGAGACTGAGAAAGGCGAGTTATCAGGGAATAGCTGGAGGAGGTGAAAACAGCGCCGGTATCATGCATATACTGCTCGGCATGGGGAGAATAGTTGGGGGTCTCCTCCAGAGGGATCCCATCAGCAGCATATTGATAACCAGCGGACAACCCAGTCTGATAACCGGCGGCCATGCAAGCCCGACTGAATTCTCCCAAGAGTAGCATATACTCGTTACTGCTGCGAACACGGTCATAAACACGCTTAAAACCATGGGTAATCAACCATTCCCTCTCACCCCACAAGCGACCCTAACTCTCTAGAACATTTTCGAACTCAGTCTGCAAGATAAGACGTTCGTCAGCAATGCGTGCAGTCTCCAACCGGGCTTGACATAGGTCATGCTCCAAAATTTCTTTAACTTCAGCCCAATCCTGCTCTTGCCCAGCGATTTTCTCCTTTAAGCAACGAACATTCTCCTGCAAAAAACAAGGGAAAAAAAAGCTCACTAAATGAAAATACAAGCAAAAACGACAAGACAAAACAAGAAAATACCTCTTGTTCGCTGTTGAATGCTTGCCAAGCGTCTATTGACATGTTGGAATCAGCAAGTTCCTCTCGACAAAACCTCAAAGAGTTTTGGGTAGATCTAAGTTTCTCCTCCAGGGATTACACATGCTTATCCAAATGCTGGAGTTCCCGTGTAAGCCGGTCCACTTCTCCAGAAACGTCAGAACTTGCCTTAGTAAGAACTAACTTGCTTTATTTTTCTTCGGCCAATTCATCGCGAAGACGAAGCAAAGCTTCCCGGGAGGAAGAAAGAGAAGATTCCAACAATAGCACCTTCTGATCCAGACCAATACCCCTGAGAAACGCCCCAACGTGTGACACACGGAACTGGTCAGACAAAGAACCCACGTCCAGACCAGCAAAATAAGAAGCAAGAGCAGGCGGCATAGCACGATCCGTGAACTCACGAGCTAGCAAATGAGTATCAGGAAGATGATCGGATAAGGCAGCTACCGAAGAAGAGGAGGTAACATGCTTACCCTTTTCAGAACAAACAAAGGAGGGAAGGACAATAGGCATGGAATCTAACCCGGCACAGGTAAAGACATGAGGAGGAGGGGAAGAGATCACAGGAAGGCTAGTACCAAGAGAAACAGATAGAGAAGGGAAGGTAGAAACAGGAACAATGGGAACATCCAACGCAAGTAGAACCACGTGATCCAACGCAAGTAGAACCATGTGATAAAGACAAGTCAAGAGATACATCCAACGGATCCTCAAGGGAAAGGTCCAGGTCAGAACCAGCTGACAAATCAAGATTCTCACCAGGAGAAAGAGGGCGAGAAATAGAGATAGAAACAGGTTCACTAAAACGCACCTAGGAAGATTTGGAGGCGCTACGTAGCCTCAACTTAAAGCCGGACCCCTCAGGAGTGAGCATGTCGGAAGGAGGAGGACGGCGCTTACGAGACAAAGGACGGACATCTGTGTCAGACTCACTAGCCAATTCTACAACATCTTCGGTAGACAGAAGGGCAGGATCAGTATCATCAGAAAGGCCCAAGGAGACAGGAGTGCCATGGCCACGGGGTGCTGAAGGACCAGTAGAACTCGAAGACTTGGCAGGGACAGCGACGTATTTGAGGTTCTGGTTCGCCTTGTCCAACACCCTAGAAAGCTGCATCTCTGTATAAAAAAATAATAATATCAGTAACAAGTCCAACAAAATAATGAACAAAAAGCAAGAAAGGGAAGAAAAGGCAGAAAAAATCTCTCCAACAACAACCCACATTTTCCCCCCTTTCCAAGACAGCGGGACGTGTCAACGGATCATCCCATAAAGAGCTCATCCCAACCATGACCAGTATCTCTTCGGGGAGGGGACCAGCAGGAGTAGGGTTGCTAACCAAAAGGTCATAGAAATCTTTTTCATCCGAAGGTCCTGGATCTTTGTCAACAATAGGGGAGCTTAACTCCCGATACGGCAGAGGGGAGGACAGAAAAGATTCAGAAACAAAGAAATAGTGGTCCTTCCAACCATGGATACAAGAAGGAAAGCGAGAATAGCAGCAATCCGAACTCCTTCGTTTTTCAAAAGTCAACCAGTCACCATCCACCCTAAGGCGGTAAAAGCGACGGAACAAAGGCACTGAAGGGATAGCCCCCTGGCTCGACAAGAAGCTTCGAAATGAGTCATCTTCAACAACCCTAACGGGTGAAATTGGGAAAAATGGGCGCTATGAAATTTAAAAACGGACATCTGAAAGTCAGTAAGCGGGTAGCGGATGTTGGAATAACTGAAGGAGTGAGTGTAAATAGTCAAGTAACCTTCCAATCCCAGCGCATTATCGTCACCAGATGGCTTCCGAGGACGAAGTGTCAGAGGCAAACGATACCAAGTGCAGAAGGCGGCTACATCTTGCTTGCTCATGATGGAACGAACTAGGGCAAGATCGTCTCTACCCATGCCGGAAACGATGATAAAGCAAAACAGACAAAAGAAGACTGATGTGTATGAAACTATATATATATTTTAATAAAGGTTTTACACAATTGGTTTTAAAAAGGGTTTTCACCAAAGACTAATCACACACACATCGGGCAAGTGTACCCGTCGGATAGCAATATAGTAAAGGTAAGAACCGGATATCAATCCGTGGACACGGTGGAATGCGATAATAAACCGGGACTAAAATTCAATCAAGTATGGGTAAAAGATGTTTAAGTTGATTTTTAATTAAACTAATATGCAAGAATATAAAACTAAACTAAGAACACAAGTCAAACAATCAAGGAAGGAATATCACTTCGGTTTCGAATCCATTTAGTAAACACCCAACAACAACTATGGATACATGGCAAATACACGAAACATATGTTGACTAAATTCTCGTCAAAGACATCTAATCAAATGACTATTAAAAAAGCTAGAATGAATTATACAAACTAACCACCTAAAATCATACAATGAAGCTCACGTGCTATGAATACGTCAATGTTTAATAAAGATTGAACTAGCTTCCTGTCAAGGTTGGCTAACTCAACAACTAGTTGGAAAGATTACACGAATCAACACATAACCCACCTCAAGTTGATTAAAGTAAACAATAACATGCACTTCCTCAACATACAATGTTCATATCAAGATTACATAAATTAGAAGATTGCGTCAGCAAGTCCTAGATAAACATAATACTAAATATGACACACCATAACAAGCACTTTGTCTTTCCAAACACAAGCACAAGGATGTACATTCAAGAGTTTTCAACCATAAACAAGACTTCATCCACCATTCCTAGTCAAAAGCCATAAACTAGCATACATACATATACTAATCAATGAATACATACATAAACCATGGGTTTTCCAACATACATAGCCTACACATATACAAGTCTTGCAAACAATCTCGACTCCCAAATACACAATATCATTGAAGAATAATCATGCCATTGTTATAACATTAACATAAACTATGCCAAAAATCCATGAATGTTGTCAAATGTATCTAAACTTCATCTAAACCAAAGTGAACAAGAGTTTTAGCTCATCATGAGCACCAAAATTACAAATAAACAGGGAAAAATAGTGTGAAACATGATATGAAAACAAGAATCAAACCACTCCTCCAAGCCTAGATGTTGTTGTTGATGTATGGTGATCCTCTTGATGTTGTATCCTCTCCAAGAAGCTTGAAATGTGGCTGGAACAAGGATGATACGAGCTGGAACAGTGGGTTTTTCTCTCTGGTTGCTGAACTCCTGAGTGAGAGTTTAAGTTCTGTTTAAATAGAAAGTGGGAAGCACGACCGTGCCTAGAGAGAAGGCACGACCGTGCCAGGTACAAAGGCGCGGTCGTGTCTAGGTCTTAGCACGACCGCGTGACAGAGGGTTGACCGATCCGGAGCTTCCATTGGGTCCCACTGATCGAGGCAGTACGGCTGTTCAGACTCACGGGGTGACACGCGACCGTGGGTGGCTAAGGCACGGTTGTGCCTTGGCTTTTGGCTTGGCGCGGTCGTGCAAGATGTGGGCGCGACCGTGCCTAGGGTTTGCAAGCTTGGCACGGCCGTGCCAGATAGGGGCACGACCGTGCCTCCATCACAGAAACCCTAAAACTTCACATTTTATCCTGGAATCCTCTTGTTTGTTCACCAAGCTTCACAAAAACCTACAAAACAGGAAACGAAGCAAATAAGTGTCTAAACGTTGAAAATAACCAAGAATTGATCGTGAAATGAGCGAAGTTTTGTGCCAAAAAGATGTGTAAATCCTAACACATCAAACAACCCCACACTTGAATATTGCTTGTCCTCAAGCAAGAAATCAAAATAAAACAAAACTTCCAATGGCACTATGGATCAATTCGGAAAACCGAAAGCGTTAATAAACTTATAAAGGTTTGACAAGCTTTTCAAGAAATGCAGAATTGACTAAATGAAACCCAAGGAGACCAATGAAGTAACAACCGAATGAGTAAATGAATATGCCTAGGAAATCATTGGCATGTAACTTAATGCTCTCACAATGTTCACACACACGGGTATATATATGATCATACAAGTAATGGTGTATGTATAGGACACTCAAATGCCAAGACAATGAATCATGCATAAATCATAAGCTTGCTAAAAGATCAAATCTCTACCAACTAACATGAAACAAAGCACAAATCAAGAGGGCTTTAAACGGGTTGTAACTTGGCAATGGCTAAGGGTAAGGAAGTGGGATTTAAAAGTGGCTAAATGGCTAAAAACCCGGCGGCTATGCTAACTCAAAAACTAAAACAACTTCTAATATGAAAAATAGACTAACTAATACTTCCGTATAGATAAGAGCTAACAATCGAATTCTTTCCATCTTTGCTCACAAAATTGCTCTAATCGGCTATAATTCACCTAATTTTGGTGATTTTTTTTTTACTATTTCTTTTCTTTTCTTTTGAAGAGAACTAAGTCAATATGCATCTTTCCTTAGCTAAAAACTTCTCAAGAATTTGAAGATTACAACAAAATAAAAGCTATAAAATTAACATTAGCCAACCGGATTTCTAACACGGGTGAAAAATAAAATAAATAAATAAAAAGGCTAATGAAGGTTTAATGGCGGTGTAATGTGGGTAATAAAAGAAAAACATGGGATAGGCTCAACGTGGCTAACTAGTGGATGTGTTCGGATGAGGGAGAAATAAAAATAAAAGGCTATATAGTGGTTTATCCTAGTGCCTCAATCATTTTTATGCAATATTTATGTTCATGATTTCGAAATGTATACTAAAAGCAAGTTCTAACAAGCATGAAACATCCGGCACACTCAAATCCGCAAAAACGAGAGCAAACAATGTCTAAAGCTATCAAGGCTCAAAAATAAACTCACGGAAATGGAAAGGAATGGGTGTAAGCAAAAGGTTACATGCAATTCATTCGTTTAGCCCACTAAAACTCATGGTTATCACAAAAAATTGGGTTTGACTCGATGGAATTTCTATCTCAATTGCTTTCGAAAAATCAAACCTCTATTATTTACTAAAAATTGTGAATGCTAAACGGTTAACTTTTATTATATTTTTGTGTTTTTAATTTTTAAAATTGATTTAATGCCAATAAAAATTATGAAGGAAGATTTTGCAAAAAAAAATTATAAAATGCTTGAAAGGACAAACATCGCGTGAATAAATTCCCACCCTACACTTAGAATTGTACATTGCCCTCAATGTAGAACAAAAATAATGTAAAGCAAAGAATAAACACCCAACCCCACACTTAGAAATATACATTGCACTCAATGTATACAAAAACATGCAAAGCAAAATGGAATGCAATGCAATGAAGCGTGAAGGGAGAACTGAAACTTCCCTCGTGTCGACCATGGCACACGCAAAAAGCCTACCCACAAAAATGACGTTCCACGTCGTTCCACAATTCCAAGATCTAATTAAGACTAACAACATCAAACACAGATCAGTAACATCAAGCCAAAAGATAAACAGAAATGTAAAGACAAATATATACAATAGTACATTGAAACAAAAGTACAAGGAAACAACAACAAACGCCGAAGCGTGTAATAAGAGTTTGTACAGTACAACAAAAGTACAACTCACAAAAGGTGATACCAAAACAGTGGAGGGCACTACTCCTCCATCTCAAAATCCTCAAGAGCAAGGCCGGCACCCTCTGCTCCGTCTCCTCCAGGTGGTGGTGACTGATGATGCGGTGGTGGTGATGGTGGTGGCTGATGCTGCGATGATGGTGGTGGCTGATGCTGCGGTGATGGTGGTGGCTGATGCTGATCGGGCTGCTGCCCTGGCTGCATAAAGAATGGGAGGGGAACCACGTATGGTGCCCCGCCAGCAGCAGCAGCGGCGCACTGGACCTCATACTGCCAGGCCCAGTAGCGCATGAATAAATCATGGGAGACGGTCACCGGAGGTGGTGGTGGAGGCGGAGGAGGTGGAGGAGGCAGAACAACTGGATCCTCGACATGATGCTCGTGGTGCTCCTGCTCCTGCTGAGCTGCGTGTGCCTGATGGGCGGCGGCTATAGCCTCGGCCTCGGCCTGGACAACATCGGGATCGGGGCCCGGACGGTCTGGATCCCATACCCGTCCCCATCTGTCAACCAATCTAATCCCTCCTGCGCCTCGACGAGCTACGTGCATGTTTCTGAGTGTCTGCACGGTCATCACGACGGTCTCGGCCACAGGGGTCAGGTCCCCTATCAAATCGTCGGTCAGCAGCTGAAAGTGCCTCGCCAACTTGGTCACAAAGTGACCTCCACAGATGGCGCTAGTAACATCGCGCCCCGAGCTGTTCCCCAAGTACCCCGCGATAGAGTGCGCAAGATTGCAAATGCGCGGGCGTACAAGGCAAAACAGATAGAATAACTCCCTCAAATTCACTACCGTCTCTCCCTGCCCTCGCCCAGATATGGAATAAACAATGCAGCGATGAAGAACACGGTGCAGCGGTTCCCGAAGGCTCAAAGCCTTGGTCAAACTCGGATCGTAAATCCCAAAACCAAACTCATGCCAGAACTGGTCCTTATCCTCCTTTGTCGGGAACTCGGTGATACCCTCAGTGAATATCTCAGTCTGGAGCTCCTGTCTCGTGTACAATCCTAACAATCTCCCAAACCGGGCAACCGACATCACTCGCCACTCCCCACCTAACCTAAACCTAATCGTCTCGGGCTGTTCTAGGTCTAAGCAAGGATAATCGAACTCATATGTGGAGAAAAACTCCATCACAAGCTCTATATACTGGATAGCATGGAACCTGAACAAACGGCGCCAGGGGGCGGTGACAAGATCTTCCCATCGGTCCCTCTGACCAATGGCATCTATGGCGGCCGGCTCCAAACGACGAGCGGCTAAAATCCGGCCTCGGCGGGGCCACAGAACATCCAGACGAGCCTCGTACTCGTGCTCGTTCAAGTCGAACTCAAGGTATGGGTGGTCCCTGTTGCCTGCCATCTGCACGACAACAAAATTAAAATCAAAACAGTTATGAAGACGCTAAACTGAAGTTATGAAGTTTTTGACCTAATTATGAAGGGGCACGGTCGCGCCTGGTAAGGGGCACGACCGCGCCAACGCCAAAATCTGAGACCCACGACCGCGCTTGGCCGACCACGGGCGCACAAACACGACAGACACGGTCGCGCCTGGTCTAGGCACGACCGCGCCAAGGCAAAACAAAAGAGACACGGCCGCGCCTGTAAAGGGACACGACCGCGTCAAGGTCAAAATCTAAGCCCACGGTCGCGCTGTGGCCGACCACGGGCACACATATCTCGGGAACACGGTCGCGCCAGGTCAGGGCACGACCGTGTTTAGGTCAAAAATAAAGACCACGGTCGCGCTAAGGAGACACACGGGCGCGCCTAGAACAAACCCAAGTTAGCACGACCGCGCTAGTGGGAGACATGGCCGCGCTAAAACAAAAACTACTTCCTGAAAACTATTCAAGCCAGGAACGACCGCGCTTGGACATGAGCGCGGTCGTGCTCATCGCAATTTTAGGTTTTCAGATTCAAAATTTTCCTTTTTTAGCACGATTATGAAGGGGCTTTTAATACTACAACATTCCAGGAAGCAAATAGGACCTAATTCTACGTAGTTACAGACTTAAACATCTAAAAATCGACAAAAATAAAAACAAAAAGGATAAACTAGGTTTATAATCGCGAAAATCGAGAGAATAGGGGGCTCGGGGCGTACCTTAGATCGAAGATTTGAAGGGGTAGACCGGAAATGGTGACGGGAAGAAAATCGCCGAGGGGGAGGGGCAATCGTCTGCTGAGAGGTTAGGGGGGGTGTTTGAAAGGTCTGTCGTTTGAAAAGTAATTTAAACCGGCCCCCAATTAGTGAGGCACGACCGCGTCAAGTGCTTAGGCACGACCGCGCCTAGGGTTAGAGGCACGACCGCGCCTATAGGTAGGCACGACCGTGTCTATTGCCCAGCAGACAGAAAACCCTGATTTTTATTGCAGCTTGTATCAAACCCGACTGCGATTCTTCCAAACTAAAATTTCTAAAAATTCAGAAGACATACCTGTGATATTCCAATCATTATCCCAAATCCGCTCGATCCAAAAACACATCCCGATAACCTAAACTCAAAAATAAACTGTAAAATCCTAGAAAAATAAGAAGGAAAATAGGAAAATAATTTGGAAGATAAAAATGAACAAACACAACTAACGGATGAAAACCGAACATTCTATGTTTATTAACGAGTCGTTAGCTAGACTCGTGTCCTAATGCACGTCAATTAGGACAAATGATGGGGCAAACCAACAAACGGGTGGCCTATGATTCTTGAATACCCATCCGACCCGTTTGGTTTAGTGCATTTACTATCAGCTAGTGACAACCAATAGTAAATGCAGAAACGAAGTGACGGGTCGTGCCACCAACACTTGTATTTTCCCGGACCGAACCTGAGGTACATGATGTAGTGAAGGAGGCGATCATCCCGGCAATATAGTGTTGACTTGTCGTGCTTTGTGGACCGATGTCGCGCCTTCCAGGTCGGTTGGTCCGTGAACTCTCTCGCCCCCTCCCGCTGCTCGGATGACTCGTATGACGAATCGTGATCATGATCAGTCGCGGGCCGGCTCTTCTTGGTGCACAACGGAGGATCGGGTGTCACCATAGTCATTGTTTCGATGGTGAACCCATCTGTTTGCACATCTTCCTCTTGGTGCGACTCCCCTTCAATTACCACGGTTGATTCTTCAAACAATAATGTTTCCAATTCGTCCGAATTACCAACCAGGGCGAATGTAGGGTCCTCATAGCGCTTTGCAGGGTAGCCCGGGAACTGATAACAATCCAATGTATAATGTGGGCCCCCACAAATCTCACACCAAATCTCCTCGTGGTAACCCCATAGATCTAACGGGTACTCGTCACTGTAACTCCCATAGTCGTGATCCATGAAAATCACTGCAAAGAACACTCAAACAAAACGATCACGGGTACCAAATAAAAACAATAAAATAGAAAATAAAAATAAAAATACCATTCGAAACGCTATACACAAATATGAGATAAAAAAAAAAAAAAAAAAAAAAGATAAAGTTAAATAAAGAAAACTATTTACCAAGATATATACAAATATATACTAAATGACTAAATAATAATTCCAATCGTTCTCGCACAAACCGTATCCCCGGCAACGGCGCCAAAAACTTGATGTGTATGAAACTATATATATATTTTAATAAAGGTTTTTACACAATTGGTTTTAAAAAGGGTTTTCACCAAAGACTAATCACACACACATCGGGCAAGTGTACCCGTCGGATAGCAATATAGTAAAGGTAAGAACCGGATATCAATCCGTGGACACGGTGGAATGCGATAATAAACCGGGACTAAAATTCAATCAAGTATGGGTAAAAGATGTTTAAGTTGATTTTTAATTAAACTAATATGCAAGAATATAAAACTAAACTAAGAACACAAGTCAAACAATCAAGGAAGGAATATCACTTCGGTTTCGAATCCATTTAGTAAACACCCAACAACAACTATGGATACATGGCAAATACACGAAACATATGTTGACTAAATTCTCGTCAAAGACATCTAATCAAATGACTATTCGGAAAGCTAGAATGAATTATACAAACTAACCACCTAAAATCATACAATGAAGCTCACGTGCTATGAATACGTCAATGTTTAATAAAGATTGAACTAGCTTCCTGTCAAGGTTGGCTAACTCAACAACTAGTTGGAAAGATTACACGAATCAACACATAACCCACCTCAAGTTGATTAAAGTAAACAATAACATGCACTTCCTCAACATACAATGTTCATATCAAGATTACATAAATTAGAAGATTGCGTCAGCAAGTCCTAGATAAACATAATACTAAATATGACACACCATAACAAGCACTTTGTCTTTCCAAACACAAGCACAAGGATGTACATTCAAGAGTTTCAACCATAAACAAGACTTCATCCACCATTCCTAGTCAAAAGCCATAAACTAGCATACATACATATACTAATCAATGAATACATACATAAACCATGGGTTTTCCAACATACATAGCCTACACATATACAAGTCTTGCAAACAATCTCGACTCCCAAATACACAATATCATTGAAGAATAATCATGCCATTGTTATAACATTAACATAAACTATGCCAAAAATCCATGAATGTTGTCAAATGTATCTAAACTTCATCTAAACCAAAGTGAACAAGAGTTTTAGCTCATCATGAGCACCAAAATTACAAATAAACAGGGAAAAATAGTGTGAAACATGATATGAAAACAAGAATCAAACCACTCCTCCAAGCCTAGATGTTGTTGTTGATGTATGGTGATCCTCTTGATGTTGTATCCTCTCCAAGAAGCTTGAAATGTGGCTGGAACAAGGATGATACGAGCTGGAACAGTGGGTTTTTCTCTCTGGTTGCTGAACTCCTGAGTGAGAGTTTAAGTTCTGTTTAAATAGAAAGTGGGAAGCACGACCGTGCCTAGAGAGAAGGCACGACCGTGCCAGGTACAAAGGCGCGGTCGTGTCTAGGTCTTAGCACGACCGCATGACAGAGGGTTGACCGATCCGGAGCTTCCATTGGGTCCCACTGATCGAGGCAGTACGGCTGTTCAGACTCACGGGGTGACACGCGACCGTGGGTGGCTAAGGCACGGTTGTGCCTTGGCTTTTGGCTTGGCGCGGTCGTGCAAGATGTGGGCGCGACCGTGCCTAGGGTTTGCAAGCTTGGCACGGCCGTGCCAGATAGGGGCACGACCGTGCCTCCATCACAGAAACCCTAAAACTTCACATTTTATCCTGGAATCCTCTTGTTTGTTCACCAAGCTTCACAAAAACCTACAAAACAGGAAACGAAGCAAATAAGTGTCTAAACGTTGAAAATAACCAAGAATTGATCGTGAAATGAGCGAATTTTTGTGCCAAAAAGATGTGTAAATCCTAACACATCAAAGACTAACCTGAAAAATCCAAGGGAGGGGCAGTTGAAGGTAGACGAAGCAAGAGTTGGGGAAAAAACAAGACACAGAGAAGTTAAAGGGGGAAGAAAGAGGGAAACGGAAGCGTCTCCACAAATCCCCACGTGGGGAAGATCGTACGACCCCACAACCTGACACATGGACGGACAGGGTTTCATCGGGGAAAGGAAAGGGCCCACCATGATATTTATCCCCCACCAACAACCACAAATTAAAAACCACCATGAAACCCACAGCAGACATCCCAACCACCACAAAGTAAAGGCAGCAAAGGGCGAGAACTTGAAATCAAAGTCGGCAGTCTTCGTCATTGATAACAAACACCGACGACTTGGGGGGACTTGTAGGGGAGACCCCCGAGTCGAGACAAAGAATGGGACAAAGAACCTTCCATACCTCATTATATGGACTAAGGACAAAACATTTAATGAACAAGACAAGGAAGAGGCTGAGGAGACAACTTAGGAATGGAAGTTCGGCGAAGTACAAAGGAAGATCCCACGGACCCTAGGTCCGAGCCGTCACCAGGACAAACATCACCTCGCCAAGGACAAAAGCATTAAATGCAAGAGGAAGGAGTCTCCCATATGAAGAAAGGATCCGGAAAGAAGGAGGCAGGTTTTTTGGAGATTCTTCTCAACTTTCTCTGAACATTTTTTCACACTTTAATACATTCTACAGAGAACCACCTCTCTAGAGGGAGTTCTCTATTGCACCTTCGAAAGTTACTTATTCTCACGCCGGAGCTGGGGTCGTGGAGACTCCCTTCGGGGTCTTTACGGCGAGGCTAACGGTATTCTTTCGTGCAGGAAATCTTCCGGTGGTACTAGGTTTTAGCAACTCCAATCGCTCATCACTAGGTGGAGATCCGGGCTGCTACAATTATGTATTATTAACAATAAATATCGTTATCAATATTAATAGCTTTTGAAAAAAATGTGTTTGTTGTACAAGTTTGAAATTTAATACATAGGTTTATCATTTGATGTAGAAGTCCACATTTTGATGCACAAGGTCTGGAATTTTTGTAAAGATATGTCATATGCTTTGGTATCCACGCATGAAAACCAGTTTCACCCTTAGAAGAGAAAATACAAAGCAAACAAGTAGAAGAGTTTGAGAATAAACTTATATATAGTTATAACATAGTTGGATAAAAAGATTTGAAGCACAAATGTAATATACTTTGATGCAAAGTATAGTATTTATAGATTCATAAAGTTGAATCAGTTCACACTGCAAGTTCACATGTGAATTTATGGTGAATCATATGTGTAATGATTCTAGAATTTAATATTCTTTTAAACAAATAATAGTTGTTATAATGAATTAGTGAAGAAAATTAAGTTATATCTTTTTGTTCATTTTTTCTATTATCATTTTATTTTAAATAAAAAAATAGTTTCCTTAACCTCAAATATCTTTAATATTTTTCAATTTATATTAAATAAACTAAGGCAAAAATTCGAAATTTTGTAATCTACAAATCTTGTTTTTTAAAAAAGTGTCAAAAGGATAATGTTTGTTGCACATGTTTGACTTTTATGCATAGGTTTATCATTTGATGCAAAAGGCCACATTTTGATGCAAAAGGTTTGGAATTTTTGTCAAAAGATATTTTTATGTGCTTAAAAATCCGGACATGAAAACAAAGTTTCACTTGTCTGCATCAAAACATTAGAAGAAGAGAAAATCCAAAGCAAACGTGTAAAAAGAATTCAAATAAGGGATCAAGAGAAAAGTACAAAGTTAGGCGAAAATCATGAAAAATCACTAAAAGCCAATCAAATAATTTATAGATTTTATATTTTTTTTAATATATTTCTCAGTGTATTAATATAACTAGGTTATATACTGACGACGTATGATGAAAAGATCATACATAAGGGGCCTAAACGAAAGAAATCTAAACTCCTTAACCACCATGAGGGCCCACAAGAAGAAGGAACCAATGAGAAAGAGGCTGTCACTATCATACGGTTAGGGGAAAGAGAATGTAAAGCTTTATAAATAGAAAGTGATCTCATAGATGAAAGGGATGCAGAGCTGGTACTTGATTGAATTCGGGAATTATTATCAAAGGAGAGTTTTTACATCTCTTCATTGGCGCCATCTCGGTCGAACAACAGTTACAACGGTATCCTGAATTCAATCTCTTCTTGCAATGGATAACATACAATCAGATTATGAATCCGATGAGGAGAGAAATCACATAACACACACAGGGGCACCAACAGGAGATTCACAACCTCAAGCTGGTATTCCTATGGTTTCCTCGCTGAAGGACCGTCTGGCACAAGCTCAACACCATCCAGCAGATTTGTTGCCAGCAGCGGCAGCAGCATCTCATCTTCACACTTCGCATACTAACCTACCCACCTCATTGCCTCCTCTAATCCCAAATACCATGCCTACCCAAGTTACTCGGGACTTCCCACAACCCGCAATATTTCCCAGTTTTCCGCAGGTCACCACATCTGGCATACCCATTTATAATCTACCACAAACTCTTCCAACCACTGCCGGCATACCTTCCATACCCGTTCCCAACACCCCGTTTATTCCCGGATCTCTCCCTTACACCATGCCGTTACTCACAGGCAACGAATGGTGGATGGAACAACAACGTCGGGCCCGAATGGATGAACAATTTTGGAAAGAAATACGCCTGGCCGAACTCCGGAACCGGTTAACATTTGAAGAAACAGCTTATACCACACCAGGGGGATTAACATCTGCATGTACTACCGGTCCTTTTTTCGGAGGACAGCCCGTTCCTCCCACCCACCCATACAGTACGAAAGGGCCCCCACCCGCACTCATACCTATACCTGGGACTAATCCCGTAGTGGACATCCATCGCCCGTACCGACCAACAGCTTTGTTAACACAATCTAAGTTCACACCCCGAATAGCTCAAGCAGAAATACTTCGTAAGTTAAAAATGCCATTCACAGTTGGGAAATATGATGGTACTACAGACCCGGACGATCACATTAATGTCTTTATTAGTGCTGGCGGGGTAGAGAGATGGGCTCTGCATGAATGGTGTCATATGTTTGTTCAAACCTTGGTCGGGACAGCTCGCCTTTGGTACGATAGTTTACCTATAGGCCGGATCGACAGTTTTGATGAATTCGTGGAAAAGTTCATGCAACAGTTTAATCAGCAAAAACGACACACAAAAGACAAGACAGAAATACTTCACATCCGGAGACGAGACGGAGAATCGGAGGAAGATTTCATCACGCGGTATAACAAAGAAAGTTTGCAAATAGCGGGGGCAGGGGAGGATTTAATGATAGCAGGCTTTATTCAAGGCATCCGACATGACGAGCTCATTCGTAGGCTCCATGGCCGGGACGGTTTACCAAAAAACATGGAGGAACTGATGACGGCCGCTCGTGCCTTTGTCCGCGCAGAAAGATCCGTCCGGAGCACTCATGAGTATGATAAAAAGGATCAGCGAAGTGATCGAACGGGAAAACAGCCACACTCCTCCAGACAGACTCAACATTTTCGAGGACCTAGTACATGGACGCGGTCTCTCCCATACACCCGCCCGGAACCTGTTAGATCTGCCAACACCTCCATAAGGTTTAAGGATAATCCGGAGAGCAGGGGAGTTGCGTGGATTAACAAGTTGGTCAAAAGCCCCCGGGAAGTTCTTTTAATAGAAAAACTAACATTAGAACCCCCGCGACCTCTCAACCCAAAATCCGTACGAGATCCCAAACGATATTGTGACTTCCACAAAGACACTGGGCATGACACGGATCATTGTTGGCATTTACAAAAACAAATTGACATAGCCATACAAACCGGTAAACTTTCTCATCTGTTGAAAGAAATTCACGCAGGACCACCGGGAAGAAAAATGCAGGTAAAAAACCGGTGCGTGACTTATGCATGATACTGAATGAGGAGTCATCAAGCTCACGTGGTTATAAACGCGGGGGCGCACGACTAGAAGCTTGGATGGAACAACCGCTTACTTTTCCGCCCTTTCAAGGGGGTGCCTCATCCACCAGTCCAGTAGTAATCACCGCATTAGTAGGTGATTACCGCATCAGTCGGATTTTAGTCGACAGTGGAGCTTCAATGGACGTCATGTATGAGCAGCTTTTCCGACGTCTGGATATGGAAGATCAAAATACCTTGGAACCTACCGATGTTGATCTCATAGGGTTTTCTAGGGAATCCGTGGTCCCTCTAGGACAACTCACATTACCAATGACCCTGGAAGAAGGCGCTAAAATCCGCACGGTCCTCGTGACTTTCATAGTAATCCCGGCTGTTTCGAAAAATAACTTGATACTCGGACGACCAGGTTTGGCATCTTTTCATGCAGCAGTATCCACTGTCCACTCCGCTATTTCATTCCCAACTCCCAAGGGAGTAGCGGTGGTATATGCCGATCAAATCATGGAAGTATTACAAGCGCAAACTAGTCGGACTTCTGGTAAAGATCATTTTGACACTCGCATGAAAAGTACATATGAACCGGAGAGGTGGATTATGAACCCCGCATACCCGGAACAGATAATTACCATCGGACACACCTTATCCACCGCAGGGCGAGACCGTTTGAAATAGTTGCTACGAAACAACATCGATGTTTTTGCATGGAAACCGGCAGATATGAAGGGGGTTCCACGGGAATTAGCCGAACATCGCCTACATGTATACAAGTCTGCTAACCCGGTAACTCAAAAACGACGGAGGATGGGCCCTGATAGGAGCAGGGCAGCTGTGGATCAAGTCCGAGATCTGGTTAACGCGGGGATCCTCCGAGAAATTCGTTATCCTTCATGGATCGCCAATCCAGTAATGGTAAAGAAAGGAAATGGTACCTGGCGTATGTGTATCGACTACAAGAATCTAAATAGTGCATGTCCTAAGGATGCCTACCCTTTACCAGAAATTGATCAGAAAATCGACTCGTTAGCCCCTTTCCATTTCAAATGTTTTTTGGACGCTTACAAAGGCTATCATCATATTCCCATGGCCAAAGACGACGAAGAGAAAACAGCTTTTATCACCGATATCGGCGTTTTTTGTTACACAAAAATGCCGTTTGGATTAAAGAATGCAGGGGCCACTTACCAAAGGCTCATGGACAAAGTTTTCGAGCCTCAAATTGGTAAAAATTTGGAAATCTATGTTGACGACCTGGTCATCAAAAGCCATGATGAAACAAATCTCCTAGCAGACATCGCCGAGACGTTTTTAAAGTTGAAAGAATCCCGGATAATGTTAAACCCGGGAAAATGTTCGTTTGGAGTAGAGGAAGGGAAATTCCTCGGTGTGATGGTCACCAAGGAAGGTTTCCGGGCAAATCCGGAAAAAGTTTCAGCCATCACCCGGATGCCTTCCCCGTCATCCATCAAGGAGGTGCAAGCATTGAATGGACGTTTGGTGGCAATAAATCGATTTCTGGCCAAGCATGCAGAGAGATCTCTACCTTTCATCCAAACTCTAAAAAATTGTCTCAACAAAGCACAGTTCCAATGGACGGACCAAGCAGAGGAGGCCTTCCAGCAGCTGAAACTGTACCTTGCGAAACTCCCCACCCTTACGGCACCAAAAGAGGAAGAGAGGTTAATAGCATATATCGCAGCTGCAGATGCGGCCATTAGCGCCGTCCTCATGGTTGAAAGGAAAGCTGTACAAACTCCTATCTATTATGTCAGCTGGGTGTTGACAGACCCGGAGACAAGGTACTCCCTACTAGAAAAATTAACCTTGGCGCTAGTACATGCTTCTCGAAGATTGCGGCGATACTTCCAAGCCCATCCGGTGGAAATACTCACCAATTTTCCCATCCAGCAAGTGTTAAAAAAACCTGAATTATCCGGATGATTAGCCAAGTGGGCGGTTGAATTAGGAGCCCTTAGCTTGGAATACAAGCCTCGACCCGCATTTAAAGGACAGGTCATTGCCGATTTCCTTGCAGAAATTCCAGAGGGGCGAGAGATAGAGATCACCAATGACCCAGTTATAGCTGAAATACAGATCAAAGCACCTCAATGGTGGTCGTTATACGCTGACGGGGCTACAAGCATGGAAGGGTCCGGGGCCGGGCTTATGTTACTTAGCCCAGAGGGGGTAGAAATCACATATGCAGTAAAGCTAGACTTCAAAAGCACGAACAACGAAGCTGAATATGAAGCTTTGTTAGCCGGATTACGATTAGCAGCGACCATGAAAGCCCAGCACATCCGGGCACACGTGGACTCCCTCTTAGTGGCTAACCAAGTGAACAAGATTTACGAAGCCAAGGGGAAGATGATGATCGAATACTTAAAAAACACTAAAGAGATGATGTTGCAATTCCAAGAGTGTAGCATAAAGCATATTCCTCGAAGTCAAAATAGGAAAGCAGATGCTTTAAGTAAACTGGCGTCAGTCCAGTTCGCTCACTTGGCGAAAGAAATACGAGTACAAACATTGGATAAGCCCTCCGTTTGCACAGAAGAAGTTAGTCACCTTGAAGACGTTGGTTGGACATGGATGACGCCCTTGGTGGCATATTTGAGGGAAGGAACTTTGCCAGAAAATAAAGCAGAGGCGTTAAAGTTGCGAACAAAAGCCTTACAGTATCAACTGGTAGACGACCGGCTCTATAGAAGAACTTTCCTAGGGCCTTTGTTAAGATGTGTTGGTCAAAAGGAATCTGAACTATTAGTCAAAGAGGTGCATGAAGGTTCATGCGGAATGCATGCCGGCCCAAGGATGATGGTGGCCAAGTTAATGAACATAGGGTATTACTGGTCGGGAATGCATGTCACAGCGGTACAAACCTTGCAGAAGTGTTTTAGCTGTCAAAAGCACGCGCCTAAAACATTGAAGCCTAAGAACGATCTCATACCAGTGACTGGAGCATGGCCTTTTCAAAGGTGGGGAATAGACATTGTCGGAAAATTCCCAGAAGCACCCGGACGCATCAAATTCTTAATCGTCGCTGTGGATTACTTCACCAAATGGGTGGAAGCTAAGGCAGTCGCAACAATTACTACCACCCAGATCAAAAAATTTGTGTGGGATTATATAATATGCCGATTTGGCCTCCCTCTATACTTGGTGAGTGACAATGGATCACAGTTCGAATCATTAGCCGGATGGTGTGAGGAAATGGGAATCCGGCAAGTTTTTGCGTCCGTTGCTCACCCGCAGGGAAACGGTCAAGTAGAACGAATCAACCAAAGCATGCTAAAGGGCATAAAAACTAGGCTCGCAACCAAAGGGAGTTCTTGGGTTGAAGAGATGCCGAGTGTATTATGGGCCCATCGCACCACCCCGAAAACAAGCAATGGCGAAACTCCTTTCAGTTTAACTTACGGCCACGAAGCAGTCATCCCAGTCGAAATGGGTACGCCAACGATGCGTATTGCCACAACAAATGGTCGGGATAATGATCGGGAATTAAGATTGAACTTGGATCTTTTGGAAGAAAGAAGGGAACAAGCACTCATCCAAGAAGCTAAGTACAAGCAAGCTCTGGCCAAGTACTATAACAAGAATGTTGCACTTCGCCAGTTCCGCCCGGGTGAGTACGTTTTTAGAAACAATGAAGCCAGCCGGGCTGAGCCCGGGGGAAAGTTAGGGCCTAACTGGGAAGGGCCTTACCAGATTAAAGAATCCCTGGGAAAGGGGGCACACTCCTTGACCAGATTGGATCGAACTAACGTGCCTAGGACTTGGAATGCAGCCCAACTCAGGAAATGCTATATGTAGTCCCTATGGTCGTGTTCACGGTTTTTTCAAGAAACAAAAAAAGAAGAGCACGTTTTCAAAGACATGAATAAAATCCCCGTTTTTATAATCAGACCAACATTTAAAAAGACCGGATCAATGCATCCGGCACCATAAAGACCGGACCACGTGTCCGGCACCATGAAAAGATTGGATTTTAATCCAACATTTAAAAAGACCGGATCAATGCATCCGGCACCATAAAGACCGGACCACGTGTCCGGCACCATGAAAAGATTGGATTTTAATCCAACATTTAAAAAGACCGGATCAATGCATCCGGCACCATAAAGACCGGACCACGTGTCCGGCACCATGAAAAGATTGGATTTTAATCCAACATTTAAAAAGACCGGATCAATGCATCCGGCACCATAAAGACCGGACCACGTGTCCGGCACCCTGAAAAGATTGGATTTTAATCCAACATTTAAAAAGACCGGATCAATGCATCCGACACCATAAAGACCGGACCACGTGTCCGGCACCATGAAAAGATTGGATTTTAATCCAACATTTAAAAAGACCGGATCAATGCATCCGGCACCATAAAGACCGGACCACGTGTCCGACACCCTGAAAAGATTGGATTTTAATCCAACATTTAAAAAGACCGGATCAATGCATCCGGCACCATAAAGACCGGACCACGTGTCCGGCACCCTGAAAAGATTGGATTTTAATCCAACATTTAAAAAGACCGGATCAATGCATCCGGCACCATAAAGACCGGACCACGGGTCCGGCACCATGAAAAGATTGTATCTTTCATGTTATATTTCATAGCAAATGTTTCAGGAAATTTGCAAGTAGGAGACAACACCCGAAGGATGAAGCAAAGCATAAAACAAAAGGGGATAATCATAGGGCGGAGCACAGCACAAAGAAGACATAAAAAATAAAGGCCGGACCGCGTGTCCGGCATAAAACCGGATCAATACATTCAGCACGACAAAAGCTTGTACAAATGGCAAGTACTATTACAAGCACAGAAGGAAAACATAAAAAGGACATTCGCATTCAAAGGAAAATAAGTACAGCACATAAACAAGATTACAATACCAAAAGGTGAAAGGGCACGCAGGCTCCAACAAAGATAAAAAAAAAAAAAAAAAAAAGCCAGTCTTCAATGGTAAGCACATCCCTTATCTCTTTAAGGTCCGGTTGATCAGCTAAGGAGGCAAGAGTACTTACAACGGGGAACTCTATAGTATCAAAGGCATCTTGCCTCTGAGTGAGTATGGTACGGGCTTCCGGGCTCCAGCCGGGAAGGCTCTCCAGGGAAAGACCAGCTTTCCCCGCTTGGAATCCATCGGATAGCCCATCATGATAGCCCGCCGCTTCCGCAGCTCCGTTCAAACCAACTACCCCATCAATAAACTCATCACTTCCCCTGACTGCCTCCACTACCCGGGAAAACCCATCCGCCACCAACCACTTCCTATCCTCCCTCAGCAAAGCCAACTCTTTCATCATTTTAGCTTTCTCCACTTCAAAACCCTCCCTCTCCTTCTCAAAAGATGCAATCTTTCCTTCCAACACACCCAACCCCTCCCTGGACACCTTCAACTCTTCATCTTTCTCCGCCACCTGAAACGCTAGCTCCTCGGAACGCGCCTTTGCTTCCCGGATCATTTGGGCACGTTTCTCAAGCTCCTTATTTGTCCGCGAACAGGCCTCAGTAAACTCTGCCCGGGCTTTCGAGTGAGCGGCCTCCCTTTCCTTCAACTGCCAATCCAGTTTTTTCACCTCCTGTGTAAGCACCAGCACTTTGCCCGCATCTTCGTTTTTCTGAGCCAAAGCTTTCCTCAGTGAAGCAACTTCCTTGCGACCCTCGTCCCACTGACGACATATCTCAGGCATAACCGCCATACTCTCCACCCAGCTTAAAGCGGCTCTATCGGATAACACTTCCGGGGAGCAGGTTGAGTGACGTAGTCGTTCCGCTGGAGGAAAAGCCTGCAGCAAGAACGTCCGGCACAGGTGGGGATCTGACAAACAGTCACCCTGCTGAATATTCCAGTTAGGAACGTGCTTAGACTTAGAATCTGCCAGAGTCCAATGCTCGGATTGGGTGGGCATTCTAAATTCAGATTGACTCGTATGCACATAAGAAGATTTGGGGGAATGAACGTCCCCAGTACCCACAGGTGCCTTCTCTTTCCCTTTCCCTTTATCCCGAGGAGGGATCTGAGTTCCTGTCGGCACGTCCTTGGGAACAGGGGAAGGTATGACCTCAGGGACAAAAGGTTGAAGAATAGTACCCTCAGGGTTTTTAACAGCAGGTTTGTTTGTCTGCATGATCGGGCAAGATGGAGTAACCCCTTCACCAGCTTTTAAACCTAAAAATCACCGAAAAGAGAATATCAGGAAAATTATTTTTTACACTCAACAAAGAAAAAATAGAACGGATACACACCTTCGGGACTCGCTCCCGGGGGTTTCTTTCCGGCAGCATAATCATCGGTTAGTTTTCGCCTTTTCTTTTGAGGCGAGAGTACTTTTTCTCCAGAAGCACTCCCGGAAGCTTTCTTCCTTATTAGAATCTCTTCAGGCTCTTCTTCTTGACTCCCTGAAACAATGCATCAACTTAGAACAAGGAGCAGGAGAAAGAGAAAGGAAACAACTGAACCATTCATTGCATATCAACTAACCAGTTTCCAGATCCACAGCCTCTTGCAGACTAGCACGGGGGAAAAAGAAACGCTCATGAAAGACTTCAAGAACATTCTTTTCACCCCGCCCCACATTCAAATGTGTCCGGGTAAGGTTCTTGAAGGAGTCCGGAAAAAGAACATCATAATAACTGGCAACTGCTGCAAATAAAAAAAAAAAAAAAAAGGAAAACACATAAGCATAACATATACAGAAGAGAAAGCGCCATCTATCAAAAAGAAATGTAGGACAACATACACTTACGTTCTTTGCCCACAGAATAAATCGGGAGACGGTCAAGTCTTCCCCAGTTCTGGCTCATACCAACACCGACCAGGGCATGTTCCTGAATCTCTTGAATGTCAGCTGGACGGGAGGTCAACAGAGAGAAAACAGGAGTTTTCCTAAAAGCATCCAGATTTGGGGGAATGTCCACCACGGCCAATCGAAGTGACCGGATCTGCATGTTGGCAGGAACTATCCGGGCACTTACATAGAAAAACTTTTCTTTCCAACCCCGGAATCCCTGAGGAGTCTCTTTGGCATGAGGAATCACCCCGGGGCGTTTAGAAAAGGAGAACCAGCTATCTTTCAAATATAACTTGTAAAAATGATGGAAAATGGCGACAGAAGGGTCCTGTTTCAAGGCGATACAACAGAACTCAAAATGCCTAATACGGCACATACCAAGAGGGTGAACTTGGGAAAGGTGAATTTTATAGAACTGAAGGAGATCAATAACAAAAGAGGTGATCGGAACTCTGAAATTAGCCTCAAAGAAAAAGTCAACATATAAAGTAATCTTGCCAGGAGGAGGTTTGGTCGCCGTGCCTCCTCGAGAGGGGTACTCGGGTTCCACATCATTAGGAATCCCGTACGAAGCTTTCAATCTCTCGAAGCGCTCCACGCTCCAGTTTATAGGAATCAAAGCTACGTCGGCGTTATCACCCATTCGTCGGAATATTTAAACAGGATCGGAAGGAATTAAAGAAGCAAGATTCCAAGAGAAATCAAGAAGGTAAGATGGAAGACGAGTAAAAGGCAACAACGCCTTGCCCCCCCTTTTTATAGACGGGAAGAGAAGACAGGCGGACGGATGACGGCGCCCTAGGAAGGGCTATGAGACTGATGGATGGGACATGCGGAAGGTTTGAAAGAAGCGTTGCCTGCACGTGTTAAGTTCCTTCATTTTTGAAAAAAAGCCTTTATAGTCAACTTAATTTTTTGAAGAGATAAAGAAAAATCAAATTGACTAGGGGGACTTGACGACATATGATGAAAAGATCATACATAAGGGGCCTAAACGAAAGAAATCTAAACTCCTTAACCACCATGAGGGCCCACAAGAAGAAGGAACCAATGAGAAAGAGGCTGTCACTATCATACGGTTAGGGGAAAGAGAATGTAAAGCTCTATAAATAGAAAGTGATCTCATAGATGAAAGGGATCCAGAGCTGGTACTTGATTGAATTCGGGAATTATTATCAAAGGAGAGTTTTTACATCTCTTCATATACCCATATATTACATGAGGTTGTTTAACAAAAAATGAAAATATAATAATGTGTAAAACAAGAAATAAAATTATTTGTTTCCTTAATTAAGTAATAATTAGAATTCAAATTTTATATAACCTTTTTTGAAAAATAAAAACATTAACATAATTAAATTTCAAAAAAATATGGTGATGACACGTGCCATTATTTGAAATCATTTATCAGAATAAGGATATTACACAACTTACCAAAAAATCATTTTACATATTGTGTTTTACGTATAAGTAACCGTATTTTTTTGTTTTTTGTTTACGTAACGTAAGCGAATACTTAAATGATTTTTTGGAAAAATGTGTAATATTACATTCATACTCTTATAAATAAATAAAAATAAAATAAAATAAAATAAAAAACAAATATTATTATATGATTAGTTTAAATTAGTTTTTATTGGTTTTCTCGATTTTCATCTAACTATATAGTTTTTTCTTGAACCCTATATACATGTACATGTGTAATATAGTTTCATACCCATGTTTGATGCACTTATGTAATGCAAAAAAAAATTGATTCACATTTATAGTACAGTCTCATTTATTGTGATGCATTATTAAAATACAATATTAAAATATTATTGGTGTAAAGAGAATTAGGGGGTGTTTGGAATTACTTTTTGAGCTTCTTATTGACTTATTAACTTTTTAAAAAAGTTAATAAGTTAAAAGTTTGTTTGGATAAACCAAAAGAAGAAAGGAAAATGGAGAGGAAAAAAGAGTTTTTAAGAAGTAAGAAAAACTTACTTTTCAAACTCCTTATTAACTTTTTGCAAAAGTCAATAAGGAGTTTTCAAAAGTAATCCCAAACATGTCCTTAGTTTATAAGTTTGATATATTATTATCATTATAATAATGATAATGTAATATATGA
This sequence comes from Smallanthus sonchifolius, assembly GCA_023525975.1. Lineage (NCBI taxonomy): Eukaryota > Viridiplantae > Streptophyta > Magnoliopsida > Asterales > Asteraceae > Smallanthus > Smallanthus sonchifolius. The sequence continues at coordinate 396,224 of JAKNSE010000037.1, read as the reverse complement.
TACAATATAAGAACAATCTTAGATATGAAAAAAAAAAATAATAAAAAAACTATATAAGAGGATGGATGCTTACATATGATTGGTCATTAATTTAGGCTAACTTACAATTAAAATAACATAGAAATTTATCCCGCGCTTCGCGGCGAGAACCAGACTTTAAACGGTTGAGGCATTGACATTATAACGTGGCTAAGCACAAAAAAGTGGTTAAATAAATTTGAGCATTTCTTCCTCGATTTCCCAAGTCATATCCGCCCCTTCTTATGTTTCCACCTCACCAAATCTTGGTTAATCTCTTTATTCCGCAATTTCTTCACCTTTCTATCCAAGATTGCCACAAACCTGGCTGTCCGTGAAGAACTTCCTTTCCATTTTCGCGTACCGCGAAGACCACAATTTTGGCTGTCCGCAGGAGAGGTTCTTCGCGTGGCGCGAAAGACTTTCCTTCGTCTTTCGCGTACCGCGAAAAAGCCCTGTAAACAGAAAGTTACATTTTTCTCCCAGTTTCATACTTAGCCAAAATTTGCCAATTTTCACCAATTCAATAATTTCACCAAAATCCCCAACACTTGGGTTTTTGACCCAACTTTCAACACCTATTTACATAACAAGTTTTAACACCAAAAACATCATTTCAAGTAACATTTACACCACTTTACAAGGATTTTCCCTTAAATCCCAAAACACCAAATTTTGCATACGGGAATCCTTCCACACCTCGGACTTAACTTGAACTTACATCAGAGCATTTCCTACAATAACACATGATCATTTCACCATTAGTAATGAAGATAAACATAACAAACAAGTATTTATCACTTGTTTTCACCTATTCACCCATTTGACCCATTTGACCCGTTTACACCCATTTGGTCAATTAAGGTTCATAACACTTGCATTTCCACTATAAGTTTCATTTATTTCATTTGTCATTCATGTGTCATCACCCATTCACCCATTTGAAGTATTCCGCACTTCTTATTGGGTTTACAACCTCTTGGTGCGAGTACCACAACTCGTCTTACCCACACTTGGAGTATTTGACTCCAAGTCCACCCTTTTGAAGCATTCTACACTTCTATTTAGTTTACAACCTCTTGGTGCGAGTACCACAAACTCGTCTTACCCACACTTGGAGTATTTGACTCCAAGTACACCCTTTTGAAGTATTCCACACTTCTATCCACCAATTCACCAAATTATCACATTATGATTGACTATATACCACGTATGTCAAATACACCAAATTCTCCACATTTACATACTTGTTTGACTATTTACCATCTAAGTCAATTACACATACTTACCCCATTGCACAATCAAGTTTGGACTTTAACCACATAGTCTAATTTCACCACTTCCAACATACAAGTTTTACCTTCTACCACTAAAGTCAAATTAACACAATTCCACATATATTACATTCAAGCAATAAGCATATTCATTAATTTCAACTTATAGTATGCATACATATCACTTACACCACACATTTATCTACATTACTATGTAAGTGCAAAGGCACTTAGCTTTAGAGTTTGAAGAGCTCGTGCCTCCTCCTCGGTTCACAAGTTGATTACCTAAACATATACACCTAGTTTAGTAATCTAACATTTACCACCAACACATTACAATTGAGTCCACAACTCAATTTTTTTACTTCCAACCCAAATTGACCCGTTTGGGTTATTCCCACAACCAAACACCCCCTTTCAACACAAACTCACCCACTTGAGTTTTCTTTCCAATACCTTGACACTAATTTCTCTCTTAATAACTTTTATTAGGTCAATTTGGTGTTTGTTCAAGTGCCTATTACCACGTAAACATTTAATCATCACTAATTCATCATTCTAGCATCATGATCCAAACACCCCCAATTTCACCATATGAACCCTAACTTTTCAAAATCAAAATCAAAGGGTTTTAGGATGTTAATCACCTCTCTTTACATTTAGTTTAGCTAGAGTATCCACAATCTAACACTAATTCACCACATGCATACTAAATTTTTGGATTTCTCCAACACCCATCCACTAACACCTTCAAAGATGAAATCAAAGAGTGATTAACACTTACTTGATGTTATGAAGGTGTTGTGTGAGCAAAAACCTTCACAATCCAAGCTTCAAATGCAAGATTTAGCTCTAAAATCCGATTTCTCCTTTTTCTCCTTGCTCTTGAACGACCCACACCTCAAAATGAGGCTAATTTTGACTTCTCCAAGTCAAATGGCAGATTTTTGGCCATTTACACTTTTGGCCCCTCAACTTTCATTTCACCCATTTCATTCGAAAACTAGTTAAAACTAGTATAACCCCATAAATAACTTGAAACCCACTTGTTTTAACTTATTTCATAAATATTATTTTCACCATAATATTTATTAAAATATTTTATTTATTTGAAAACGAAACCCGAATTTTGGTTCGTTACAAATCACCTCCCCTTATTTGGGTTTCGTCCCCGAAACCCGACTTCACATAAAAAGGTTAGGATAATATTTGAGCATTTCTTCCTCGGTTTCCCAATTCATATCCGCCCCTTCTTATGTTTCCACCTCACCAAAACTTGGTTAATCTCTTTATTCCGCAATTTCTTCACCTTTCTATCCAAGATTGCCACCGGTTCCTCAATATAATTTAATTTTTCATCCAATTCAATATCATCCAAAGGAACAAAAGTAGTTTCATCCGCTAAACATTTCCTCAAATGAGACACATGGAATGTGTTATGAAGTCTACTTAGTCCCTCCGGTAGCTCCAAACGGTAGGCAACCGCACCCACCCTTGCTATCACCTTAAACGGTCCGATGAAACGTGGACTTAACTTCCCCCGTTTCCTAAACCGTATCACCCCTTTCCAAGGAGAGACTTTCAAAAGCACAAAGTCTCCCACTTGAAACTCAATCGCCCGCTTCCTATTATCCACATAGGACTTTTGGCGATATTGAGCCGCCTTCAAGCGTGCTTTAATTTGGTCAATACTACTAATAGTTTCATTGACCACCTCTTTGCTACCAAGCTCCCGTTGACCAATTTAACCCCAACACACGGGTGTTCTACATTTCCTCCCATACAATGCCTCAAAAGGCGGCATACCAATACTATAATGGTAGCTATTGTTGTATGAAAATTCCGCCAACGGTAGATGGTCGTCCCAACTACCACCAAAATCCAAAGCACACGCCCGCAACATATCCTCAAGCGTCTGAATCGTCCGCTCGCTTTGACCATCCGTTTGTGGATGATAAGCGGTGCTAAGGTTCAATCTAGTCCCCATATCCTCATGGAACTTCTTCCAGAAACGAGAAGTAAATCTCGTCTCGCGGTCCGATATAATCGACACCGGCACACCATGACGTGACACAATTTCCTTCACATAGATTTCCGCCAATCTATCCGAAGAATACGTTTCCTTTATTGGAAGGAAATGTGCACTCTTTGTCAACCGATCCACTACTACCCATATCGCATCATAACCCTTTCGAGTCTTTGGTAGTTTAGTGATCAAATCCATGGTGATGTTCTCCCATTTCCAAAGCAGTATTTCAAGCGGTTGAAGTTTTCCATACGGCTTTTGATGCTCCGCCTTTACCCTTAAGCATGTGAGACACCTCTCCACATACTTAACTATATCACGCCTCATACTCGGCCACCAAAAATGACACCTCAAGTCATAAAACATCTTCGTGGCCCCCGGATGGATAGAATATTTGGATTTATGCACCTCATCTAAAATAGTTGCCAACACACTTGACAATCTAGGAATCCAAATTCTATCATAGCATGTCTTTAACCCCGTGCTATTTTCCCCAAGCTTATCAACATAAGCAACCATCCTTTCCTTTTTCAAATCACCACTAAGTGCTAACACTTGTGCCTCCCGAATTTCATCAATAAGAGATGATGAAATTGTCATTTTAAATTACTTCACCTTGATAGGTGTATGGCTCGTCTTCCGACTAAGCGCATCCGCCACGACATTTGCCCTACCCGGATGGTAGAGTATCTCACAATCATAATCCTTGACCAATTCAAGCCACCGCCTTTGCCTCATGTTAAGGTCTTTTTGGTCAAAGAAGTACTTGAGACTCTTGTGATCCCTGTAGATCGTACACTTAGCCCCATACAAATAATGCCTCCAAATCTTGAGCGCGAAAACCATGGCCGCAAGCTCTAAATCATGGGTAGGGTAAGTCACCTCATGAGTCTTCAATTGCCTAGATGCATAGGCAATCACTTTCCCTCTTTGCATCAGAACACAACCCAACCCCGAATGCGAGGCATCCGAATACACCACAAAATCTTCGGTCCCGTCCGGCAAGGATAAGATAGGCGCCTTAGTCAACTTTTCTTTCAAGAGTTGAAAGGCAGATTCTTGCTCGGGACCCCATACAAACTTTGTCTCCTTACGCGTTAACTTCGTCATCAGCAAGGCAATCCGAGAGAAGTTTTCAATAAACCGCCGATAATAACCCGCCAACCCCAAGAAACTTCTAATCTCTGAAGGCGTCTTCGGTGATGACCAATCTTCTACCGCCACTATCTTGGATGGGTCGACTGTAATCCCCTTATCATTCACCACATGACCCAAGAACTGGATCTCACGCAACCAAAATGCGCACTTTGAGAATTTAGCATAAAGCTTCTCCCTTTGCAACACTTCAAGAATTTCACGAAGATGAAAGGCATGATCACTTTCACTCCGTGAATAGATGAGAAGGTCATCGATGAACACAATCACTGAACGGTCAAGGAACGGCCTACACACCCGATTCATAAGATCCATGAAAACCGCGGGTGCGTTGGTCAATCCGAAAGGCATAACCGTGAACTCATAGTGACCGTATCGAGTGCGAAAAGCTGTCTTATGGACGTCTTCTTCCTTTACTTTCAACTGATGGTACCCAGACCTCAAATCAATCTTAGAGAACCATGACGCCCCTTGCAATTGATCAAAGAGGTCGTCAATCCAAGGTAAAGGGTACCTATTCTTCACCGTCAACTTATTCAACTCCCGATAATCCATACACATCCTCATGCTTCCGTCCTTCTTTTTAACGAAGATAACGGGTGCACCCTAAGGCGAGACACTTGGGCGTATGAAACCTTTATCTAGAAGCTCTTGCAATTGCTCCATTAACTCTTTCATTTCCGGCGGTGCTAACCTATAAGGTGCTTTTGCTACCGGTTTTTGCACCCAGGATTAAGTCAATCCCAAACTCCACTTCCCTTTCCGGTGGTACCCCCGGTAACTCATCCGGAAACACATCCACAAATTGGTTTACAACCGGAACATCGCGAATATCTTTCACCCTTTCTACCACATCCGCAACACAAGCCATGTATGCCTTGCACCCACGCACCATGTACTTTGTTGCCTTTACATAAGAACACATCTTTACTTTACATTTCTTTTCACCTTCTATGTAAATGGACTCACCCGATGGGGAATCGAGTTGTACCGCCTTAGGTCTACATAGAATATTCGCTTTTTTCTTTGACAACCAATCCATTCCCACTATTACATCAAAGTCTCCCATGGACATAGGAATTAAGTCTATAAGGAACGTTTCACCCCCCGCCCTTAACTTGCAATTCCTATAAATATCGAATACTAGGAAACTCTTATCATTTGCCGCCTGATTTCTAAGGGTTCATCTAATTTGCTACTTAGAAACGAGGAATGCTTAACAAATTTTAAGGACACAAACGAACGACTAGCCCCCGAATAAAAAAGGACTAGTGCAGGTAAAGAGTTAATCTTGAATGTACCTGACACCACCTCCGAGTTCGTCTTGGCCTCTTCCGCTGAGATGTGGAAAGCTCTCCCCTTGGGCCTTGGCATCTCAACCTTCTTCTTTTCACTTCCACCTTGCTTCAACTCGGGACAATCCGCCCTATTGTGCCCGATTTTGTAGCAATTATAACACAGTTGAATTTGGCTTGAACATTGATTAGCCATGTGCCCCGGCTTCCCACACTTGTAACAGCTCATAGTCCCCTTCCTACATTCCCCCGAATGTTCTTTTTCACAAATTTTGCACCCACGGGGAACAAACTTGTTAAACGGTTTCTTGCTTGGGCTCCCGCCCTTTATCTTCCTTACCACCTGCTCAACAATTTCCCGCTTCCTCTTTTCGCCCCTTGCCTCTTGCCTCCTCAACTCCAACTCTCTTTCCCGACACCTATTTATCAAGTCCACGAGTGTGGTAAAAGAGGATGGAGATATGCTATCTCTGAACTCCACTGTCAGCATAGCATAGAATCTATCAATCTTCAACTTTTCGGTCGATACCACGTCCGGACAGAACTTGGCACGATCAAAGAAGGCCCCAGCCAATTCATCAATTGACTCATTCGTTTGCCTCATGAGGAGGAACTCCTCAGTCATTCTATCGACAGCGGCTTGGGGGCAATGGTACTTCAGAAAAGCCACTTTGAATTCCTCCCAAGTCATGGAGGTTACCCCTAAATCACCACTCTCCTTTCGGAGATTCAACAACCACTCCTTAGCCCTTCCGGTCAACAAAGGCACACTGAACATCACCCTATCCTCAGGCTTACATTTGGTAGTCTCAAAATTAGACTCCATATCCACCACCCACCTGTGGCTAAGAATCGGGTCCACTTGCCCATCATATTCCTTGGGCTTAATCACCATAAATTATTTTAGGGTACAACCCTGTGGCACCCTTTCCTTCTCTTTCAGAACATCCTCTAGAGTGAGCCTAATGGCCCCTCTCATTTCCTCCATTAGTAAGGTTGTGGCTTGCTCGAAGGCCTTAGCTACTTCCCCCTTTATCATCTCATGGATTCTTGGATCCAAGGGTTCATTGTTTACCTCTTCTGCCATCTCTAAACTGAGAAAATGAATCAAAAACACCTTAATACTTTAGGTATCCATTCCACATTCACTATTATATGTATTAAGTATATATTTACCTACCTATATACATACATACATATACAACCACTTTCACATAATCCTTGTAAATGTTCATTGTTATATGGTTATCATAAAGTCCCTTGCACATTTCATTTTATTAAACATATTGGCCAGACATGTTTAATAATACGCCATGCCCAATTGTAATTACCATATCCATATAACAAGTCACACATCAAGTTTTGGCACACATAACACTTTGTCATTCATTAATACATATACATATTCACCACATATATATATATAACCACTTATCAAATCATTACTAACCTTTCATTTCAGCAAGCTCCGAGTCTTAGTCAAGTTCTTCATGGATTCTCATATCATTTTCCCCCATATCACGAGCCTCCAGTTTGAGTTTGGTGTCACCACACCAAATCCCTCAAACCATTGCTCTGATACCAAGTGGTAACAGCCACAATTGGAACACCAATTATTAAATACATTAAACGCACACGGAAGCTTTTATCCTAAGATTTTTTTTTCTCTCGCGTACCGCGAAAGATTTGGGAACTCCCTTCGCGTACCCGAGGGATTCCCAAATACCCTGTCCGCAGGAAAGGTTTTTCGAGTGGCGCGAAGAACTTCCTTTCCATCTTCGCGTACCGCGAAGACCACAAATTTGGCTGTTCCGCAGGAGAGGTTCTTCGCGTGGCGCGAAAGACTTCCCTCCGTCTTTCGCATACCGCGAAAAAGCCCTGTAAACAGAAAGTTACATTTTTCTCCCAGTTTCATACTTAGCCAAAATTTGCCAATTTTCACCAATTCAATAATTTCACTAAAATCCCCAACACTTGGGTTTTTGACCCAACTTTCAACACCTATTTACATAACAAGTTTTAACACCAAAACATCATTTCAAGTAACATTTACACCACTTTACAAGGATTTTCCCTTAAATCCCAAAAACACCAAATTTTGCATACGAGAATCCTTCCACACCTCGGACTTGACTTGAACTTACATTGGAGCTTTTCCTACAATAACACATGATCATTTCACCATTAGTAATGAAGATAAACATAACAAACAAGTATTTATCACTTGTTTCCTCCCATTTGACCCGTTTACACCCATTTGGTCAATTAAGGTTCATAACACTTGCATTTCCACTACAAGTTTCGTTTATTTCATTTGTTATTCATGTGTCATCACCCATTCACCCATTTGAAGTATTCCGCACTTATTATTGGGTTTACAACCTCTTGGTGCGAGTACCACAACTCGTCTTACCCACACTTGGAGTATTTGACTCCAAGTCCACCCTTTTGAAGCATTCTACACTTTTATTTAGTTTACAACCTCTTGGTGCGAGTACCACAACTCGTCTTACCCACACTTAGAGTATTTGACTCCAAGTCCACCCTTTTGAAGTATTCCACACTTCTATCCACCAATTCACCAAATTATCATATTATGATTGACTATATACCACGTATGTCAAATACACCAAATTCTCCACATTTACATACTTGTTTGACTATTTACCACATAAGTCAATTACACATACTTACCCCATTGCACAATCAAGTTTGGACTATTAACCACATAGTCTAATTTCACCACTTCCAACATACAAGTTTGACCTTCTACCACTAAAGTCAAATTAACATAATTCCACATATATTACATTCAAGCAATAGGCATATTCATTCATTTCAACTTATAGTATGCATACATATCACATACACCACACATTTATCTACATTACTAAGTAAGTGCAAAGGCACTTACCTTTAGAGTTGGAATATCCCGTGCCTCCTCCTCGGATCACAAGTTGATTACCTAAACATATACACCTAGTTTAGTAATCTAACATTTACCACCAACACATTACAATTGAGTCCACAACTCAATTTTTTACTTCCAACCCAAATTGACCCGTTTGGGTTATTCCCACAACCAAACACCCCCTTTCAATACAAACTCACCCACTTGAGTTTTCTTTCCAATACCTTGACACTAATTTCTCTCTTAATAACTTTTATTAGGTAAATTTGGTGTTTGTTCAAGTGTCTATTACCACCTTAACACTTAATCATCACTAATTAAGCATTCTAGCATCATGATCCAAACACCCCCAATTTCACCATATGAACCCTAACTTTTCAAAATCAAAATCAAAGGGTTTTAGGATGTTAATCACCTCTCTTTACATTTAGTTTAGCTAGATTATCCACAATCTAACACTAATTCACCACATGCATACTAAGTTTTTGGATTTCTCCAACACCCACCCACTAACACCTTCAAAGATGAAATCAAAGAGTGATTAACACTTACTTGATGTTATGAAGGTGTTGTGTGAGCCAAAACCTTCACAATCCAAGCTTCAAATGCAAGATTTAACTCCAAAATCCGATTTCTCCTTTTTCTCCTTGCTCTTGAACGACCCACACCTCAAAATGAGGCTAATTTTGACTTCTCCAAGTCAAATGGCAGATTTTTGGCCATTTACACTTTTGGCCCCTCAACTTTCATTTCACCAATTTCATTTCAAAACTAGTTAAAACTAGTATAACCCCATAAATAACTTGAAACCCACTTGTTTCAACTTATTTCATAAATATTATTTTCGCCGTAATATTTATTAAAATATTTTATTTATTTGAAAACGAAACTCTTATTTTGGTTCGTTACAATTTACAATAGATATTTTTGCTTGAGCCCCAATTACGTACCACATAAGTGCACCAGGTTGTGATATCATGAGAGAAACACCATCAAGTCGGGCAACATCTTCTAACCATTCCCAATGGCTAGTGCTATCAACTGAAGTAGACCCAGTCTCTGAGCGGAATCCATCATCCAAACCGACCAAGATTCCCGCCGACCCCTCCACCACCGTAGTTGCCATGTGAACCTTACTCTTCGAGCCTCGAGGACGAAGCTGGATTTTAAGCTTGTGGAGATAGGTATATTCTTTACTTGTTTCTTGAATTAGTTTTTTTTTGTATATTCTTGACTTGTTCGTTGCATTTTAGTTTAGTTTGCTTGCATTTTTTTAGTTCTTTTATTTATTTATTTTATTTTTTTTCATTTCATGCATTGCATTTTAGGTTATTCAAAAAAAAAATGCATCTTGATTGTCTTAGAAAAACTTGTGGGAGCAACATGAAAAATGATAGTAAGTTACTATGCTAGTGATAGATTGCATGCTAGAAATGAATGATAGTAATAAAAGACACATGTGCCCCGCTACGCTAGTGCCCTCTTTTCTTAGATTTACAAAGAAAAAAATACTTAATACCCCTTCGTGCCTAATACTAATCCAACCACATAAGAATTCCGAGACCTAGCAAAAATAGGTTGAGAGGATTGCTTGTTAGCCGATTCGAAAAGTCTACAAGTGTGAAAAAAAAAGAATGAAAAAAAAGAGAGGAGCATATGTGTGGTGAAACATTGACCACCTGATTATTATTTGGAGCTGCAATAAACCACCCTCCATTCCCACAAATTGGAAAGAAACTCCTACCAATCTCCATTGTCACCTTAACACAAGCATGACATTTCAGTACCCATCTTTCAATTCAAAGTGTTAACCCAACCCGTTTCAGACTGTACATAACTACACATCTTTGTCCTATCTTATATCCCAATTTTTGTTTATATTCTCAATTCTTCTCATTTGTTCTATCTTTTGTAATCATATGTGGTGTAAAATTGACCACTTGCTCTCTATAGTCCTTGAGGTTAGGAAGGTTTTCACCGTGGAAGGAAAGGTGTTCGCACGCTTAATTAATCAACTTAACACCGACTAAATCATATGAAACGATAAATCTTGAATTTGAGGGTTAGAGGACCATAACTAGCAAATTGGGTGCATGTTGTTAATAAACATCTTGAAAGCCACGTATATGCATGTCAATTGAAATTGGTATAGTAATATGATTTCATGCTCACAGTTTTTACATGGGACGAGAATGGGTGTAGGCTGATGTTTAAGCATGCTAGGTGTTCTTTTGTTTTACTTATTTTCACTTCTTAGTTTATTCTTATTCTTGACTTCCTTAAGGACAAGGAAAGGTTTAAGCTTGTGGAGATTTGTTAGTTGCATATTTAGGCATGTTTTATCCTAATTTTTGCATTCATTTTTACTACATATCATACATTTATCACTTGTATATTCATCTATTTTGGGAAACACTGGAATTGGTGGAGCGGAGTCTACTTTGGGCTGTTTTTATGTTTTTGTAGGTGCATAGCAGTTGCGAGGATGACAATGGATGTTAGGTACGCTTGCTGACGTGATCCTGTTAAGCTGATTGTGAGATGAGAATGGAATAAAAGTCAAAGCATATTTCAACATGGTGAATTAAAAGGAAAGAAAATAGCTCATTTATTCTTTTGTTTGGAACTACACAACATCACCCGGAAAACAAATAGAAATTGTATTGGGCTTGATTTAAGTAAAAAGTCAACTGCGCTGGTTAAAACCATATATGGTAACTTTAAAGAAATGGGCCCTGGGCCACGCTTGAAAAAGGAGGACACAAGAAGTTCCATAGGGACTTTTGGCTGGACGTGGACGACTCGACGGTTTCTGAGAAAGAGGAGCAAGCAGCATACCAACTTGGAGTTCTTTTCTTTAGTTTTTTAATGCAAGTATAATCTTTCTTTTTGGGATTCGTAAGTTCTTGTTTTATTTTATGTTCTACTTCTTAGTTTGTTTGATTGAGTTAGCTGTTATGTCCGGCTAGTCGTTTTAATTCTGACATTAGGGTTTATTTTTATGGTTTGATTCGAATCTTATTTGAGACGATTATGTGATCCGTTTATTTGAATGGTTTGTTTGTGTGATTCTTGATCTTAAATCCGGATCTAATCCGGTATATATTAGATTGTTAATAAACTTGATCAACTTATTAATTTTCCTAATAAAGTTCTTCACTTTTTAAAACCCTAATCGGATTTTAATTTTTGATTCAAGGAACAAATAATGTTTTGTGTTTGTCTATGAACCCAAAATCATTATAGAATCATTCAATCTAATTGAACATTCCGAACGGCGTGAATGTTTGATTATAATCGATACTTCTGTCATTGCAACCCGCACACTAAGGTCCGAACGGCGTGAACTTGGAGTAGCGGGTTGGCTCTAATCAACGAACTGCGCTTGGTTAGACATTAGATAGAGTGGATATCTGAACGGCGCGATGTCTAGTATTGATACAAACCGTTTAAATTAAAGGATCATTGCACCATAATTGTTAATGATCGTAAGCCGAGTCAAACCAAAGAAATTACCTCTGTGTTGGAATAGTTTTTAAAATATTTGAATTCAACCTACAATTTAATTAACCATTTTTAGTATCAATCTTTTTCATAATCAAAAACCCCTTCAAATCATTTGAGTTTAACAACTGAATCTGCGTTCAATGTTTTTGGTATAATTAAGTTAATCCGTATCACTGAGGACACGAACCTTACTTTCAATCATACTATTCTCAGTGTGTCAAGTAGGTTTACTACACAATTTATTTGGTGGATTCGACACCCATCAAATACCTATAAACTTTTCAACCAAATACGTATAAATTAACACTTGTGAGCGAAAAATCAGGGGGACCGGGGCCCCCCGGGCCCTCACTAAGCTTCCCCCTTGGTTAATACTCTACTAACTAACAGGTCAGTCAAATCATAGCTTGCATTGGGCCGACTCTATTTTGATGTTGGTTGCCTTGGTAAAGATACTTGGTTCTTGACGCCCAATGTTAAAAAGCCGGTTTTGTTATAAATTTTTTCGTCGGTTCAAGCACGGCTATAGCATTATATGATACTCGTCTGACTACCTAAAATTGATATTATATCCATTTATTCGCATTAATACTAAATATCTCATATGTGATATATTATTATAAAATACTTATTCATATTAGAATATGTTATTAAAAATATAATAAATAATATTTAAATTTATTAAAGTTAGAAACTTAAAATTAATCAAACTTTGAGTTGTTAGAAATGTACTTAATGGGCTTACAATTTTATATATTGTCATCTCTTCATCTTTATAGTTCTACATGTTTTAGTTACGTTACATATTTTTTTATAATGGCATTGCTCAAATCCTAATTCATGATATATAGGAAAATATGAAGTTTACTTGAGCGTAATTAAAGCTTAAGCGTGGGAAGATACGATAGTACTTACTTTATACGTAAAATACGAAGTAATATCTTCACATTTAAGTCAAAAATACAAATTAATATATTTCGTTGTGAACATCGAGCTTAGAATGAAAGAATACCCAATATTATAAAACCCGACCGGTGATTGAACCGTCGCTCGCTTTATGAGTTCACTGGTCGGACTGGTTTGATCGATTATAAACAGCGGTCCAAATTTTAATAAAAAAATTACAATTTAAATAAACAACCATATATTAGTTTGTTGCTTTCCAATGTAGTCATCATGATTTTGTATGGTTTAGGATCTTCGTACATCCAAAGATGTTATTTTGACACCCAAATCCTATACGACTCTATACGACTAGTATAGGGCTATACGAGTAGTATACGTGGCATAATTCGACTCATATTGGGGATATACGAGTCGTAATACGACTAGTATTGGGGCTATACGAGTCATAATACGATTAGTATTGGGGTTATACGAGTCATATTGGGCTATACGAGCCTGGTAGGTGTCAGCCTGATGTGACATGTCTGGTAGCTGTCGATTTGACTTTTTGGGCTATACAACTCGTATTGGGCTATACGAGTCGTATATAGGGTGTCAAAAGAACCTGATTGGTGTACCAATGATAGGACCCATTTAGTATGCTTTCTAATGTAGTCATTATGATTATTGTAAAGTGACAATTAATGATTCAAACATAGAATTATTTTAGTTAGAAGTTCTATTTTCACTGAGGCCATCCACAGTGAAGGCGTGAAACCATGCGTGACCCACCATGGTTGGAACGTGGAGGAGTGAAACCATGCGTCATAGAATCATATCCATTCTTTAAAGAATTTGGATAAAAGAAATGTGTAGGTCCCAGAGCGTCGTCGCGCAGCGGAAATACACGGATCTGTTCTGTGATTTGTGTGGGAACGTGAAGAACAAAGCAGAGAAACAAGAACAAGGACAAAAGATAATGAAACGATACGTAATACATAACATAGAAGTCATCCCGTATTACAGACTACATACCGAATGAGCACACATATCTCATCTAAGCTCACGGTCCAGGGGTCGGGAGAGCTCGTCCCGACCCGAACACCTCTCAACCTAGTTCCATAGTTCCACCTACAAATGAAGACAAGTCTTCAATTTATAGGGGTAGGAACACTACCTGCGTACTTGTCTAAGTACGCAGGGTTTGGTCATGCGTACTTGACAAGTACGTAAGGCAAAAGCCTTGCGTACTTACTAAGTACGCAGGACCAAACTGGTGTGCAGGCTAAGTACTCAGGAACACCCTCCTGCGTACTAGCCACGTACACCGATACATAGAATTTTATCTATAGTTACCAAAACATGTTTCTACAGACTCCCTCTTAACTATAGCATCAAATTCTATCTATCACTAACACTGATATACATCAGTTTACAAAGAATGTCCTAACAAACTCCCTCTAAACTAATGACATCAAGTGTCTTCTGTCGAAACTTAATCTTCTGGCATTCCACTTGAGATCTTCAAATCATCAAACTTCAGTCTTCAGTTGCCGAGTGATGACAAACCCGACTCCCTCTTAACTGTAGCTTTCATTGTAGACCAAACCAAGTGCTTCAATAGGAACCAACTAACCCAACACACTTCATTGTAGTTCATCCTCTCAGCAGTAGCTTGCTCCACCCTGACTTAGAATTCCTCCAAATCAGCTGGCATAAGATAGCGAGTTTGAATTTCCAATAACCTGCATCAAACTAATCAGCTCCCATAGGAATTCCAGTAAGATAAACTTAAGTCTTCAACCAGATGTGTCCAACTCTATCCTGTATCTTCACGAGTCAACCAAATTCTCGAAGATGTTCATTTCCAATATCCCCTTTCAGTTTAAGCTCCATCTGACTAGACCAGAAACAAGGGTATGTTTCCTATCCCATCGGTCAATGATAAAAGGTTCCATCTTCAACTAATAATCCAACGGATATCCAGCTTCATCCTGAAAACACTTGATAGAATCAAACACAAAATCATGCTCAGCAGTGATCACCTTATATCCAAAGTCCAACATTCTTCAATTAGATCTTCATTCCTGGTTCACACCTCCTAATCTGTATACATTCACCACGGTGAAGTTCCATAACTAGGTTGTCTATCTGGCATTCCGCCCAGATCCCAAATGAGAAATCCCATCATAATTGAATCACATCAAATCTTGAACACAGACTTGACCAATGAGCACGAAAAATATAGTTTACACGAGAAATCATAGTTGATGTTATTACACGAAAAATATGAGCTCTTACTAAAGTAAGAACTCATATGAACTCAGATCTGCTCCAAAAACCCTAACACACGAAACTGGAACACAAATCAACGAACACCGAGGCTCTGATAGCCTCGTCGCGCAGCGAAAATACACGGATCTGTTATGTGATTTGTGTGGGAACGTGAAGAACAAAGCAGAGAAACAAGAACAAGGACAAAAGATAATGAAACGATACGTAATTCATAACATAGAAATCATCCCGTATTACAGACTACATACCGAAGGAGCACACATCTCTCATCTAAGCTCACGGTCCAGGGGTCGGGAGAGCTCGTCCCGACCCGGACACCTCTCAACCTAGTTCCAGAGTTCCACCTACAAATGAAGACAAGTCTTCAATTTATAGGGGTAGGAACACTACCTGCGTACTTGTCTAACTACGCAGGGTTTGGTCATGCGTACTTACTAAGTACGCAGGACCAAACTGGTGTGCAGGCTAAGTACTCAGGAACACCCTCCTGCGTACTAGCCACGTACACCGATACATAGAATTTTATCTATAGTTACCAAAACATGCTTCTACAGAATTTTTTTTCACTTTCAAACTCCGTCTATTATAAACTTGAAGGTTACAGAGATAATACAACTGAGTGCATATGACTGCGTACATAAGTTCTGTTAACCTTGCCTATTTATACTAGACCTGGGCTCTGCGCACTTAGCAAGTGCGCAGGGCAAAATGCTCATGTGTACTTAGCAAGTACGCAGAGAGTTCTTGCGTACTTGCTAAGTACGCAGGAGATAACTCCTGCGCACATGCTAAGTGCGCAAAACACTTAGAGAATTTAGACAACGAGTACATACAATAGTAAATACAACTCGATAACTAATACATACAGACACTAAGATACAAAGACTAATACATACAAGACAAGTACAAAAGCTAAGACAATATCCAGAGTGTTTGTCACCCAAAAGTGCTTCAACAAAATGATATATGGGTTTATTTGGTTTCACTCAAATTGGCGAGTAGTCTTTAGAAGTAGGTTCATCCCCCTCTTGGTTGGCGATGGCCAGGTTGAGTGGCTAAGGAGGCCTACTATACCGATACTAGATTAGTAACCGACGAAATACACAAATAAATTTTCAGTGAACTATTGAAGCGATCATAAAACAAGTCAACATGAGTCTGTTACATAATGAGTCAAAACAAACCATTATTATAAAACATATTAATTTAAAACGAGTTCAGATGACCATTGTCTGTCGTCACCACCTACTCATCATCGTCGGCAGCATCACCACCATCGTTGTTGCCTCAACCGCCACACCACCCCCACCACCGTCATTGTCGCTACCTAGCTCCCCACCGTCGCTGACACCCCTTACACCATCACCATTTTGGCATGAACCAATTAATATTAAAGAAAAGGGTATGTTTTGACCCTAAGCCATTTTTCTTAGAACCCATTTTAATCTAAACCTATTTTGACATAAAACCGACACAACTCGACTCATATGTCTTACCACGGCTCAAAGTATATGTAACATCTTCATATATAAATAAAATTTTCATTTTTTCAAGCACATAATGTTCACATGGTGTAAAACCCTTTTTAAATAGCTTTATGGTATGAGTTACTATAGTGTAGAAAGAGATGTGTTAAATTTCATGAATAACATATTTATGGTAAGTTTGTTACATAACCATCAGCGGAGTATCTATCGCCTGCGGACGGGGCAGGCAGCACCTAAATAATCAACTAAACCCAATAAACAATTTAAATCAAATACTTAATAAATAATTTAATCCATTATTCATTTTAAAAACTAAGCACGTAACCTAATAATTAATAAAATTAAGTCCAAAAAAACCATTTCCTTTTTGGTCAGCAATTACTATTTACAAGCAACAATTAACGAGAGAATGAAGGGACGATTGGATGAAGGTCAAAGGGTTTAGACTTTAGGGTCGCGATTACAGAAACGGTTTCAGCCGTAAAAAAACACGCTTTTGTTTGGACACTTCTTCTTGACAGCCTTTCCTACGAAGGCTAAGATTAGCCACATAAGTATTGATATCTCGTTCACCATGTGCCCTTTTTATATGACAGAAAGTGAAGAGAAAGATCATATTTTTGATGAATATGGGGTTGCTTCTTCAACTTGGAGATCGATCATGCGTTGGTTGGGAGTGGCGGCTCCGTATGTTATGAGAACGAATGATTTTTTACCTTGGTTTGATTCCACGTTCACGCAAAAGAAAAAAAAAACAATTGATCGAAGCGGTTGTATTTACATCTTGTTAGGTAATTTTGAATCACATAAATAAAGCGGTTTTTAAAGCGAATGATTTGAAGTCGGAACTCCTTTATGATTCTACCTATTTCTTTTCTTTTAATTGGATAGGTAGTCGAAACAGCAAATGTAAGATAGGATGGACCGAGTGAATGCAGAATCCATTGTTATTCTTGTAATGCCTTGGTTTTGATGTTCAGTTAGCTTTTTCTAACTGAAATCAGTTATAATAAATTTATTTGTTGTTAAAAAAAACATACGAATTTGGGTAATCTCATTTCACTTATTGACATTAAAAATCATTTATTGATTATGTATTATTAACAATAAATTTCGTTATCAATATTAATAGCTTTTGAAAAAATGTGTTTGTTGTACAAGTTTGAAATTTAATACATAGGTTTATCATTTGATGCAGAAGTCCACATTTTGATGCACAAGGTCTGGAATTTTTGTAAAGATATGTCGTATGCTTTGGTATCCACGCATGAAAACCAGTTTCACTCTTAAAATTTATGGAGCCTTCTTATTTCATCCAATTAAATTGTGCCATGTCAATTTTATCTTCTCCAACCGTAAAGAGAGGGTGTGAAAGCATTTGAACCCATTAATTTTTTATTATTATTTTTAAATTATAAAATACTAGATTTTGCCATGTCATTTACTAGAGTTTGCAAGGGTTTTAACAGGTATTTCTACCGGTGTGAGAAAGCCCTCGCCGAGCCCTAGCCACTTGCAACGGTGTAGCCCGTGAAACCCTAGGAGCCCGTGAGCAACCCGTGCCACGACTCCCTTCACCTTTAGAAGAGAAAATACAAAGCAAACAAGTAGAAGAGTTTGAGAATAAACTTATATATAGTTGTAACGTAGTTGGATAAAAAGATTTGAAGTACAGATGTAATATACTTTGATGCAAAATATAGGATTCATAGATTCATAAAGTTGAATTAGTTCACAATGCAAGTTCACATGTGAATTTACGGTGAATCATATGTGTAATGATTCTAGAATTTAATATTCTTTTAAACAAAAAATAGTTGTTATAATGAATTAGTGAAGAAAAATAAGATATCTTTTTGTTTATTTTTTCTATTTTCATTTTATATTAAATAAAAAATACTTTCCTTAACCTCAAATCAGTGGCAGATCTAAAACATAATTTCAAGGGTAGAACAAATTTTTTTACCGTATATTAAAAAAAACCGATAATAAACACAGTAAAACATGTACCTAATCAAATCTATAATCTAAACACAATAACAAATTAACAACTAAAATTATAAACTAAACCATAAATTCATAATCAATTGCACATAAACCCTAGAAATTTGAAATTTAGAAATTAGAATAATACATTTTCCTAAGAAGTAAGAGATTAGATAGTTGAGACCGATTGGAGCACGGGAGCAGCGGCGACCGACCGATAGGAGCTGGGTGGGTGGCTGGGAGGCGGGAGCGCTGGGTGAGTGGGTAGGGTTGTTCGTGCGCTGTGGCATGTGGAGTGAATTGAAAGTCCCGATTTTTTTTTTCTATTTTGTTAATTGTTAGATGGGTTTATTTTGAGGTTGGACTTTATGTTTAATCTAATTTGGTCTTTTGGGTTCTAAATCTTTTAATTAACTTGGGCTTTTTAGTTTTATAAACTTGGGTTTTAAAGTTTTAATCAATAATTAGTTTTGGCCTTTAAAAAAATATTGAGGGGGTAATGTAAAGAAAAAAAATCCACTTCACTGAAGAAGTTGAAGGGTGGCGGGTACTACCCCTCCCTCCTTAATAGAACGCCCCTGCCTCAAATATCTTTAATATTCTTCAGTTGATATTAAATAAACCAAGACAAAAATTCAAAATCTATACTATATAATAAAAGAAAATCATGGGGGACACGTGTCACTCTCTGATTACTCCTCACCTTTATTTTTCCATATCTCTCTCCTATTAAATATTAATTTTATAGTTTCTCTCTCCTATTAAATAATAATATCAAGTAATGATCTTTATATTAATAAATAAAATTCTATGGACACGTGTCACTTTCTGGTTCATTTGTATTATTTTTTCCCGTCTCTCTCTCACATCGAATAGTGATATTAAAAGAATTTATTTTTAGATTTTTAATATAAATCTAATTACGGATACTTATTATTTAATTATAAATAGTTCAACCGATGTAATATACCTACACGGGTTTTTAAAAATATAATTTTTTTATTACTAAGGATATAACATTTTATTTATTCAACCCGTGTAATACACGGGATTTTAACCTAGTTTTGTAATACGCAAATCTTGTTCTTTAAAAAAGTGTCTTTTGAAAATGTTTGTTGCACTTGTTTGAAATTTATGCATAGGTTTATCATTTGATGCATAAGGTTTGGAATTTTTGTCAAAAGATACTTTTATGTGCTTAAAAATCCGGACATGAAAACCAAGTTTCACTTGTCTGCATCAAAACATTAGACACTGTTAAAAAAATAAAATAAAATAAAACATTAGAAGAAGAGAAAATCCAAAGCAAGAAGAATTCAAGAATAGACATATACATTTGTACTGTAGTTTCATACATATGTTTGATGCATCGATGTAATGCAAAAAAAAAAAAATGATTCACATTTACAGTACAGTCACATTTATTGTGATACATTATTAAAATACAACTTATGTAAAAAGGATTAGTTTATAAGTTTGATATATATCATTAGAAGCTAAGATTAAAAGGTAACTCAAGTGAACACTGCTACATCCGTTTATATTTTGTCACGTCATTTTTTTAATATTTTTATTTTCAACCATTATATTATATATAATATACGCTTTTAACCCGTTTTGTTTTCTATTAATTTCGTTTTCATTTAGTAGCTTTTGTTCGTTAACTTTTTTCAGAATACGGAAGGTGCGGCTGTTTTTAGTTTTTTTTCAACGTTCTGATATAAATTTTTTAAAAACGGAGTTGTATTCAAAATCGAGTTTTTTTATATCGTTGCCTATAGCGAGTGTCGTTACCGTTGTAGTACGGTGACGAGCCTAACCTTATGAGCGAACAACATCATTATCGGTATTAGTATTATCGGAACCCGTATTTATATTCGTTTTTATGGTTTTCGATGACCCGAACCGGTAATATTTTTATTTGGTTTTTTTTCCTTTTTTGTTATTTAGTTTTATGTTTCTCTTTTATTAGCATTATTTTTACGGCTACGCCTACATTTTCATTTAAGATTTATTAACGATAGGCCCGACACCCGCCGCGAAACGCGGGGTTGAAAGAACTAGTTATCATTATAATAAAAACAATCTTAGATATGAAAAAAAAAAGATAATAAAAGATATTTAAAAACTGTAAGAGGATGCTTACACATGATTGGTCATTAATTTAGGCTAACTTACAATTAAAATAAAATAATAATAATATATTAAACATAAATAAAAATAACAATATTAAAATCTATTCGATCACAACAAGATGGACTAAAAAAAAGAATTAATAAAATGGTTATTGTGAACATCAGAAGCAAAGTCACCGATAATCCCTATAATGGGAGATCACTTTCATCTCTCTAAACATTTCATCCAAAATCAGAAGGATCCTGTTCTTCCCCAATTCTTCAAACCCTAATTCACTTCATAAGGTCAGTCCAATCTCTTTGCTTTTACATTCATAATCACCAATTAATTACCTTTTAATTCATCTTAATTATATACTTGTTACCAATTGCATTTCTACACAAAGTAATTTACGATTTTTCCCAATTCAATTGTAATCCAATTAGGGTTTTGACTTTTTCAGATCTGACACGGAGATCACCCAATATGGAAACTTTTGACAAATTCAAGATCTGGGTTTTATTGATCTGTTTGATATCTCAATTGGGTCATGGGTTTTATCTTCCCGGTAGTTACCCACACAAATATACAGTAGGTGATCCATTGAATGTAAAAGTCAACTCTTTGACTTCAATCGATACCGAAATCCCTTACAGTTACTACAGTTTACCCTTCTGTAAACCCCCAGAAGGTGTAAAAGACAGTGCTGAGAATCTTGGTGAGATTCTAATGGGTGATCGGATCGAAAACTCGCCTTATAAGTTCAAAATGTTCACAAATGAAAGTGAAATCTTTCTTTGTCAAACGAAACCGTTGTCGAGTGATGAGTATAGGTTGTTAACGAATAGGATCGATGAGATTTATCAGGTTAATGTTATGCTTGATAACTTGCCTGCCATTCGGTACACGAAGAGGGATACTTATTATTTGAGGTGGACGGGGTATCCGATAGGGATCAAAGTTAAAGACGCCTATTACATTTTTAATCATTTGAAGTTCACTGTTTTGGTTCATAAGTATGAGGAAACGAATGTGGCTAGTGTAATGGGAACGGGTGATGCAGCTGAAGTGATCCCTTCAGCTGCAAAACCGGGATCTGGTGATCCCGGATATATGGTTGTAGGGTTTGAAGTAACTCCTTGTAGTGTTAAACATAAGCCCGAGTCGTTAAAGGGTTTGAAAACTTATGGGAAGTACGCGTCTAAAATCACGTGTGAAGAAAACAATGTTAACATGGCGATAAAGGAAAATGAGCCCGTAGCTTTCACTTATGAGGTTGCATTTGTTGAGAGTGACATCAAGTGGCCGTCGAGATGGGATGCATACTTGAAAATGGAGGGTGCGAAAGTGCACTGGTTCTCGATTCTCAATTCGCTTATGGTCATCACTTTCTTGGCGGGGATTGTGCTTGTGATCTTTTTGAGAACGGTTAGACGGGATTTGACCCATTATGAGGAGTTAGACAAGGAGGCCCAAGCCCAGATGAATGAGGAGTTATTGGGTTGGAAGCTTGTTGTGGCTGATGTTTTTCGGGCTCCCAGTAACCCGTCTCTTTTATGTGTAATGGTGGGAGATGGGGTTCAGATTCTTGGAATGGCGGTTGTGACCATTATGTTTGCGGCCCTCGGGTTCATGTCACCGGCTTCCCGTGGGACCCTGGTGACCGGTATGCTAATCTTTTACATGATTCTTGGAATCTTAGCTGGTTATGTTGCTGTACGTATGTGGCGAACGATCTTCTGTGGGGATCACAGAGGATGGGTCTCGGTTTCTTGGAAAGTTGCGTGCTTTTTCCCTGGTATCGCGTTTTTAATCCTCTTTACTTTAAATTTCCTCTTATGGGGGTCACACAGCACCGGGGCTATCCCGTTTTCACTAATTGTTATCCTCATCCTACTATGGTTTTGCATTTCGGTTCCTTTAACATTCGTTGGTGGTTACTTTGGTGCAAAAGCGGGTCATATCGAATACCCGGTTAGAACCAATCAAATCCCCCGTGAAATCCCGCCTCAAAAGTACCCATCTTGGCTTTTAGTTTTAGGCGCGGGAACTCTTCCGTTTGGCACCCTTTTCATCGAGCTTTTCTTCATCATGTCCAGCATTTGGATGGGTCGGGTCTACTACGTTTTTGGGTTCTTATTCGTTGTTTTGATCCTTTTAGTCGTCGTTTGTGCTGAGGTGTCACTAGTCTTGACCTACATGCATCTTTGCGTCGAAGACTGGAAGTGGTGGTGGAAGTCTTTCTTTGCTTCGGGTTCGGTTGCATTGTACATTTTCTTGTACTCGATAAACTATCTTATTTTCGACCTCAAGAGTTTAAGTGGACCTGTCTCGGCTACACTATACTTGGGTTACTCGCTCTTGATGGTTCTCGCCATCATGCTCGCCACAGGCACTGTTGGGTTACTTTCTTCTTTCTGGTTCGTGCATTACTTGTTCTCGTCGGTGAAGCTTGATTGAGAGGAGATGGCTCGTTGACACACGGTTTTATTCGTCTTGCACGTGTCATGTTCGGTTAGGTATACGAATAAATAATAATTAAGTCGAGTTTTTTTTTTATAGTTTTGTTTTTATTTCTGCTGTTATAGTTTCATAGCAAGAACTTAGTTAGGTATGAAAGGAGAAGGTGATGGATAGGTAGTTTGTATGTGGGGTTTATTTCTTGTTTTGTTGTATGGATTTCTGTGAAATACTGGCTCTATTCTGAGTTTTTTTCATTCTTTTATTTTTGTAACTATGAAACCTGTTACTGAAAAACTCATGCAACCTGTTAATACCCTGCTAACTAACAGGTCAGTCAAATCGTAGCTTGCATTGGGCCGACTCTATTTTGATGTTGGTTGCCTTGGTAAAGATACTTGGTTCTTGACGCCCAATGTTAAAAAGCCGGTTTTGTTATAAATTTTTTCGTTGGTTCAAGCACGGGTATAGTATTATATGATACTCATCTGACTACCTAAAATTGATATTATATCCATTTATTCGCATTAATACTGAATATTCTCATATGTGATATATTATTATAAAATACTTATTCATATTAGAATATGTTATTAAAAATATAATCTTACTACTCTAATAAATGAAAATTTTTTCAGGACACGTGTCACTCTCTGATTACTTCTCATCTTTATTTTCCCGTCTCTCTCTCCTATTAAATATTTGATTTTCTATTTCTCTCTCCTATTAAATAATAATCTTTATATTAATAAATATAATTACGAATACTTATTATTTAATTATAAATAGTTATTATAAAATCAATCAAATGAACTTAATATGAACTAACATTTATCAATTAAATTAAAAAGTTAATACTCAGTTGAAAAAAATGTTTTAAAAACTAACTTAACAGACCTTATAACTGTCACGACAAATTACATTTTTTAAAAACATATTTTGACAAATGTGTTTGTTAACAAATTACATTATATTTTATTCAACCGATGTAATATAATGGTTTATTCAACCCGTGTATTACACGGTTTTTTTAAAATATAAAATTTTTATTACTAAATATATAACATTTTATTTATTTAACCCGTGTAATACACGAGATTTTAACCTAGTAAATAATATATAAAATTTATTAAAGTTAGAAACTTAAAATTAATCAAATTTTGAGTTGTTAGAATTGTACTTAATGGGCTTACAATTTTATATTTCTGATCTCTTCATCTTTATAGTTCTACGTGTTTTAGTTACGTTATATATTTTTTTATAATGGCATTGCTCAAATCCTAATTCATATATGGGAAAATTTGAAGTTTACTTGAGCGTAATTAAAGCTTAAGCGTGGGAAGATACGATAGTGCTTACTTTTTACGTAAAATATAAAGTAATATCTTCACATTTAAGTCAAAAATACATAATATATTTGGTTGTGAACATCGAGCTTAGAATGGAAGAATACCCAATATTGTAAAACACCACCGGTGATTGAACCGTCGCTTTATGAGTTCACTGGTCGGACTGGTTTGATCGATTATAAACAGCGGTCCAAAATTTAATAAAAAAATTGCAATTTAAATAAACAACCATATATTAGTTTGTTGCTTTCCAATGTAGACATCATGATTTTGTATGGTTTAGGATCTTCGTACACCCAAAAATGTTATTTTAACACCCAAATCCTATACGACTAGTATAGGGCTATACGAGTAGTATACGAGGCACAATGATACGGATAAAGATGTAAGGGTTTAAGATTATCTACAATTTAAATTTGAATTTGAATATTTGTTTCTTTAATTATCTTTTTTAGTTTATTTAGTTTATCTTTTATTTTTAGTTTATCATTATCCTTAGGTTGTTAGGAACTAGTATAAATATTAGGGTTTGGTGAAGATTTATTATCAGTTTTGATTGAGTTTTAATTGATAAGAACTTTGTTCTTGGAACCTTTGGTTCGTTTTAGAGACTTTGTTAACTAATCGTTCTTGAGCCATTCGATTACTTCCGTAACTGCATCAGTTGGTATCAGAGCTTTTGGTTCTCAAATGGCTCGACGTGGAAGTGAATACTTGTTTGCTCGTAGACTCGCCGACAGAGGCAACGACATGAGTGTTTTCTATTCGCGTGCTCGTGTAGAAGATCGACGCCCTACTTGCTGAACCGCCGACCGAGGCAGCGAGGGAGTCTATTCTGACCCATGAGATCTTAAGATCAAACGGCTCCGACGACGAGTCCGAGATCTTGAAATACAACAAGAGATCAAACGGCTCCGCCAACGAGTCCGAGATCTTAAGTTACAACGAGAGATGCGTAGTAAGGAAACCGAGTCGAGCACAGTCGTCCGGGACGAAGGTGACGACGGAGAGGAGCATCCGTTCCGCCATCCCCACTCTTGGTTCTCTGAACCAATCTATCAGAAATATTTATCGGAAGACGGACCGAGATTTGATGAAGACGGGATTACACAGGATGAAGAAGAATGTTTGTTGGTGAAAAACGTTTTCAACGAAGTTACCGTTCAAGAGGACGAACAAATATTTGATGAATTATTGCACGAAGATAAAAGTTTTGCGGTAGCTCACATCGGTCTTGCGGAGGTCAAGGGCGGTGTGACATTCGATATCGGTAGTGCGGTCATCATTAGAGATGACCGAACAAAAGAGCCAACAATCATGGGAGGGCCGAATTGTTCTATATATGTTATGAAGGTAAAATTGAAAAGGTCGGAGAAGATGTTTTGGGTCTGCGAACTTCAACCAAAGTGCCGACATTTGGGGAGATTTTCTGCAAATAAATTGAAGTCTCATATCCATTCTAAAATTCAAATTGAAGATAATTGTGATGCTATGTATAAACTCTTAAAAACTAATGATCGTGGTTCAAGGATGTATGATATGTACGTGGAAGTTAATGATAAGCATGGGTTGATTGTTCAAGTCGATACATCAAATAATGTATTACATGCCGAAGATGTGGACATGAAAAGAGGACGAAGTTTTCCTTTCGATCCAGGTGGTTTTGATCCGGAGGCAAAACTCGAGGACGAGTTTTTTTCGAAGACGGGGAGTATGATACGGATAAAGATGTAGGGGTTCAAGATTATCTACAATTTAAATTTAATAGGAGTTACGAAAGCAATCAAATGACTCAAGAACGATTAGCTAACAAAGTCTCTAAAACGAATCAAAGGTTCCAAGAACAAAGTTCTTATCAAATAAAACTGATAATAAATCTTCACCAAACCCTAATATTTATACTAGTTCCTAACAAACTAAGGATAATGATAAACTAAAAATAGAAGATAAACTAAATAAACTAAAAAAGATAATTAAAGAAACAAATATTCAAATTCAAATTTAAATTGTAGATAATCTTGAACCCACACATCTTTATCCGTATCACACAATACGACTAGTATTGGGGATATACGAGTCATAATACGACTAGTATTGGGGCTATACGAGTCGTAATACGATTAGTATTGGGGCTATACGAGTCATATTGGGCTATACAAGTTTGGTAGGTGTCAGTCTGATGTGACATGTCTGGTAGGTGTCGATTTGACTTTTTGGGCTATACGACTCGTATTGGGCTATACGAGTCTATATAGGGTGTCAAAAGAACCTGATTGGTGTACCAATAATAGGACCCATTCAGTATGCTTTCTAATGTAGTCATCATGATTATTGTAAAGTGACAATCAATGATTCAAACATAGAATTATTTTAGTTAGAAGTTCTATTTTCACTAAGGCCCTCCACAGTGGAGGCGTGAAACCACGCGTGATCCACCATGGTTGGAACGTGGGGCGCAGAACACCTCCTTTGTAGGGCGTCAGAAGATGGGCATGGACAGAATCACGGTAGAGGGGCAAAAACTACACAAGTAACACCCAATCAGATAGTGACAACACATATTTTTTTCTTAATTAAATATTTTGTTTAGGATTTAATTTGGGTTTTCTCAAATAACTTATGCTCGGTAATTATTTAAAAAAAACGAAATACACGGGCATGTTTATTTTATTTTTATGAACATCTAGGCATAAAGTTTAACGAAAACAGAGTTGTTATCAAAAACTATTTTTCGTCACGTAAGTGGTTTACTAACTGTAAGACCTCAACCCGGGCATCCTACAGTTGGTTCTCATAACGGGTCATTTTCATTAAAAAACGCATTTATTGCAATTCAAAATACAGCGGAAGTATTTCAAAACTCATTTATTACTATTAAACGTTTTTAGCTTACCTCACGAATGCCTGCACACTAATCCGAGTAACGCCGCTTCCAAGCCAAGATACGTCAACCATACTCTTACCTGCAAACAATCTTACGTACACACAAAGTCAGCTACGCTGGGTGAGTTCTAATAGTTTAATTTAAATAAAAACCATCACGTCATGTTCTTTAGTTTATGTAACATCCCGGAAATCCATAAACGAATGGTTCGGGTTAGGGGACTAACCGAATCTCTATTAAATGTCCTGATTAGTAAGGATTGCCACGTGAATCTCGATTTTTACAAGAATAAGAGGATCGGGTTACCGGGTATTATCTAAATCATGATCGAAAAGTGCGAGTACCGAAACACAGGGGCCCGGAGTGAAAGTTTAAGAGATTTAAATATCCCATTATGGGGGAAACCCTAGGTCATCGTGACCTAGGGTGTGTGCGGCTGAAGAGAGAACCGAGAGAGGTGGCCGGAGGCGACGGACGACGGCGGCGGAGGAGCGGTCCGGCGAACCATCTCACGCTAGGTAACACTCGTTCTCTGCCCTTCTTTTTCGTCTTTTCGTTATTGTTTTGTTGTTTCGGTAAACATGAGAAACCGGTTATGGTTTTTGGTTTGGGTTACGATGATCGGAGAAGAGAAACGCGACGTGGCCGGGGGCGTCGGAGATGATGATGATTAAGGTGGCAGTGGCAGGCGTCGGGCAGAGGTGGTGTTCGGGTTCGGGGGGTACGGCTGGGCGACAGTGAGGCACGGAAGTGAAGGCGGTCGCGGGAAGCAGGCCGGCGACTGGATGATGGTGACGGGCAGCGGTGACGGCTGTGCGTGGAGGACGCGGTGCTGCTCGGCTGCTGTTGTAGCGACAGAGGTGGTGGCGGCGTGAGGCGGAGGACAACGGGGATGGAGGTGTTAGGAACAAAGCGGCGCAGCGGAATCAACACACACGCACATGCATAAACGATAATAAAACAGAAAATAAACGACACAAAAATTTTACGTGGTTCGGTCCCAGTGGGGGACCTACGTCCACGGGCTGCAACTAGGTTTATCTCATTAAGCTCAAAGGCACACATATTACAATTACAAAATAGGGTATTTATAGATTAAAACTAGGGTTCCTAACTTGTTCTCCAAGTTAGGCCCAAACTATAGAGATAGGCCCATTAGGGCCGGCCACCTCTAAACGAGACTCCACACTTAAAAATCTCCCACTTGGAGGCTCGAGCAATCCTCAATCCACCATCCAAGCAGACCTTATACCAGTAACTCCAGTAATCTTCAATAACAGAAATCCTTCAATCCTCCAGTTCTAAGAACAAGCTAACACTTCACTATTAGAAGTTTCCAAGCCTCCAGCTCCCAAGAACAAGTTAAGATTGCAAATAACAGAAGTCCTCCAAGCCTTCAGTTCCCATAAACAAGCTAAGACTTCAATCCAATCCTCCTAGTTGCAGCAGCCCGCTCCTCAATTACCAGAATAGCCAGTTGAAGCTCCCCCAAGCTCCAACCCAACAGTCATCACTGACCCAGCCATGGCAAAACCCGCCATTGACTCATCCTCAATCTTAACCGACACCTACTCACTTGAACTACCGGCTCCAGAAACTTCCAGGGGAAACGCCACTCTCCAAAACCT
The DNA here is from genome assembly GCA_023525975.1 of Smallanthus sonchifolius. Classification (NCBI taxonomy): domain Eukaryota; kingdom Viridiplantae; phylum Streptophyta; class Magnoliopsida; order Asterales; family Asteraceae; genus Smallanthus; species Smallanthus sonchifolius. The sequence continues at coordinate 366,949 of JAKNSE010000037.1, read as the reverse complement.
GCAAGAACCCAGGAGAGATTTTCCATTCGGAAATCCGGTCTTCAAAACCCAACGGTGTTTTGGACTGTACCCAGAACACGCCCCATGCTCCCACTGTTCTCAAAACCCCTGACCTGGTTTAAACCTCAGAATGCACTCAGCTGACATCCACGTGGCTCCAGGATTCACTCTTACAAAATGAATCCTCTTAGCTCTACCCGATGCAGCGAGCCAAGACTTTAATACTCGGAAGTTGGGTCCCTTCTTCCATCGATACATAAACATGTATCTTTCCAAAGTCTTCAAACAATAGATTCACCAATGCTTCACAGAAGTGAGTAATGAAGCATACTAGAATCCTGAACCTAAGAGTCTCCACTGCCTTCACTGAGTCCCAATGCATCAACCTAGACACATTCTCAGAAACAAAATTTACCATCTTTGACATCGACTCTAAAAAATGTCCCACACCTTCATGCAGCTCCACCAAGTCAACTATGCTCAGCTCCCACTGTCCCTGTTATCCCAACCCATGCCAAATGTCATACCGCTGATCACCACCGAACAAGAAACAGCTTCACAGTTCTAGACCAGCTAACCAGCAAACGGTTGTAAGAGCAGCAGAGCTTTCGTGAAAGCAAACGGTACCAAGGATTCCGTGATCGTACACCTGATCAGCTAACCCTAACCGGAAAATCTTTCAACCGAGCAACCTGACTTCCTTTTTTTTTCACTTATGTCGTCACCAGCACACTACAACTGGAATACTTAAGACCCAAAGCATTCCAAACCTGCTGGTTCCATTTTCATAGGTTTTATCCCACAGTACCACGCCCGTTCTTTTGACAAAACCAACCGACTGAAATCCAAACCATCAAACCTTCGATTACACCCATCCCGTCTTCAGCTATAACAATAGCAAACAAGAAACAAATCGGAAAAGTGAAACAAACACAATACTTGCACGGACTTGAACTTGACAGATGTTCTACCGAACATGTCAAATGACCGATTTGCTCCTGCAATATACCTCACAGATAAGTCTAAACCCGAATACTGAATTTCACATAACCCGGTTCTCAAACAGTTGATAATAAACAGTCAACAGAAACTAACCAAATCTCTAACCTTTGCCCGACAAATCCAAGAGTTTTATAACCAAACCCTAATCGGCGGCTTCAAAGAGATTAACCCAGTACTATAAACAAAACCATTTATACCTGCGATACAAACCTGAAACACCCGACCCGACGCTTCACCTGCAAACCCGAGTGAAACCAGCAACTCCAAGAGATCCACAACAGAAACTTTAATTCAAAAATCACTCCAAATCAGTCCCGAACAGCCCTGTTTTCTCTCCGAAACAGCCCTGTTTTCTTTCCCCTTTTGCGCAACCTAGGGTTTGAAAAAACCCTAATTCCGACGGCCCAAAAAACAAGAAACCATGCTGCAAATCAGCCCTGGAACAGCAGCAGAAAAGCGAAATTTTTTTCTGTAAAACACTGTTCACGCCGGAAACACTGTTCACGGCGGCGGCGGTACTGTTGCAACAGATCTAAATCAACCCTTTTTCTCGATCGAAAACCGTGTGTAAACAACGAGCAAAAGCTCTGATACCACTTGTAGCGGCGTAGCGGAATCAACACACACACGCACATGCACAAACGATAATAAAACAGAAAATAAACGACACAAAATTTTTACGTGGTTCGGTCCCAGTGGGGGACCTACGTCCACGGGCTGCAACTAGGTTTATCTCATTAAGCTCAAAGGCACACATATTACAATTACAACATAGGGTATTTATAGATTAAAACTAGGGTTCCTAACTTGTTCTCCAAGTTAGGCCCAAACCATAGAGATAGGCCCATTAGGGCCGGCCGCCTCTAAACGAGACTCCACACCTAACAGGAGGACACGATGATCACCGCGGAGATAGCTTCGATGGTAATTCGAAGTGGTGGTTCATGGTAGTCACGGGGCGGGAAGCAATGCTGCGCGGTTGCAGCATGGTGCCGAGGGCGGCGATGCCATGGTGGTGCATGGCCGGTTGGGGCTACGACTACACGAGGAAGACGAGGGTGGTGCATAATCAAAGAGAACCCGTGGTGGCACTTGGTATTGGTACACGGTGGTGGTAGTGGTCCACGGTGGAAAGCGTGAAGGAGGAACGGGTACACCCGACTAGGGTTTTGCATGCATTTGCATGCACATGTACGTGCATGCATGGGAACCCAAGGGTTTGACGTTCGGTTTTTAGACGGGTCAAGGACGACCCGGTACGTGTGTTCGTGGATCTACGGGTTCGATAAAGCGGACGGATGAGCAGATGAGACCAAGCAACGGAATTATATTATTTTATTCGTTATTAGACTTGCGTTTAGAACGCGCCTGATCAGGTGATCGTACATTGACAGGTTTGGATATTTAGCGGGTGATCAAGGTGCAGAGCAAGGATTTAGACTTTGTAACCGGTGAGTTTCTAATCCCCTCTTTTAAACGTTTTACTGTTTTGGGGCTATCGTACATACGTTCATCAAGTGTTAATATAATTAATCGTGTTAAAGGTTTCGGGTTCTAACCCAATATACTTTGAGTATAAAATGATTATTTAAGAGTCGTAGAGTTTATGGTGTGTTCATAGAAATGTGTGAGCTAGAGAGATGGGTTCTTAATGTGCGACGTGTTAAGGGTTGGTCAGGGAGAGTCGGACTAAATGTTAAATGGTTATGATTGCATGTGGGATATGTTGTTCTAGTGTCGTGTGTGAGATACATGTGTAGTTAATGAGTCTTGTATATGACTTGTGATGATATGTGTTTATATTTATGTGTCGGGTTTGTCTCGTTGTCGTTATGGCATGGAAAACGGGTTTGTGAAGGGTGAGGACCTTCGGGAAGTCACCAAAGGTGACATTTATTTAACAGGTTAATGATGAGCTCGGGGTGTGTTGAACGCCCTGACGAGGGTGCTATGATAAGGTATGTGTTTGCATGCGTATATATGTGTTAATTTGCATGCTAGTAACGAATTATATTTATTGTGTATGAGATAGTGTTAATGTGATGTTTGAATGTGACATGTAGAGTTAGACTGACCGTTGAGTCAACACTTGTGACGTGACGTGTATAAGAGTCGTGTCAGTTAATTGTTAGAGCCTTGGTTAAGGCCGGACGTGTTAATGTCTAGGGTAGGTTGTGTTAACCCAGAGTCGAGTTAATGCGTACTCTTGGATGTGAGTTGTTAGCATAATACGTTGAGTCTATGTCGATGTTATTGTAAGGTTATTATTATAAATATTGGTAGTGCGGGCTGAGTCTCCGGTGATAAACGATTATGGGATGTCGTGGGATGATAGGGGATTAATTATTCGTTAGTAAGGTGTAATAATATTTTATAAGGACCAGAGGGTGCTGAGTGAAATAAACTAAAGAACATGACATGACGCTTTTTATTTAAATTAAACTATTAGAACTCACTTAACGTAGCTGTCTTGTGTGTACGTTAGGTTATTGTGCAGGTAAGCATAGCAATGACGTATCTTGGCTTGGAGGCGGTGCTACTCGGATTGGTGTGCAGGCATTCGTGAGGTATGTTTAATGACACTAATTGGTAATAAGCGATTTTAGAAAGACTTCCGCTGTAATTGAGTTAATAATAAATGCATTTTAGAGTAGATTGACCCGTTATGAGAACCAACTATAGGATGCCCGGGTTGGGGTCTTACAAGTTGGTATCAGAGCTGTGGTTTAAGAGAAAACTGGTATTTTTAAACAAATAAAATACTTTAACTTAAACCGAAAATGGAACGAGGGTGAAACGGATGCCACCACGAGTAACCGCGAGCCAAGAGGTACGTCTTTCAAGTTGATCAGTAATTATTATTTATCATTTGTGTAGTGTTACACTAGGTAAAGTGGTTGGTGTGAGTAAGTGATGTATGGTTCTGCGTGGGAACATGACGTGTGCTATGTGTTGTGGTAGTATATAGAATTATGTGAAGGGTGTGGTGTGATTTGGTGAAATCATAATTATGAGCTAATTAATGTATAGTAGCATTAATTGCGTTATGTGACATAGTTGGTGTGTTTGCATAGTTTAATTGTGTGTAACTACATGTGGTGTGTGAATGTGATTATTATGATGATGTGCTAGATAATTGTGTGATGTCATGTGAGTGGTGTGGGATGCATGTGCATCCGGCATGTGAGAAAGATAGAAAGCTAGTGTGAATATGATGGGAAAGGTTTAGAGTACGAGCAGTAATGTGGACCACCAAATTGCATTTGATCACCGTAATTTGGCAGTCTATGATTACTCTCATATTCTGAATTTGTGCCCATAGTAATCACTCCAACGTTCTATCTTGTGCCGGTACTGATGGCTATGACGATCAGGACGGGGTGGATCAGACGAGGAGCTCTTATCAGAAGAACGGCAGAGCGCCGAGCGAGACGTTTGGCTGCTGCACGTGCGATAGTTGTCGGCAGGAGGCGGATATTAGCACCGGTTCCATTGACAGTAGTACCACCGACCGTCGAGGAGGAGGTGACTTTGGCGCTCCTGACGCCTAATGCACCCAGTACTACTAGGGTAGCCGCGAGAGGAGGACTCACTAGCTCCTTTTATGGGAGGAGCAACTAGTTGGGAGGTAATGCATTTGCAGTTTGGCATCAACCACCGAGACATGATTCGGGGTCGAGCAATGGATGGATTGAGGAGTCGGACGACGAGGAGCAGGTGGGCGACAACTTCGAGTTGTTCGAGGAGTAGAGTGTCGATATATTTCCACGTGAGGGCTAGCATGTTTTGAGCAGTAGTAGTGTGAGCTTGTGATGAAATAGTTGTTTTGGGTTTCTTATTGTTGAATTAGATGCTTATGTGATGTGGTGTTTGACTAGAGTGGTGAGTATTTGGTTTTAATATTGGCTTTTGCTTTGACGTGATATGATTTGGACGTGGTTAACAATAATTGTGTGCATGAAAGCGTAGTATGATTCTTGTGGTAGGAAGCTATATATAGTATAGCGTAGTGTGATAATTATATTTTGCATGGTGTGAATCCATCCTAAATGTAAATTTTGATGTGATTGATTAAATGGTATGAGTAGATTTGTGTAGACATGAATATGCATAAACATGAATTTTGAATTGATCCATGTCATGGGTGATGGTTTGAAGTGTAATGGGTGTGTTGCATCTTGCGTGAATATGTAGGGCGGGGTCCTGTGGAAAATAATGCATACAAGTATTATATGTATGCATGTGTAGAGAGTTGACTTGTGTCTAGATCGAGTAGTGTGTTGCCTTAAATCATTAATGTTACCCGTAGGGGTACGACTGTGTGAATTCTGAAAGGATATGTGATGGCATGTGACGGGAGTTACCGTTATAATAAATAGGAGGTAGGGTTTAGGAGTTCGTGTGTCTATAAATAACAAGGTCATATTGTATGACGCATAGATTTGCTCAGGTCTAGCTAATTATGTGTGTGATTTGTGCGAGTTAGAGAGTTGGGATACTTTATATAGAAATATATATACGTTGAACAGGTAAGTTATTACTTAGACTTAATGTTATTTGTCCTTGTAGTAGACGCTTAGTCGTGCATAGGACCGACGATCGGTGTGTTCAAGTTTAGAGTTTCGATCTGAATGATTTTCTTGACGTTGGTACATCGAGGTGATGCGAGGAGTTTGACATCTCTCTGGAGGGTCGGCGAGGTGCTCTTATGAGATGCCTATGCTCATATCTCAGGGATGCGAAGCACGGAGCCAAGGAGTGCAGTGGTGAGAGATGACGATGAAAGCGTTATGTGGACGCTTGATCGGAACTAGATATGGCGTGATCAAGGTGACGACGCTAGGGATTCCAGCACCGGGGGGGTCAAGATGACGATAGGATCTCCATGGGATACGTGCCACAGGAGAAGTCTGTCAATGAACGAGACGGCGGATGGCTGATGCGTATGCTAGGGCAAACTTCCTATTCGTACTTGATGAGTGAGATGCGGTCGGAAATTGCGTGGTAACATTAGAGCCTCGACGATAAAAGTGGAACGGGAGTAGGGGAAGTGCAGAATTGCACAAAAGTAACTGAGAAGGGAAGATCTACGCTGGCCAACTTAGGATTGGCTTAAAGGGAGCTCCGGTGGAGCATTGGAATAAAGCCAATTTTGACTATTGAGATAGACATGACGGTGGTAGGTGGGCTTTTGAGGACATCGGCGGCTGATGATTATGACCTCAGTCATGAGTAGAATGAGTTTACTAAGGGGACGTATTAAACATTTGACGACGGGGTAATGAGATATCTTGGTAGAGGATTTTGAAACGAAGCTTGTGCAAGCTCCTGGAGACTATCAAAGGAAGGCGGATGTAGCATCTTCATGATGCAAGTCAATGGTTCCTGAGTTCTGAGAAGTCATCACTGGATGGTGATTACAGTACGATATGCGAGGGACGACGAATGATCCTAACCATGAGAAAAAATTACTTGGGTATGACCATCGTGATAGCGAGGTCATCAGGATTATAAAGGATTGTCGTCTTGTGTACTACGAGCGGATCAAGAAATGCGATGAGTAAGCAACTAATTGAAGAGGGTGTGCCATAAGAGGAAGAGATGCACGAGACTTACAAGTCCAAAGATGAACGTGAGCTATGAGCAGGACACTCTTTGAATGACAAAAGAGAGGGCTAAGGGTCAGTGCAAAATAATGGATTCGATGAATGGAAAGGTGAAGCTTTGGCACCTAAGGGTTTTGGTGCACGAGTAAGAAAGGAAAGAAGGAGTTGTGTTGGTTTGTGCCGACGTAGGATTCGAGGACGAATCCTCTTTTAAGGAGGATAGACTTGTAACATCCCGGAAATCCATAAACGAATGGTTCGGGTTAGGGGACTAACCGAATCTCTATTAAATGTCCTGATTAGTAAGGATTGCCACGTGAATCTCGATTTTTACAAGAATAAGAGGATCGGGTTACCGGGTATTATCTAAATCATGATCGAAAAGTGCGAGTACCGAAACACAGGGGCCCGGAGTGAAATTTTAAGAGATTTAAATATCCCATTATGGGGGAAACCCTAGGTCATCGTGACCTAGGGTGTGTGCGGCTGAAGAGAGAACCGAGAGAGAAAGGTGGCCGGAGGCGACGGACGACGGCGGCGGAGGAGCGGTCCGGCGAACCATCTCACGGTTGGTAACACTCGTTCTCTCCCCTTCTTTTTCGTCTTTTCGTTATTGTTTTGTTGTTTCGGTAAACATGAGAAACCGGTTAGGGTTTTTGGTTTGGGTTACGATGATCGGAGAAGATAAACGCGACGTGGCCGGGGGCGTCGGAGATGATGATGATTAAGGTGGCAGTGGCAGGCGTCGGGCAGAGGTGATGTTTGCGAGTACCGAAACACAGGGGCCCGGAGTGAAATTTTAAGAGATTTAAATATCCCATTATGGGGGAAACCCTAGGTCATCGTGACCTAGGGTGTGTGCGGCTGAAGAGAGAACCGAGAGAGAAAGGTGGCCGGAGGCGACGGACGACGGCGGCGGAGGAGCGGTCCGGCGAACCATCTCACGGTTGGTAACACTCGTTCTCTCCCCTTCTTTTTCGTCTTTTCGTTATTGTTTTGTTGTTTCGGTAAACATGAGAAACCGGTTAGGGTTTTTGGTTTGGGTTACGATGATCGGAGAAGATAAACGCGACGTGGCCGGGGGCGTCGGAGATGATGATGATTAAGGTGGCAGTGGCAGGCGTCGGGCAGAGGTGATGTTCGGTTTCGGGGGGTGCGGCTGGGCGACAGTGAGGCACGGAAGTGAAGGCGGTCGCGGGAAGCAGGCCGACGACTGGATGATGGTGACGGGCAGCGGTGAGAGCTGTGCGAGGAGGACGCCTAGGGATGGCAAAATAACCTGAGCCCGACGGGTATACCCGAAACCCGACGAGTTCGGGGCGGGTATACCCGAAACCCGACGGGTACAGGTCCGGGTATGGGATTAATTTTTAAAAATTTCGCGGGTATGGGATTAGGTGATACCAGACCTGATTACCCGAAATCACATACCCATTTACCCGAACCATATACCAAAATCATATACCCGAAAATTTGTAATTTATAATTTTATTTTCTCTTAACCCATGGCTATTAATGCTTCATTTTAGTAAGTTTATTATGTGAAAAATTACTTTTTCTTTTAAAATATGTATTTATAAATATAAAAAGTAGAGTCATCGAAGAGAACCCGTGGTGGCACTTGGTATTGGTACACGGTGGTGGTAGTGGTCCACGGTGGAAAGCGGGAAGGAGGAACGGGTACACCCGACTAGGGTTTTGCATGCGTTTGCAAGCACATGTACGTGCATGCATGGGAACCCAATGGTTTGATGATCGGTTTTTAGACGGGTCAAGGACGACCCGGTACGTGTGTTCGTGGATCTACGGGTTCGATAAAGCGGACGGATGAGCAGATGAGACCAAGCGACGGGATTATATTATTTTATGCGTTATTAGACTTGCGTTTAGAACGCGCCTGATCAGGTGATCGTACATTGACATGTTTGGATATTTAGCGGGTGAACAAGGTGCAGAGCAAGGATTTGGACTTCGTAACTGGTGAGTTTCTAATCCCCTCTTTTAAACGTTTTACTGTTTTGGGGCTATCGTACATACGTTTATGAAGTGTTAATATAATTAATCGTGTTAAGGGTTTCGGGTTCTAACCCAATATGCTTTGAGTTTAAATGCTTAGTTAAGAGTCGTAGGGTTTATGGTGTGTTCATAGAAATGTGTGAGCTAGAGAGATGGGTTATTAATGTGCGACGTGTTAAGGGTTGGTCAGGGAGAGTCGGGCTAAATGTTAAATGGTTATGATTGCATTTGGGATATGTTATTCTTGTGTCGTGTGTGAGGTACAAGTGTAGTTAATGAGTCTTGTATATGACGTGTGATATTATGTGTTTATATTCTTGTGTCGGGTTTGTCTCGTTGTCGTTATGGCACGGCAAACGGGTTTGTGAAGGGTGAGGTCCTTCGGGAAGTTACCAAAGGTGACATTTATTTAACAGATTAATGATGAGCTCGGGGTGTGTTGAACGCCCTGACGAGGGTAACCCTGACGACGGTGTAGTGGTAAGGTATGTGTTTGCATGCGTATATATGTGTTAATTTGCATGCTAGTAATGAGTTATATTTATTGTGTATGAGATAGTGTTAATGTGATGTGTTGAATGTGACATGTAGAGTTAGACTGACCGTTGAGTCAGGACTTGTGACGTGACGTGTATAAGAGTCAAGTCAGTTAATTGTTAGAGCCTTGGTTAAGGCCGGACGTGTTAATGTCTAGGGTAGGTTGTGTTAACCCATAGTCGAGTTAATGCGTACTCTTGGATGTGAGTTGTTAGCATAGTACGTTGAGTCTATGTCGATGTGATTGTAAGGTTATTATTATAAATATTGTAGTGCGGGCTGAGTCTCGGGTGATAAACGATTAGGGGATGTCGTGGGATGACAGGGGATTAATTATTCGTTAGTAAGGTGTAATAATATTTTATAAGGACCGGAGGGTCCTGAGTGAAATAAACTAAAGAACATGACATGACGGTTTTTTATTTAAATTAAACTATTAGAACTCACTCAGTGTAGCTGACTTTGTGTGTACGTTAGGTTATTGTGCAGGTAAGCATAGCAATGACGTATCTTGGCTTGGAGGCGGTGCTGCTCGGATTGGTGTGCAGACATTCATGAGGTATGTTTAATGACACTAAATGGTAATAAACGATTTTTGAAAGTCTTCCGCTGTAATTGAGTTAATAATAAATGCATTTTAGAGTAGATTGACCCGTTATGAGAACCAACTGTAGGATGCCTGGGTTGGGGTCTTACAGTTTATTTCACTCAGGGCCCTCCGGTCCTTATAAAATAATATTACAATTTATTAGCGAATAGTCAATCCCCTGTCATCCTACGACACCCCATAACCGTTTATCACCCGAGACTCAGCCCGTACTACCAATAATAATAATAACAACCTCACCACCACTTTGACATGGACTCACACACTATACTGATGACTCATACTCAAGAACAAGCATTAACTCGACTCTTAGTTAACACAACATACCCTAGACATTAACACATCCGGCCTTAACCAAGGCTCTCACAATTAACTGACACGACTCTTATACACGTGACGTCACAAGTCCTGACTCAACGGTCAGTCTAACTCTACATACTGCAATAATAACATCTACACGTCACACTGACGTTACCACATCAATATCATCACATGCATAATAAATATAATTCTACCTTGCATGCAATTAAACACCACCTAAATATATACTTGTAACACATACCTCGCCACTGCACCCTCGTCAGGGCGATCGACGCACCATGAGCTCATCGTTAACCTGCTAAATAAATGTCACCGTTGGTGACTTCCCGAAGGACCTCATCCTTCACAAATCCCGTTTGCCATGTTATACGGACAACGAGGCAAACACATCACCAATATAAACACATAATATCACACATCATATACACGACACGTTATCTACACCTGTACCTCACACATGACACTAGAACAATACACACACACACACACACACACACATATATATATATATATATATATATATATATATATATATATCCCACATGAAATCATAAGCATTCAGCTTAAAGCCCGACTCTCCCCGATCTACCCTTATCACATCACATATTAATAACTCACACCCTTAGCTCACATATTTCTACGAACACACCATAAACCCTACGACTCTTTAAATAAGCATTTTATACTCAAAACATATCGGGTTGGAACCCGAAACCCTTAACATAATTAATTATATTAACACCTCACGAAAGTATGTACGATAGCCCCAAAAACAGTAAAATGTTTAAAAAGGGGAATTAGAAACTCACTGGTTTTGCCGAGTGTTGATCCTTGTCCTATACTCCGTCCACTCACTCGTAACCCCGTACCTGTCAAGTGTACGATCACATGATCAAACGACGTTCTAAACATACTTCTAATAACGCATAAAATAATACAATCACGTCACATGGTCTCATCTTCTCGCCCTTCTGATTCATCTAACCCTTGGCTCCGCGAACATACGCATCGGGTTGTCCTTGACCTGTTTAAAAACCGAACACGCGAACTGGGCCCCCTGCATGCACGCCATGCAAACCCTAACTTGTTCTACCTCACCCCCGGCTCGTCCATGCAACCCCACGCACCACCGTGCGCCCCCTCTGCACAACTACTGCCGTGAGCCCTTATGTACATCACCATCTGCTTCGTTCTCCTCAGCCCCATGCCGCCACAGCACCACCATGGCTGCTGCCACAGCCGTTCCCTTGGTTCCGGTCGCTTGCCGCCATAATAGACTCCCCACAATTCCCGTCACCTTTGTCGTCCTAGCCGGCCACCACTACTCTCGCAGCCTCCACCGGTCGTCACCGTGGTGTTGCCACCACTACCGCACTCCTGTCACCGTGCACCGCCACCAATGTCCCACTTCTCGGTCACCGGCCCCCGAACCTAAGGGTCATCCCTTTATCTCCTGGCCGACCGCTACTGTCGTTGCTGCCTCTTCCCATCGCTACCACCACAACCGACCACCAGCATCATCGCTCCCCTTGTTGTCGCCTACAGCCAAGGACCCAAACCCTAACCCGATTCTTAACTCACATATGAATACAAAAGGCGTAAATAGGATGAATGGAGATTACCTTGATCACGGATGGAGTTCCGTGCGGGTTACCACCGTAGGACCGCCGCAAGCCTGATGTCGTTTCCCTTCTCCTCTCCGGCTCTTTCTTTCTCCCCGCGTCTCTGCCGTCGTACACACCTAGGGTCCGAATGACCCTAGGGTTTGAGTTTAAGTTGTTTTTAAACCGTTAAGGTTTACGCTCAAGTCCTCGGGTTCCCTTTTTGTGCGCTTTTGATCCAAACCGCTCCTCTTTTGGCTAATCGGGTCCCTCGTAATAAAAGAGTAGGGTTTTACATGAAACCTTCGCCAACCGTCTCATTTACAAGATCGTCAACCCGAACCATGGACTTATGGATTTTCGGGATGTTACACTAACATGTTTGGATCGACATTTCAAATGATAAATAATTGTTTAAAAAAATAAATATCAATTGTTTATAAAGATTAACAAAATGAAATAAAAAATCACTCTTTAATATTGGGCGTGAAACCATTACATAGCTTAGTGATTATGTTAAATGATTGCCTTGTGCTGATGTGACAGGGCGAGAAAGTGTGAAACCACTACGGATGACCTAATTAGTATTAATAAATCTTTCTTCTTAGCTTCCTTTCCTTTCTTTAGCTCTTCTTGATACTGATATGCTTGCCGGAAATAAAACACATCGGACCGCCATGATGCTTAAATGGTTCATGGTCGATCCCCGTTCTCTTTCTTCAAACTTTGAAGTAGAGGTAGATCTAATGGCCGCTTCTCCTTCTTCAAATTACAGGTTAGTCCCTAGGTTTGAGAATTACATATTTGGTCCTCACTCTTAATTCACAAGGTTGTGTATGACCATGGTGGTGTTTCACCATCATCGATGCTCGTTTAGCAGTTCTGTGGTCTAGTAGAGATGATGTAGTCGTCGATTCAATAAAAGGGCGTGAACAAGGGAAAGTGGCATGAAGATTAATCGTAGTGTTTAGGATATATGTTTTTTAATATAAGGGTATAAAAGTAATTTCATAAATTTAAAAGAAAATATAACACCAGTTAATGTAAAAGGTATACAATGTTATTAAAATCGGATTGGACCGGCTAGTCAGATCAGGAACCTGTGTCACCAGCGGTCTGATCATGCATATTTGAGCCGTGTTCCCCAAAATCGGTTGGTTCTTCCAGTTGGCGGTCGGTTCGTGAACCGACGACCAACGGTTGGGTCGGTTTGCATGAGAAAAACGCCAGAAAAAAGAGAATTTAGATCTACCGGTGTGGCCCGCGTTGTTGCCGGTTGTTGCTTAAATGTTGCCTTGAACGTTTGACGACCTTGACCGTTGCCTTGAACGCGTGCCGACCGGAGTTGTTCGACTGTTGCCTTGAACTCATTTTACCAAGAAAATGGAGTAGATAGAGATATTACCAGAGAGAGAGAGTAGAGTGAGAAAGAAAATGAGGCTGTAGACTTCTCATTTCAAATGTTAAATATAGGGTTTTAAGAAGTTTCACAAAGGTCCCTAATGTTCGTTCAATTTAACACTAAGAACCGGAAATAAAATAAATACAAAGTAATATTGTAAATTGACATAAAAACATCTGTACATGAGAGTGAATAGTGAGAACCAAATGTGAAATTTCTCAAACCTAGGAACCAAAACCATAATATGCATATACCACATGGACTATCCCTGTAATTATTTTAATTCACGATTATGGAGATCCTAAACTTCATAGCCTTGGCGCCCCTAGAACGCCCTGAATGTCCTCAAAACTACTCAACTACCGGTTATTCAACTCAACTTTTGTCATAGCCATGAAGTCCTCTATCATGGAAGAAGAAATCATTTAAAACCATGGCAACGAGAATGTAACGAATTTTATCCGGACTCGCCGCAGTTGCTAGAAACTTCTAGGTGTCTCAAAAAATAATTTGGAGTCGTGGTCCTTTCGGACACAATTGTAGCACTCCTCGGATATGAGGTCTATATAAAGTTATAAACCTTACTCGGGTTTATCACGGCAAATTAAACTTCATCTTCACACACATATTCAAGAAGGAGATTGCTCAAGATAGTTTTGAGCATCAAGGAAGAGGAGAAAGGTTAATCTCACAACCTTTATCTTATCCCCATTGATCCATAGATTGTATTCTTCAATTTCTTGCTTGATTAACATGATATCTTCTTTTTTATGGTTTTTTTTATTTTAATATCTAGTGTTTGCTTGGAAATGATGACCCCTAAAAAGAATAAGACTGGATCTATAGTATTTTATTATTATGTATTGGAGTTTGTTACTTGTTATGTGCTCTTGATTGATCTCTTCTTTGTTTATGAGCATGATAAGTTGCAACAATTTAGTAATTTTTGTTGGAGTGTTCATAACTTCATATGATTGGTTATTAATTTGATATAATATTTGTCACACTGAATTTTTATAATTCATGTCTTTATTAAATAAATACTAGGTTAGAATTATGTGTATTACATAATATTAAATATTTAGTAATAAAAAAAATATGTTTTCAAGAACTAGTGTATTACACACGTTGAATAAACTATAATGTAATATGTTAAACATACACTTGTCAAAATATGTCTTTAAAAATGTACTTTGATTTGACAGTTGTAAATCATGTTAAGTTAATTTTTAAAACATATTTTTTAACTGGGTATTAATTTTTTTCTATGTAATTGATAAATGTTAAATTATATTAAATTCATCCCTATTATAATAAAAAGCTAAATTTTGTGTCACTTGTCAATACCATATTCATCATCATATTCATTTTCCCCATAAAACCATATTTACATACTCCAGCCAATATTTTCATATTTAGCTCATTTTTTTTTAAAAATTACATAAATAAACATTTTACCAAATCAATTTCATCATTATAACTATTGACTCACATTTTTTTTTTAAATTTATCATCACAAGTGAATATTAAAAAAACAAGAATAGAAAATAGGATATTTAAAAAAAACAAGTTTTTAAAGTTTATTATCTAAAAGCGAGTTTTTAATATTTTATCAATAAAAAACCAAAATTTTAATTTTACATATAAAATTTGAAAATGCTACTTTTGTATTTTAAATAAATATGTGTTAAAATAAAGTTTGCTAATATTCAATTACTAGTTTTTTAATTAAGTTTGATATCAAATTTGTATAAAAAAATGTGTTAGATATTTATCAATATAATCTTAATGTTTTATCCCGTGTGTTACACGGGGTTTAAAACTAGTTTGGTTAATAATATAATAACTATCCATAATTAAATAATAAGTATATATAATTAGATTTATATAAAATATTTAAAAATGTATTCTTTTGATGTCATTATTTAATAGAAGAGAGATAGGAAAAACGTGTTAAGAATGCACCATAAAGTTACACGTGTCCCTTTAAAATTTTATTTATTAATATAAAGATTTAAATAAAAAAGAAAAACTAATATATAAAAATTCGTTATCAAAAATTTAAAACGATGGATTAAAACCTTTTAAATAGGAACCCTTTTGGATGCGATTTTCAAATATTTATTATTTCATTTATATCTTTTATTATAAGTTAAATAACTAAATATAAAATTATGATTCTTTTAGTTTAAAAAATAAAATTTAATTAAAACAAATGAAGTGAAAAGCTGATCGAACAAATATGATACATACATAAAAAAAATATGTTATTTTTACGCCAAATAACGAAGGCAAATATAATAAAAGTTTGGTTATAGAATGGTAGCATGAGTGGAATCCTCAAATTCCAAAAGTTTCAACTTTCAAGTAGGCCAACACATGTGATTTGATAGAAAAAGGTATCAATCATTAACAATTCTCAACTGAATTGTATACATACAAACACATATTATGTTTAATTTAACATTTAAAGGAGATAATGACATGCCACACATGACTTTTTTTCATTTTATTTACATGTCACACGGGTGTAAACAAACCGAGTTGCTCATTAACTATTCGAGACAACTCGCTAAAAACTCGAATCAAGCTGAACTTAAATGAGCCCGAGTCCGAACTTTACATATCGAGCTTGAGCATGCTCGCGAGCTTAAACGAGACTCTTATTTCTATAATGTTTATTTGATGTATTATATATGTATAGATGTATGTAAAATTATGTAAAAATAATTAAATAATATATATTTTATGTTATAAATAAAAATTTTATTTTTAAATATATACAAAAATAATTAATAAATAGTAAATGAGTTGAGCCTAAACTGAGCTCGAGCTTAGAAATAGAGTTCTAGATTAGCCGAGCTCGAGCTCAGCTCGTTTACACCCCTAGTATTACGATTTACGAGAGTTATGAGCTACAAAAAGGAGAAGGATATGTCATTTCTATAAAATCGGATAACGAGTGGTTACCGTATCGAATGGAAATTTGGAAGTTCATTTTTTTATTTGATACCAAATTTTGTCCTAACTCCAAAAGTTAAATTTAAGTGAATGATTTTTTCTTAATTAAATCATAGATGACAATATACAACTTATACTAAAAATAAACATAAATTATCTATTATTGGAAATTAGATGTAGTTATTATACAAGTTATCAAACAATACTCTGAGATACATATCTTAAAACACAAGTTAGATATTGTTTAGGAAACTAGTTGTTAAAAAAATTATCTTTGTATTAAATCATCAAATTTAACTGAATGGATTTTTTTTTAATTAATTCATGGATCAAAATGTGCTACTTTTTTTTTTTGAACGGCGAACATTGAATGTTGTGACGTCGCACCCCCCCGTCACATGGGAGAGCCTCGTCCAACTCCGGCCAATATGTTGTCTTAACCGGGCCCACTTGGCGTCAGAGTTGGAGAGCATCCAAGGAAAAATCCCACCCAATACGGCCCCTTCCGGGCTTGAGGGAGAGCCGAGGCTCGAACCCTGGATCGGCGTGGGTAAAACCCTGGTGCATCAGCCTAAGAACTAGGCCTCATTTGCATGCCTCAGAAATTAATGGTGGTGGCAAGGATTGAACCCGGGTCCCTTAGGACTTCAGGCCTCACCTCAACCACTACATCAAAATGTGCTACTTAGTTGTCAAAAAAAGTATCTTTATACTAAAAATAAATGTAAAAGATATCTATAAATGGAATTTAATTGTAATTATTATACAAATTATTAAATAATTCTTTGAAATACATATCCTTATTATAATAATAGAATAACTTTATCTGTCACGTAGATTTTTGTTTCCGCCTATCTCCTATTAAATAATAATGATTTAAATAATTAAATATCTAAAATTTATTATGCTATTTTATTAAAACTTATTAAATCATAAGAAGATTTTAATTCTATCTTATCTTAAAATACAATTTTATAATTTTGTAAATCTTCATTATTTCTTACTTCACCGATGGCTATGACATCTAACACACAAATCTTCGTAAAAATTGTTGTTTTATAACAAGTTGTATATATTGGACCAGTATAATAGGAGTTAGATATTTGTTTGGGTAATCATAAAGAGGTCAGTAGCACTTATTTATTTCTAGGACCCTCAAAGTCAACAAAAACCTCATAACAAATTCCAAGTATTGCAAATAGAAACTTGAGTCTCTCTTTAAAACACCTTTTTTCTGTGTGTGTTTTTGAAGGTGTGTTTGTGTGTGTGGAGATGGCAGGGGGATCTTTTGCACCAGCAGGAGTGGCAAAGGATAGAGCAGAGCAGTATGAAGGGAAAGTTACTGCTTATGTCATCATTGCTTGCATTGTTGCAGCTGTTGGTGGATCCATTTTTGGTTATGATATTGGAATTTCAGGTAATTTTTTTTTTCATTCAAATCATGAATTTTGTCTGAAATTCAAATTAATTTAGATCCAAAACATTAGGGAGATTGATTGATTGATCCTTCTAGTTTTCTGTTGTGGTAAGTTGTGGTTCAGAAAGTTGAATTTGTTTCAAGGGATCAAAACTGGCTTGTCTAGCAGTTTGGGCGGTGGGTGGTTTGGTTAACGGGTCAAAACGGGTTGTTTATAATGCGGGTCAAAACCCATCTTTACTTTTTCTTTTCTTTTTTTTATTAGCTAACTTTTAAATTTGACCCGTTTGACCCGTTGGATATAAAACATAACCAGAATCAACTCATTTCCAAGTAAATGGGTCAAATTTGACCTCTCTAAATGTATTGATCACTATATCATTAAACTAAATGGGTTTGCTACTAAGGGTTTAAAAGGGTATACAATCTGTTAGAAGGCAGAACAAGAGTGTCCTGTCTCTTTTATATGCTGCTAATTTATGTTTTATCTCTAAAAAAATAATTAAAAAAAATCATATTTGATAGGGAATCAGGCTAAAGGGTCTCAAAATTCTCTCAAAGTTGAAATTATTTTCAAATAATTACTTTCATAATTACAACTAGGGGTGTTCATAAATCGTTGAAACCAACCGAACCATCCAAACCGAAGTAAGTCGGTCGGTCGGTTTGGCTAGTTTGAGATGTGTACGGTTCGGTTTTGTAGGTTTCGTGGTTTAAGGGTGAAAACCGACGATCTGGAACTTGACACATGCCGTGTTACCTTTATTATTTATTTTAATTTTCATTTATACAATATGCATTTATATTCATTAAATATCTTTATCATTTTTAAAAGTTTAATACAAACTAACGATTTTAAATAAAAACAAAAAATTTGGTTCAAACCACTATAACCGGCCAATTTGGTTTGTCGTTTCCCAAAACCATAGTTAGCGGTTCAACCATAGTTTCACCAAAACCAAACCAGCAGAACTAGACCATGAACACCCCTGCATAAAACCTCCTAAATAATTTCAGTTTGTAATCATATTTGACATACCAACTATTTATAAAAAAACTTTACACATCTTGAGCAAAAAGTGTCCGTTTTGACCCGACCCTGGCCTAAAAAACCACCCATTGTGACCCAAATCCATTACCTGACCCGCCCAACTTACTACCTCTAACCGCTAATATGCTACTAACAGAAAATTATTTAACCAGGAGGGGTGACATCCATGGATTCATTCCTTAAAAAGTTCTTTCCCTCTGTGTATGCAAAGAAGATGCATTCACATGAAAACAACTATTGCAAGTTCAATGACCAAGGGCTAGCAGCATTTACCTCATCTTTATACCTTACTGGCTTGGTTGCAACACTGTTTGCATCGCCCGTGACACAAACGTATGGGCGTCGGGTCAGCATAGTATGTGGCGGGATCAGTTTCCTTGTGGGTGCAGCACTCAATGCTGCAGCAGTTGACTTTCCAATGCTTCTTTTTGGGCGAATCATGCTCGGTGTTGGCATTGGTTTTGGTAATCAGGTAATTATTTTGGCCCGTTTTGATCCAAAGTGGTTCGTTTTGGATAGCAAAAAAGTGACTCGTATTGATCCAAACGTATTTCAGTATTTTGACCCGTTACTCAACCAGCCCAACAAGCACATTTTGCCACCTTTACACTTGTTCATCATTGAAACTGAAACTGAAAATGGAAGGCAGATGTCATCACAATATGTCACACAATTCAATTTGCCACAATGTTCACTATAAATAGGGAACATTAAATGATGGCTGATGTTTCTTCTGACTTCTCATGACATTATATCTGCATGGAGGAAAAATTCAAAACATTAATTTGAAATTGAGTCTATTTGGATTAAAGTTTATTGGCAACGGGTCAAACACGTAAAGATTCCAAATTCAACCACAAAAAGAATAAAAATATGGGTGAATAGTATTTACAACATGCTAACTAGGGGTGTAAAGTAGCCCAACAGTTTCTAAGCTACTTAAAATCGGCTTGATAAAAGCTCAAGTTGAGCTGAGCTTAACAAGCTAAAACCTGAGCTTGAGTCTCTATTAGAGCTCATTTGATAAGCGAGCTCAATTCCAAGCTTCACTTATCGAGCTCGACTAGGCTCGCGAACTAAACGAGCTTATTTTTTTATATAATATATATTTACATAAATATTATTACGTATAACATTATAACAGAAATAACTAAATAACATATATTACATTATCTATATAAACTATGAATATATATAAATATCAATATATATATATATATATATAAATAACTATAATGTGTATGAATAAAATAATTAATAAATAACAAACGGGCCAAGCTTGGAGCTCAAGCTTTAGAAATAGAGCTTGAAATGAGCCGATCTTGAGCTTTAGCTTAGGCAAAAAAAATGCATCATTGTTTCAATAGTTTTGGTAATGTATCTCAAGTATAAATTAGTTATTAAATTCAAAAGAAAAAGATTAAAAAAAAAGTGTTGGCGAGTGCGATTCAACCTGACCCGTTACCCAACCAGGCCCGTTTGACCTTTTTCTTAGAAAAAATTACATGTTTTGACCCGTTACTAATAACAATCTTGCTGCTATTTGAAGGCAATACCACTCTATTTATCCGAAATGGCACCAACCCATCTCAGAGGAGGTTTAAACATGATGTTCCAATTAGCAACCACTCTTGGAATCTTCTCAGCAAACATGATCAACTATGGAACCAGTAAGCTTGACCAATGGGGATGGCGGTTGTCTCTAGGACTAGCCGCTGCACCAGCACTTTTAATGACATTTGGTGGCATACTTCTTCCAGAAACACCAAACAGCTTAATAGAACAAGGATCAAAGGAAAAGGGGAGGAAAGTTCTAGAAAGAATACGCGGCACCCAACACGTTGATGCTGAATTTGAAGACATGATTGATGCAAGTGAGATGGCTAATTCAGTCAAGCATCCTTTCAGGAACATTTTGGAAAAGAGGAATCGGCCGCAGTTGGTGATGGCGATTTGTATGCCAATGTTTCAGATACTTACTGGGATTAATTCTATCCTGTTCTATGCCCCAGTGTTGTTTCAAAGTATGGGTTTTAAGGGGAACGCGTCTCTTTACTCGTCTGCTTTGACTGGAGCAGTTCTTGCTCTTTCTACTTTGGTGTCTATAGCGACGGTTGATAGATTGGGTCGCAGAGTTTTGCTGATTGGTGGAGGCATTCAAATGATCATGTGTCAGGTAAGTTGAACGTTTCAATTTGAGTTGTTTTTTACTTTCAAAAAACGGGTCAAGTAAAAAGATTTAGCTAAAAAAGAATGAGTCAAACGAGTACAATGTCTCCCCAAGTGTATGTTTTAAGCATACAACATCTTAAATCATTTTGTTCAAAGATTTAGATCATCAATGTAACAATTTTGTTACTGTAATAATATTTCATGTTAAATATTTATAAGAAACTATAGAAAAACATGGACAAGAAGTGTTCTCGGGTAAATCCCAAAACGAACTTTTTGACCCGTTTATACGTTGCCCATCCAACACATCTTGCTACTTCTAGTTTTATCTATTACGGGTCAAACGGGTTAAGCTAAAAGATTTGACTAAAAAGGATACTTGTTAAATGAGTCGAAAGACATCCCAGGTGTATTTACATGCATAAAACCTCCGCGATAATAAAATTTACATTTATTATTATAATAAGATAGGTATTTAACATATTTAACAGGTGATTGTCGGCATAATATTGGGGTTTAAATTTGGAAATGATCAAGAACTCTCAGAGGGTTATTCAATTGTGGTGGTGGTTGTCATTTGTCTATTTGTGGCGGCTTTCGGGTGGTCGTGGGGCCCTCTTGGTTGGACAGTGCCAAGTGAGATATTCCCATTAGAGACACGGTCAGCAGGTCAAAGCATTACGGTAGCGGTCAACCTGTTCTTCACTTTCATCATAGCACAATGTTTCCTCTCCCTTCTTTGTGGACTGAAATTTGGGCTGTTCATGTTCTTTGCTGGATGGATTACTGTAATGACAATTTTCGTCTACGTGTTCCTACCGGAAACGAAAGGAGTTCCTATTGAAGAGATGATGCTGATGTGGCAAAGCCATTGGTTTTGGAAGAAGATCATATCAGAGAATCTGGAGGAAGAAGAGAGTTATGTGAGGCAAAGAGATTCATTAGAATTGACACAACACGCTCATTGAAGGTTGCATTTTGATTATAATCTTGTTTCAGAGAAATTTGTCAAATTTACATAGTTTGCAAGAAACAATACCTGAAGTTCTTTGTTGATTAATGTTGTTTTATAGGTTACTGTTTGAGTTGTGCTAAACGTACACCCCATCTATGATTTTACTCAATGTACCCCCCCCCCAAACCAACAATTAAACAGGCGTTTAAAAGCAGCATGCGGGGCATGATGTGAGCGTTTAAAACGAACGTATATGGGCCCTTATATGGGCGTATGATGTCAAAATCAATCAAATCAATGAGGGTATGGGAGTGTATTTAGCCAACGCTATTTACCTATAAACAGGTTGATAACGGGTCAAATGGTTAAAATCCATAAATTTAGCGGGAAATGATATGTGTTAGATTAGTCGGATGGGCCTAGGGGTGGCAATCATGACCCATTCTTAAAGAATGGGTTGATTTGGGCAAAAAAATCTATATGGGTTCATTTAGGTCACCTTAAGTTAGACTACGGCTCAATTTGGGTCTACTCCAATTATACAACAGGTCAAAAGTCAAAATGGGCCACTTTAATAAGACTTCTTAACTTAAAACGGGTCCAAATGGGTAAGCACGACCCATGACCATTGTTTGTCTCCACCACATATTACGTGCACATGATACTTTTTTCTTAAACGACCCATTTCAACCCGAGCCCATTTTGGTTGGAACCATTTCGACCCGAATCAAATAGATACATTTTAAAATTTTCCCATACTAACCCGAACTCATTTTGCTCAGAACCGTCTTCACCTGTTTCACAACCCGATCCGACCGTTTTCCAAGCTTAGATGGGCCCATAGTTGGCCAAGTATATTTAGATACATACATGATACAACAAGACTATTACTAACATTATACATAGCCCGGCCCGGCCCATAAACATATGGTTATACATGCCCAAATCATTTGGCATCATTGCTTATGCTACAACAGCAGGATAAAAAGCTACAGTTACCTTTAGGGATTCTGAAAATGAAATTGCAGGATGGGGACGTCCACCAACTGTTTGTGTTAATACCCTTCGTTATTCTTCAAAATGCTTCAAGAAATTCGACTGAAAATCTGTTCCGCTAGTTTCCCGCCTAAATCTATGCTCAAGATCTCTTCATGTTTCATCTACCTTCGTTGTTTATGTTAAAAAAAGTTTATATATTATACATATTCTTAAAAATCATTGTTTGTGGGTTCGCCTCAAACGCATATTGCTACATGTCTAATCTATATCTTTAGTACAGACTGAATAAAGATTTTGATGAGACACTTAATACTCTTCTAAGCATCCTTAACCGTTTTTACATGTCTCTCTCATATTAATTATACACGTTTCCTTAACTGTTTTAAAAAATTTTGGTTTCTCGTCTCTCTCATACTAAATAATAATGATTTATATAATTTCCTTTTACAAAACGTTTTTTATTTAAAAAAATATGTTTGTTTATAAAACATTTTTATAAATTGAATATTTCTTTCATTATTTTTATAAAACATTTTTAGAAATAACTATATAACGTTTCTCAAATTTGTATTAAAATCATATAATACGTCATAAATATGTAAATATTTATTACTAAGTATATATAATTGCATTTATTCAACCCGTGAAATACACCGAGTTTCTAACCTAGTACTTCACTATATGTACATATTAGGAAAAGAACGGTAGTAACCATTTAACACCACCTCCTCTCAGGCTCTCAGTTTCAATTTTTCTCTTTTTCTCTCTCCCAAATATTTTGCATTTTCTCCTTGTCTCTCTTTCTCTCACTTAATGAGTCATTCTTGATCTTGGAACCGTCTCAAGCTTCTAACGAACCCAAACATATACTAAAATTAGGGTCCTCTACTTAGAAAAAATATTACTTTTGATCATATGATTCCTATATCATATGTGTGCGCATATTTATAGGCCACAAACCCACCGTTAACAATCCCAAAACCCAAATTACTTACATATGGTTACTTTTTAAGAAATTTGAAGGCCCTAGAAAAGTGGGCCTTGCTTTCACTCCTTCTTGAGCGCTTGACCTCTCTCAGTTTTGAGACTAATTCTCTCTCAATCACATATTAATGACAAGGAGCTGTTGGGTATTTTGTCAGTGGTGACCAGTTAGATTAGTTATCAAAAACCGGCTGATAAATAATTATAGATTAATAATAATTATTTAGTAATTATTAAAACGCAGCGGAAAGAAACCGATTCAACACAAAATAAAATCCGACAGGATCTGGGCTACAAAACATACGAACACGGAATAAATATTTAATCTACCAATGAGTAATTATATCTTAGTGGTTAATGATTAACCGGTTGAGACACCTAGGTACAACGAAACCATGCTAGATCAGGAACCGAAACGTGAGAACAGGGCGGCCGGTCGACGACGGCTTGTGGTGCCGTGAACAAGAAAGGCTGTTGCCTTTGTTTCGACAGCAGCTTGGGGAAAAAGGCAAAAAGTCAACTCACGTAGATCCTTTGCGGCTGGAAACAATTGGTAGGTGTAGATCTTTAGAATTGAATTATTATTCTTTATATATAATAATTATAAACCCTATTAATTGTTTCCGGGCCCAAAGTTCGATACGAGATGTAAAAGCCCGAAACCGTTTTAATGTTTTAATACAAGATTAAAACAAATATATATATATATATAGGGGGAGGTTCAAATAAGAAGTGTAATTTGGCTAAGAAGCAATCTCATCCATTCAATTGAATGATCAATGGTAGAGATTTAAGTGTAGAAAAATAAGGGGTGGAAGGGTATTTAAGTAATAGCCACTTTTGTTGACTTTTTTCAACTTCCCCCACTTTTTTTAAACATTCATAACTTTATCATATGACATTATTTTTTTTTTAAATTACACCATAAAATCGAGCGTTTTTTTATCTTTAATTTGAATATAGTATTGCTATTTTTTTTTACAAAAACAAAATCGACACTTAATAAAAATGTGCTACTTTACGTAAATGTGCTGGTTTCTGGTAAAACAGCACAATTTAGCACATTAAAAATTTGCTGGTTTATGGTAAAACAGCACAATTTACGTAAATGTGCTGGTTTCTTTAATTTGTGTTACTTTTAGTCAATTATTATGTGCCTGATTTGGTAGCATTTTAAAAAAAAAAATTTAAAGCATCCATACACCAACAAACGATTCAGTGGTAGGAAACAAAAAGCTTATGCATCAAAATGTTGTTTTGTGCTGGTTTGTTTTGTGTTGGTTTGTTTTGTGCTAGTTTGATGTACTAGTTTTATTGTGCTGATTTTCTTTGTGATTGGTTAGCTAAGAAGAGCAAGTTACACCATTAACCATATTGTTTTGGTGTTGTTTTATAGTAAAATAACACAATTAATTGTTATACTTGGTGTTGTTTTATGATAAAGCAGCACAGTTAATTGTGCTGTTTTACAATGCAGCATAGTTAATTTGTTTAACCAGAAACCAGCACATTTACGTAAATTAGCAAAATTTCATTAATTGTCGATTTTGTTTTTACAAAAATATATAGCAATACTATACTCGAATTAAAGGTAAAAAAACGCTCGATTTTATGGTGTAATTTTTTTTTAAAATAAGGTCGTATGAAAAAGTTATGTATGTTTAAAAAAGGTGGGGGAATTTGAAAAAGGTCAACAATTGTGGGTTTTCCAAGATTGCTCCTCCACCCCTTATTTTTCATACACTTAAATCTCTACCCTTGATCATCCAATTGAATGGATGAGATTGTTTCTTAGGCTTTTTAGCCAAATTGAACTTCTTAAGGGAACCATCCCCTATATATATATATATAGGGTTGAGTTCATGAGATAACTCACTTTAATGAGAGAACTAGAAACCACTAAGAAAAGAAAGGGTGGAATTTTAAAGAGAAAGGATAAAATTGAAACTTAAAATATATAAATCTTTAAACATTTCTATCTTTTGCATACATTATTTGTTTTTTTTTTAAATTGCACCATTAAATCAAGAATTTCTTTATCTTTCATTTGAGTATAAATAACGTTATAAAAAATAATAATTAACTCGTCGTTTTTTTTCTTCTTATTATTTTCAATATTGCATATGTGTAATATCACCCCAAAAAACCTAAACCCCCACCCCACCCCCATCCAAAAACCTAAACCTCCCACACCCACCCCCAAAAACCTAAACCCACCACACCCACCTCCACCCAAAAACCTAAAACCCCCACACACCCCCACCTAAAAACCTAAACCCACCCACCCCCTACCCAAAAACCTAAACCCACCCACCCCCCCCACCCAAAAACCTAAACCCACCCACCCCCACCCAAAAACCTAAACCCATCCACCCCGCCCACCCCCACCCAAAACCTAAACCCACCGCACCCAACCCCTACCCTCAAAAACCTAACCCTAAACGTAATATTGCATATGTGTAGTACCACCCCAAAAACCTAACCCACCCCCAAAAACCTAAACCCCTCACTCCACCCCCACCCAAAAACCTAACCCCACCCCACCCACCCATCCCACAAAACCTAAACCCCCCACCCACCCCAAAAAAACCTAAACCCCCCAACCCACCCCCCATCCAAAAACCTAACCTAAAAGCTAAGCTAAACCCTAAAGCTAAACCGACTATTTTTATGAGTTTTTTTTTTGTGGAACAAGGACAACGTGGGAAACAAGGTCTCCGAACCACTTTTTTAGTTTTTGATTTATATTTTGAGTTATGATTTTTTTTTTTTTTTTACCTTTAAAGAAGAGTTCTCTAGTTCTCTCCATAAATGTTAGTTTTCTTATGAACTTCACCCTATATATATATATATATATATATATATATATATATAATTATTTATAAATATGTATAAATAATAAATCCCGTGTAACGAATTGTCTCGCTAACAGTTCGTAATTACCAGTTAAGCGGGTTAAGTGGATTTAAATGTTTGTTGCCCTAGGTGTAACTCTTACGGGTCACAACTCAGTTAGTAGTGTTAAATAATCGTAACCGGACATATATATTTCCAACAATCTCCCACTTGTATGGTCTTCGATTAAGTTCCTTAACGCAGACAGCCAGCGGTGTTCTAGCTACACATGGTTGCCCCTAACAAGGTATGACACTTTAAAGTCATTAACCAAAACATCTTGCTATTAGTAATCTTTTACTATCACAAGATAATAGACTTATGGTAATTATCGTCATTTATCCTTTCCGTAAAAGACATCAATTGAATCAATGAGACATGGATTAGATTCATTCTCATATAGCGTTCAATTATTATTGTTCTTGTTCAAGATTCATAGTGGTCCAATCAAACACACAGTCAGTTTGGGTAAGGCCTTACACTTCACCCGTTTAAATCACGAGGGCGCCACGATGTCTAACTGTTACATATCATGTAAGAGTACATAATCCCTTATTGACTACATACAGCTCCCACTGAACTTCAGATCTGTTCCTAACCAATGCCTTTATAACTGGCAGTTACGCTACAGCAGTTGACAGTGATTAAAGAACAGTCCTTGGTAAACGAAAGTTCTAGTATGCATCTCAAGTCAGAGGATACTAGATGAGTATACCAATATCAAAAACATCTTATGATTAAAATCCATGAAGATGATTTGAAGCGAGTTACATCCAACGTCATCCAAGATGAGGTCTGTGAAATTGGTAGTCAACTACTTGAGTCCAAGTTCAGAATAGTCTTAATTCAGAGTCATTCCCACGATTCTGATCGACTACGGATAATTAAGAATACAAGATTCATGGATTAAACGTATTAAAATCAAACACAGTTATAAGATTCAAAGTTGCATTTAACTAGTAAATCAATCTGAATTCAAAAGGTAAAACTGTTTAATGTTTGGACATCCAAATAGTAAATCAAAACATATCGCTAGCAAAACTAAGACCGATAGCATTTATGTGCTAATCGTGCTTCTCCTGAGGCATCGGCTTAGTGAACGGGTCCGCTAGGTTTTGATCTGTGTCTACTTTGCTTATCACGATGTCACCATGTTCCATAATTTCACGTATATTGTGGATGCTGGCGTCAATGTAAGATCTTACAGTGAGCTCTTCTTACACTCCTCCAAATATTAAGAACATGTCTTTAGTCCTTCTCAAGTACTTCAGGATGTTCTTGACTGCAGTCCAATGGGCAATGCCAGGACTTTGCTGAAAACGACTAGTCATGCTTAAAGCATATGAGACGTCAGGCCTGGTACATAACATAGCATACATGATAGAACCAATCACCGAAGCATATGGAATTGCTTCCTTACGCTTAGTTTCAATCTCCGTTGAAGGAGATTGCGATTTGTTAAGCACGGTGCCTTTAATCATAGGAACACCCCCTTTCTTGGAGTTTTCCATATGAAAGCGTGCCATGGCTTTGTCTATGTATGTGCCTTGACTTAGCCCTAGAAGCCGCTTAGATCTATCCCTGTAGATCTTGATTCCTAGAATGTAAGCTGCTTCTCCAAGATCTTTCATTGCAAAACAAGTTCCCAACCGGTGTTTAACATCGTTAAGCATAGGGATGTTGTTTCCAATGATAAGTATATCATCCACATACAAGATGAGGAATGATATAGTGCTCCCACTAGCCTTTTAGTAAACACAAGGCTCATCTTCATTTTTGACAAAACCAAACTCTTTGATCTTTTGGTCAAAACGAAGATTCCAGCTTCGAGATGCTTGTTTGAGTCCATACATGGACTTATTCAGTTTACACACCTTATTAGGATATTTTGGATCAACAAAACCATCAGGCTGTACCATATAGACATCTTCTGAGAGATGCCTATTAAGGAAAGCGGTTTTAACATCCATTTGCCGTATCTCGTAGTCATAGTACGCGGCTCTGGCAAGCAATATCCTGATCGATTTGATCATAGCAACGTGCGAGAAGGTTTCATCATATTCAATCCCTTGAGTCTGAGTAAAACCTTTCATAACTAGCCGTGCTTTATAGGTGTGTATATTTCCATGCATGTCATTTTTTTCTCTTGAAAATCCATTTGCTCCCTACTGCCCGAGAATCGGGGGGTAGCTCAACCAAGTCCCAGACTTGATTGTGACGCATAGATTGCATCTTGGCGTTCATGGCTTCCAGCCATTTTGCAGATTCTAGATCTAAAATAGCAGATTTGTAGTTAGTAGGTTCGTCATTAGACTCAGCTACTAATAGGACCTCGGTACCCTCAAAATGCCATAGGTATCTGTCAGGTTCTTTGCGAGCCCTTACACTTCTGCGAACGCTTGTGTTTATGTCTAGTTCATCAGCAACAATTTCTTGTTGTTCAGACGCTCCGACTTCATCAGCGGTTGTTTGTGGTTCTCGAATTTCTTCAAGATCCACTATATTATCTCCAGTTCCTCGTTCAAGAATTTCTTTCTCGATGAAGTGTCCCTTCCTTTTGATGGAAATAACATTTGCATCAGGATGGTAGAAATAATATCCGCTTCTGTTATAGTATCCGACGAAAACAACCTTTTCGCCTCTAGGATCGAGCTTGTCATCAGAATCCCTGGTGACATATGCATCACATCCCCATACTCTAAGGTAAGACAGATTGGGTTTAGACCCATGCCATATCTCATATGGAGTCTTGTTTACCTTCTTAGTCGGCGCAAGATTGACAATGCGGGCGGCGGTCATAAAAGCATAACTCCAGAAGGAGTGAGGTAAGTTGTTCTACACATAATCGATCGAACCATATTAAGTAGGGTTCGATTTCTCCTCTCGCTCACGCCATTAAGTTCGAGTGTGCCAGGTGGAGTGGGTTGTGAAACTATTCCACGCTCCTTGAGATGATTGATGAACTCTGTGCTGAGATATTCACCACCTCGATTTGATCGAAGTGTCTTTATCATTTTACCGAGTTGGTTTTCCACTTTGTTTTGAAACTCTTTGAACTTTTCAAAAGTTTCATGCTTGTGTTTCATAAGATAGACATAAGCATATCGACTGTAATCGTCGATGAATGAAACGAAGTATCTTTCATGATTTCTAGACATGGTTCTGAAAGGGCCACATACATCAGTGTGTATAAGTCCTAGCAGATCCTTGGCTCGTTCACCAATGCCGGTGAAGGATCCTTTAGTGAGTTTGCCAGCTAAGCAAGACTTGAAGTCTTCAAAGGAGTCTTGTCCGATGGAATCAAGGATCCCTTCGGATTGGAGCTTTTCATGCGGGCCTTACTTATGTGACCAAGTCGACAGTGCCATAGAAATATATCATTAATGCTAGATTTGATACGTTTAGAAAGATTGTATATGTTATTATTAGTTTGAACATCAACCTCATAAATACCATTTCGAGGTTTAGCCTCAAAATCGAAAATATCATTTAAGTAAGCAGAAATAAAAATTCCATTGAAAACATACTTAAAGCCTTGTTCAAACAATAAGGAAACTGAAATAATGTTTCTGGTTAAACCAGGTGCAAACAAACAATTATTTAAGATAACTACAAGGCCAGAAGGACATGAAAGGTGAAATGTTCCAGTTGCAAGAACCGGTACTCTCTTCCCATCACCAACGATGAGTTCCATGTCGCCTTGTTTCAGCTTCATCCACTTTTCAGGCTCGTGCAATACATTAACGATGTGATAAGCACATCCGGTATCAAATACCCATGTGTCGCTAGAGACAGTGAAAAGTTCAATAACATAAATAGAAATACTTGAAGAGGTGCCTTAACCATTGCCTCTTCAATCTCAGCTTAGCTATATATTCCGGGCAGTTACGTTTCCAGTGCCCCATCTTGTTGCATTCAAAACACTGACGCTCCTCGGGAGGGGGTGCTTTTGCGACTTGCTTGTTATTGTTGGTGGCATGCTTGGCAGCAACAACAACTTGCTTCTTACCTTTGCTGTTATAACCCATTTTCTTGGTTTTGGGCTTGTTAACACCAGCATATTTGACCATCAACTCTTGATTAGTCTCACTTGATATGCTCATCTCGGCCGTTTCCTGCATACCGTGCAGTTCGGGCATAGTCTTCTCCCATGTGTTCATATTTAAGTTCATTACGAAGTTACCATAAGAACTAGGGAGAGAGTTCAAGATGATGTTGGTGTCATTCGGTTTTTCATTCTCAAGCAAAGACTTGAGAGAGAAGGAGGAGTGAGATTCTTTTTCAGTAGACATCAGTTAAATAAGCAAATTAAATGTTAATTAGTATTTTGAATGTAATAAATTCTTATATTAATGACCCATGACAAAAACAGAATAAGAATAGAGAATCTGGTTATATCAATTATTAATGGCGACTATGGCACGCAACATTAGTAAGTGATTTAGGCAGACTGACAATAATTGTCAAGTATGAAAAAATGCACAATTCTCGAGTATGAGGCCGCTAAGACAACTCTTGTCTATGCATTGATACGTTTAGCCTCATCTATGCCCACTTTTTGTCTCCATACAGCTGGGGCATGTATTAGAGAGAAAAGTAATAGTCTCCCTAGTACAGGTACATGTGGAAGCGCCGGATGTGTCAACGAAACCCTTGCACCTTGGAGGGATAGGTTACGTACCAAGTGCGGTGCTGTGGCTCCAAACACTGGTGTTTCACGTTATGCCCCAAGTATTCCTTATAGTAGGATGACATAGACTAAAGATTTTAAATATGGGATTTAATTTTAGTGGTTTACCGAATAGGGTCAAACACAACGAATGATAAATCATACGTTTGTTGTAAAAGCCAGTTTTACTATATATTAGATCGTGACAATGTGATTAACCCTTTCATCTCTCAGGACACTTAATTTTAAATAACTTATTAAAACTAAGTTTGTCGCGATATAATTAACCAGTTAAAAGTTAATAGTTTAAATGAACTATTAAGTTATTCGTTTTGAAAATTTAAAATTAGTTTAAATGGCAAAACTTTATTGGTTATCATTTATTTTAAAAACAAACTTTTTGTTTTAATATAAAGTATCCGCAAGTTGTAAAAAAAGTTTAGAACTTGTTATTTATTTGATTTTGAAAATTTTTGGTATTTGGTTGGTACGTTATAACATTTATAAGATAAAAGCAACCACAATAGCAAAAACAAAAAATATGTAAATCATATAGCCAAAGAAAAAGTGTTTGATCTTGCTAGAGCCTAATAGAAAGACCAAACTAGGTCACGGGGTCACAACACACAAACAACCACAAGGATGGACTTCGTGCATGCGTCTAGCTGTTCTGTGTGTCTCCCACTAAATCCAAGATCCTGTCTCCGTCTTCAGTTTTGTCTCCGGGTCTTTATTTTTTACAATATGTATATAGAATACAAAAAAACAAAACCCTAAGCTATTACAACTTTGAGCCATCAAAGTGGGCCAAAACATAAAAGCTAACCTATTACAACTTTGAGCCATCAAATGGGCCAAAACCATAAAACCGAAAACATAAAACAAACACAAGACAGGGTCGGCCCAGATTTACATATTTATCAGAATCAAACAACCAGGCAATCCTTTTGGTCAAAGAAAATAAATAAAACTTTGACCAAAATAAATAAAAATAATTTGCCCTAAAAATAAATCTAGATCAAAAACTTTAAAAAGTTAAAGTTTGTGATCTATAACCGGTTAAAAGACCTGATCCGATTCGTATGTCGTAACCAGGGCTCTAATACCACTGTTGGGTATTTTGTCAGTGGTGACCAGTTAGATTAGTTATCAAAAACCGGTTGATAAATAATTATAGATTAATAATAATTATTTAATAATTATTAAAACGCAGCGGAAAGAAACCGATTCTACACAAAATAAAACCTGACAGGATCTGGGCTACAAAACATACGAACACGGAATAAATATTTAATCAACCAGTGAGATTAATTATACCTTAGTGGTTAATGATTAACCGGTTGAGACACCTAGGTACAACGAAACGATGCTAGATCAGGAACCGAAACACGAGAACGGGACGGCCGGTCGACAGCGGCGGCTTGTGGTGCCGTGAACAAGAAAGGCTTGTGGGGGAGAATTATCTTTTAGTTTTATGATTATTAAAAATAAATTTCTTTTCTATAAGTATACGTTGATGAGTTTAAAACATATAGATTCAAATTACTCATAGGCTAATAATAATATCTATAATAATATCTACATCAATCTATATATATGGATGGAACGTTTAAATTACATCAATCTATATAGATATATATAAGGGAGATTCAAATAAAAAGTAGGTTTTCGCTAAGAAAACTAAAAAATGACCAAAACGCTTAGAAACGATATCAAACGAACTCCGATTGAGCTCATTTTAGCGGCGTTGGAACCGTCTCGTCGAACCCTACCATCTTAGATTTTAGGGTTTAGCTTTTAAGGTTTAGATTTTACGTTTGAATTTTTTGGTTTTAGCCTTATGGTTTAGCCTTAGGGTTTAGATTTTATGGTTTAGGTTTTTTTGGGGGTGGGGTGGGAAGTTTAGGTTTTTGGGGGTGGGTGGGGGTGGGTTTAGGTTTTTTTTGGGGGGGGTGTGGGGTGGGGGGGTTTAGGTTTTTGGGGGTGGGATTGGTGGTTTTAGGCTTTTTGGGGTGGGGTTGGAGGGGGGGTTTAGGTTTTTGGGGGTGTGGATGGAGAGATGTTTAGGTTTTTGGGTCCGGATTAGAGTTCGATAAGACGGTTTCAACGCCGCTGGAATGAGCTCAATCGGAGTTCGTTTGACCCACTTCTTAGCATTTCTTAGCGAAAAACCATTTTTTAGTGGAAACTTCCCCTATATATATATATATATATATATATATATGCATGGAACGTTTAACTTAATTACAAGTGTTGGTGGCATTTGCCACCGACCATTTTTCCCCCTCAACTTTGATGAAATGACAAAAGTCACCTTCAAGTTTTAAAATTTACCCCCTATAGTATATATATAATCTTATTTTTCCTTAATAACTTTCGCGTTTGTTTTTTTTATTTTTTTTGACACCCGTTATAATGTTTCTTAACCGAATTGTATTCAAAATAGTGTATTTTTTAGTTATCGTGGGTTATATCGACTGACGGTGATGTGTTGATAACATGAAGAATGAGACCGACACCGACTGAAAATCATCGGTACCGTTATCTAACTGTCTTTTATCTATGTTTCGATATCCACAACCGACTCTCCATAACTTCATACGTTTCTTTTCTGTATTTAAGTATGATTCTTTTTTTGATTAGCCACGTTAATGTCATCTCTTCAACCGTTTAAGGTCCGCTTCCCGTCGCGGAACGTGGGGCAAAACTATTTAACCACATTTTTTTTGTGCTTAGCCATGTTAGTGACACCACCTAAACCGAATAAAATCAACTTCCCGCCGCGGTGCGCCGCAAAAAATTGTTGGATAATCTTGATGGGTACGGGTCAAATCCCTGGTCAAACGAGTCACGGGTCAAGTCGGTTACCGGTTTTGTTTAAATGGGTAACCGAATAGCAAATGGGTCAGCTGAAGAAATGGTCTCTGTTGACCGAGTATGTGGGAAGTGAATGCTAGAAGTTGTTGGTGAAATGAACGAGGACGTGGCCATATTTTGCATGTGTTTATTTTGGTTTTGTTTTCAATAAATAGTGTCGTAGAGTTTTAATAGGGATTTTTTGGAGACACCGTTTACTTTTTGAACTATACCTGCCCTAAACGTCACGTATAGGGCACATAATGTCACGTATAGGGCAATTCGTCACCCCTTATGCACCAGACTTTGGATTCAGCCGCCAGATAATGTCACGTATAAGGCAATCCGTCACCCTTATCCACCAGACTTTGGAATCAGCGCGCCAGAGAATGTCGGGATATGTTGGTGGGGTTTTTTTTAGGGTTGAGTTGGGTTTTAGGGTTTTGGTGGTGTATATGTCACGTATAGGGCTAAACGTCACCCCTTACTTTTTTTTTTTTGATATATGCATGTTTTTATCATGTTAAGAGTTTGTAAAAATCGGTAGTTATAGTTTTTAAAATCTGGTCACCTCGATTATCGGTTTGTGATGTAAAAAGTTAATAACGACTTATTTTTTTTTTCTTTTGGTTTTTTGTTTTTATCACGTTAAGAGTTTGTAAAAATCGGTAGTTATAGTTTTTAAAATCCGGTCACCTCGATTATCGGTTTGAGATGTAAAAAGTGAATAACGATTTTTTTTTCTTTTGGTTTTTTGTTTTTACCATGTTAAGAGTTTGTAAAAATCGGTAGTTATAGTTTTTAAAATCCGGCCACGTCTTTTTTATTATAAAACTAGTTTTGATTTTCAGTTTGAGATGTAAAACTAGGAGTTTGTTTCGTTAAACTACTCATAAATAAAACCACATATATAAACATCATATACAACCAGTACAAACAACCAAACAAGCACAACCAAAAAAACACAACAATCACAAACACAACAAAACCATCATAAATAAAACTGCATAGATAAAAACAATGAGTTTGTACATATAAAACAAAAGTACAACTCTATCTAAACAATATATCTACCCCTCCATCTCGTCATCACCCTCCGTATCGGACCCACCCCCACCGGACGTGCTAGCACCGTCGTGGCCTAACCGCCGGGGTGGTGGTCTCAACAACGGCCTATCGGCGGCCCGATACTCCGCGACCGTGTGGTCGATGAGCCACTGCAGCATCTCCTCGGTGCGCATGACCCGGGCCTGAGTATCCCGAATCATATCCAGTGTGGCAGCAGGCAACCGCACAGCATGGTACACCCGCGGAGGATGTTGCGGCGGCACCGACTTGGCCTCCGGCTCGACCGCCGGCTGAACCAGCTCATCCCCCCCCCCGCCGGCCATCTTCTCAACCTGCTCAATCTGGACCTCATGCGCAGCCAGTGCGTCGGGGTCCACCAACGGCTCGGGCACCTAGGCCTCCAACACATCATATCTCCTCACCAAACGCGACTGCCCGTTCGGGAACCTCCGGGAGATCCTCATCCCGATCGTCGTGGCTCGGCCCTCCACGCGCGGGGAAACCACAGCCATAGGTTGCTCTGCCATCGCATGAGCGTATCCCAGGCCTCTTGAGATCTACGACACGATGTTGCCGCCGACCAACGCCCCTCGTGACTGCTTGAGATAGTAACCGGCAAAGTAATCCGCCAGACCACGAGCTAGGTGGCAGGGTGTGTGTGTGAGCAGACACCGAAGATAGAAGAGTGATGTTGTGCAAAGCACACATATTTATTCCATCGTTTTAGAGTCGTTTTAATTAGTTTTGTATTCGTTTTGAGTCGTTTTGGTTATGTATTGAGTTTACTTTATGTTTACAGGTGCTCGTGGTAATAATGAGTGAAAACACGAAGAAACCGAGCACGAGAATGAAGCCCGAAGAAACAAAAGTGAAAAATGGGAAAATATTGTCCTTCGCGGTACGCGAGAGAGAAGAAATCTGAGCCCGGCTGTTTTGGCCCTCGCGGTACGCGAGGGGCTTGACCATTTCTCTCGCGGTACGCGAGAGAGTCATAAACCGTGAAAAAAGCCCTAATCGAAATTAAATAGATTTTGATAGCCATTATGCAATTAGTTCGTATCTTAGCCGTCTTGGGAGAGTCCAGAGGCGATTTTTGGAGAAATAAGAGCAATTGAAGTGCAAGATCGAAGCTTTTGGATTCCGGGTTCGTTGTAGTAGTGTTCTAGGGTTTAAAGTTCGAATCTTTATCTTTGATTTATATGTTTGAAACCATGGTTTATGTTTATTACTTCTGTTTGGATGTTCTAGACATGATTCTAGTTTGAAATTTACTGGTGAATCCATTCGGGGAGGCTATCCTTAAACCGCATAATTTTCAACACGTGCTTATGTTTCAACATTAAAGGAAACCCTAGGTCAGCTCCTCTCTGCTGTACCTTAGAAGTAGCCTTTAACCGATTAGGACGGTTGTTGGGCGTCTTAAACTGTGACTGGGGGTATAGGAGTTGTGCCTCGCCGGGTCAGGCATAGTTTGTTCTGAAGAAGTATACGAGCTGTGTCTCGCGGTGTCAGGTATAGTTTTCTGTAACGTCTTGGCGTCTGCTTTTCTCTATTGCTGCTTAAGATTTGGACGACCACGAGGGTCCTGACGTACCTCGGGCTCTTTCTTTTTTGTTTACACTTTCATACATTTTCTTAAACAAACTTCTTTTTACGTGGGGGTTGGGCGACGACATAACCTTTTGTTTCACGTCGTGAAACTTCTTTTCATAGTCGGGTTCTGGCGCCTGGGCGTACGCCGGCTTGAAATCAAGCTTCCTCCGGTGTGCGTGTATTGCTTCGGGTGGAATAGGTGTGAATGGATTAAAATAGTTACTGAACAATAGGTAATCATATGACAACGGTAAAAAAAATGTATTTCAAGTATAGATAACCTTGGTTGATGTGTTCCTCCAAACGACAAGCACATGGTAAGCCCATGGACGTGGATAACTGGTGTCCACACGTACCTCCTGTATCCAGCATCCTTTCCATTATCGCCATCTCTTTTTCAAGAAGTTCAAGATACCTAATAGACACCTTATAATGTAATCTGTAAAACACTTGCAGTCGATGGACCTTTAATATCTTAATGCGAGACTCCTCGAAGGTTTTGGAGATTTCAATCTCCTGGCCACGTACAACTTCACCGACATATCCGACAAGTTTGTGCAGCGTATTTTTGGTCCCTTGTAAGGTAACTCTTAAAGTTGGCGTGTTGGCCCTCGACTCTATTAGTTGTATGTTCACCAAAGTTGAGGCGGTCGTACATCCAACAAGAAACAAAATTTGTTTGTACGGACCCAACCAACTATTACAAATATATTCCCAGACCTCTGAAACAAAGAAAAAAATTTATGAAATGAACAAATAGATTTTTAGAGAAACATTAAGTATGAAAATCTTACCCTGTTTACCGTCTTCATTTAATTTTTCTTCCATCTTCCTGCAATTATAATCGTACAACGCGTCCGTGGGAGACCCACACAGGACCTTCCACCAGTATGAAAAATCTTTCCAAATGTTGACTTTGAAAAGGCCTTTCCACCTTCTGGTGATATTCTCCATGATGTGCCACCTGCATAGGTTTTTAGTAGCACCCGGGAAGACTATGTCACACGACCTCATCAGGGCTAGGTCCCTGTCTGTGAAAATGAAGCGTGGCTCCACACACCCATCGAGCATATCTTTGATCCTCTCAAGGACCCATGTGAAGTTGTCCTGTCGTTTCCTCGATATAAATGCGTGCGCAATACAAAACGACTTCGATGTCGACGTCACACCAATAATTTGAACAAAAGGAATGTTGTACATGTTGGTTTTGTACGTCGTGTCTACCAACATCAAGTGCGGGAAGGCGCGCCACATTTTATAGGAGGTAGGATGAACACGACATTAGTGGAGGGATTCTCCCGGGTGTGATACACGAACTCTTCATATTGCAGTAAGTTTTCAAGTTCCTGCATTGGTGTCAGGCCTATTTTACTTTCGGCCCTAATCTTCGCTGTGGCGTTGTATATGTCCTGAATAACACACCTGCTACCGGGAAACTCTTCCCGTACGGCTGCAAGAATGTGACGTGCCCGCACGTGCTGCCGGTGTAACCTCTCAACCAGATCAATTTCCCCGCGCAGACATCTTCCTAAGCTGCATGTGGCCCTCCTCAAAGACAACAGGATCGTGGTTGTGTGTCTCGTCTGTCACGTCCAACCTCCAACTATTACTCTCTCCGATGTACCTCCCTACGAGCTTAAAGGGACATGATTTTTTTATGCTCTCTAGGAGGAATATTACTTGTTAATCCCATTTACTTTGCCTCTTTCATTGGGATTAGTTTTTGTTTTTGTTTGTATATCATTATTTTATATTATATGATTCTATCGAACTCATATTTGTAGTTGGTGTTGTTGTAGCTCCTTATTTACGTTTTAGTCATGAATGTTTAAATCATTTTTTCTTTGATGTTCATAAATGAAAACATTCCAAACATTTCCATCATTTTTGGGCCGTGGGACATAGAGTAACTTCTGTGGTATTTTTGTTTCACTAGATACGCCATAGTACATGATTATTTGGACGACACAAGCAAACCAGATTAGAGAGCATGATCGACTTAGTAATAGTCAACACATTGTGATTCATTTCGTTAAATTATACTTAGATTAAAAAAATGATTTAGTACGTTGTATGGAGTTGCATACACTTGAGACGACTTCAAAACCATTTGACATTTCTCATCTATTTTAATCTTTTTGTAACTTTACACATTTAACATGTTAGAGATGGAAATATCTCGAACCATCCCATTTTTTGAACAAATAGGTCGAAACTGTCACCTATACGACTACGACTATGACTATGCCAATCAACTTTTAATATCCATTGTTTCATGCTACATACCATCTAAACTGACAATTCTTCCTATGGATTTTCTGATATGATTTTCTTCCAAAATCAATGCCTGTGCCACATCAGCACCATCTCTTCAATAGGAACTCCTTTTGTTTCAGGTAGCAAAATGTAGACAAAAACTGTCATAACAATAATCCATCCAGCAAAGAACAAAAATAGTCCAAATTTCAAACCACAAAGGAGGGAGAGGAAAGACTGTGCTATGATGAAAGTGAAGAAGAGGTTGAGCGCTACCGTTATGCTTTGACCTGCTGACCGGGTCTCTAATGGGAATATCTCACTTGGCACCGTCCAACCAAGTGGGCCCCACGACCACCTGAAAGCCGCCACAAAGAGACAAATAACAATCACCACTGCGATTGAATAACCCTTTGAGGTTCTTGGTCATCTCCAAATTTAAGCCCCAATATTATGCCCACTGTCACCTGTTTCAAAGCACAAGATCCTAGTAGAGGACTAGAGGTGGTAGAATAGATGGTGCGGGTAATAGGTCAAAACGGGTTAGATTGGACAGAACCGTGCCATTTTTATCCACTATTTAAGAATTCTAAATATACTGTATGTTAAATATGATTACTAAAAGAACTATCTTATTTTTTAAAGAAAATAATATTTATAAAAAATTTCACAAGATTGGTATAGTTTACTTTAGGTTAGTTGAGCGACTTTAGTAGAACAGATGGTGAATTTTTCCCTGATAATAATTGTACTCTTCTATTTATGGGGATTTTATATGCATGTAAATACACATGGGATGACTTTCAACTCGTTTGACAAATATCCTTTTTAGTCAAATCTTTTAGCTTAACCTGTTAGACCCGTTAAAGATAAAAGTAGAGGTGTCAAGATGGGCCAGACGAGTAAACGTGTTGCCAAAACGGATCAGGTCATTTTGGGTTTACCAGAAAACACTTCTTGTCCATGTTTTTTTAGTTTCTTATAAATATTTAATACATTTAATATAATTACAGCAATAATCTAACTCTTCTAACAAAATGTTTTAAGAGGTTGTATGCTTTAATCATACACTCAGGGAGATATTCAGCTTATTTGACCCGTTCCTTTTTAGCTAAATCTTTTTACTTGATCCGTTTGAAATAAAAAACAACCCAAATTGACCCGTTCAACTTACCTGACAAATAATCATTTGAATGCCTCCAGCAATCAGCAAAACTCTTCGACCCAATTTATCAACTGTCGCTATAGATACCAAAGTAGAAAGAGTAAGAACGGCTCCAGTCAAAGCAGATGCGTAAAGAGACGCATTCCCCTTAAAACCCATACTCTGAAACAACACTGGAGCATAGAACAGAATAGAATTAATCCCAGTAAGAATCTGAAACATTGGCATACAAACTGCCATCACTAACTGCGGTCTATTCCTCTTTTCCAAAATGTTCCTGAAAGGATGCTTGATTGAGTTAGCCATCTCACTTGCATCAATCATGTCTTCAAATTCAGCATCAACGTGTTGGGTACCGCGTATTCTTTCTAGAACTTTCCTGCCCTTTTCCCTTGATCCTTGTTCTATTAAGCTGTTTGGTGTTTCTGGAAGAAATATGCCGCTAACTGTCATTAAAAGGGCTGGTGCAGCCGCTAGTCCTAGTGACAACCGCCATCCCCATTGGTCGAGCTTACTGGTTCCATAGTTGATCATGTTTGCTGAGAAGATTCCAAGAGTGGTTGCTAATTGAAACATCATGTTTAAACCTCCTCTGAGATGGGTTGGTGCCATTTCGGATAGATAGAGTGGTATTGCCTTCACATAGCAGCAAGATTGTTGTTGGTAACCGGTCAAAACATGTAATTTTTTTTAAAAGGTCTTCTCTCCCTAATATATCAAATTCAATTTTAAAATTTATCATTTTTCATAATTTGTAGTAGGGTGTAAACGAGCCGACCCTCTCGTAAGCTACTCGAGATCAACTAGTAAAAAGCTTGAAATGAGTTCTGCTTAAACGAGCTCGAGCCCGAGCTCAAGGCTAAATTGAAGCTCATTTAATAAACAAACTTGAGCCGAAATTGGAGCTCATTTAATAAATATACTGAGCTTGACAAGGCCTGCGGCCTAAACGCGCCTTTTATTTATATGAATTGATAATTTTTATTATATATAATAAATATATAACTACACAATAGATATTATTATAAATAAAATTATGATAAAAATAATCAATTAATATTCGTTTTATTATACGTATTAAATTAAATTTATAAATAAATAAATTATATATGTATATTAGTAAAATATTTAAATAATAATAAACGAGTAGAGCGCGAGACAAGCTTGAGCTTAGACCCGCTGAGCTCAACTTATTTACACCTCTAATCTGTAGCATCAAAATTATTAGACTAACTATAAAAGCAATGTAACGGGTCAACAGCATCAAATGCTTACATAATTTTGAGAGTATGATTTTCGTAATCATATTTAATACTTTAGTTTTTTATAAAATTCAAAGAAAAGAAGACAAAAAAAGTATTAGTTGCTTTGTTTTTTTAGCTCATTTAAATGCGTTTTGGACACATTGTTTTGCTCAAACAAACCCAAAAGATTAAAAAAAAAAAACCGAATTGAGCAAATCACCTGATTACCAAAGCCAATGCCAACACCAAACATGATTTGCCCTGAAAGAAGCATTGCAAAGTTAACTGCTGCAGCATTGAGTACTGCACCCACAAGAAAACTAATCCCACCACAGATTATGCTGATGCGACGGCCATAATTTCGTGTCACGGGAGATGCATACAGTGTAGCAACCAGGCCAGAAAGATATAAAGATGAGGTAAATGCTGCTAGGCCTTGGTCATTGAACTTGCAATAGTTGTTTTCACGTGTTTGCCTTTTCTTTTCATACACCGTGGGGAAGAATTTTTCAAGAAATGCATCCATGGATGTCACCCCTCCTGGTTTATGAATTCATTATTAGTACCTTATTAGTGGAGGTGGAAAAATGGATGGGTTGGTTAATGGTCCAAATGGTTTTGGGTCAAACAGGTAATTTCTTGGTCTTGTTAACGGTCCAAATGGGTTCGGGTCAAAACATGTAATTTCTTGGTCTTGTTAACGGTCCAAATGGGTTCGGGTCAAAACAAGCAATTTCTTGGTCTAGGTCAAAAAAGGTTGGATTAACCTGAGACAACTCATGTCCAAAATTTCCTATAAACAAGTAGTGTGCCTGGTTTAAA
Organism: Smallanthus sonchifolius; assembly: GCA_023525975.1. Lineage (NCBI taxonomy): Eukaryota > Viridiplantae > Streptophyta > Magnoliopsida > Asterales > Asteraceae > Smallanthus > Smallanthus sonchifolius. Next base: position 324,750 of record JAKNSE010000037.1, on the reverse strand, counting down.
AAAGCACAAGGCGCTTCAAGGCGTTTTGGTCCGAAAGCCAAGGTGCGTGAAAATATGGTAAACTGAATGATCGATCTTTATTCACAAATATGATCGCAATATATAGAGTACAATGGACCTAAACTATATATGGTAAATATATCATAATTGACTATCCAATCTCTATCTATATATACAAGATATCGCTAATACACCCCGCAGTCGAAACGCGAGGAGGACGAATGTTGAGACTAGATCTGAAATCCTCAAATAGAACACGAGGAAGGCCCTTTGTGAAAATGTCAGCGGTTTAGAAGCGTGAGGGAATGTGTAGCACCCTAACCTGGCCTCGAGCTACCTTCTCTCGAATGAAATGGATGTCGATTTCGATGTGCTTTGTCCGTTGGTGCTGAACCGAGTTTGTGGATAAATAAACTGCGCTTACATTATCACAATAAACTAGTGTTGCTTTGGACGGTGGGTGATGAAGCTCGCAAGTTGCGTACTGATGTGTATGTGAATAAGTATATAAAAATATAAATAAATATATTTTTAGGTTGATTGATTTCATAAGATCAGGTTTTAAATTTATAAATTAAAATGATAATTACGTTAACTTAAAACACACACAATAGGCAAGTGTACCTATCGCAGCGTAATATAGTCAGGTAAGAACCAAGTATCGAACCAATGGACACGGTCGAGTTCCAATACTCAAATTTTGTTATCGTTTAGCCGGATTAATTAGTAAGTGGGTTTTGTGTGCTTGTGAAGCAGAAAAGTAAATGACGGTAAAGTAAATAACATAAAAGTAAAAATGTGCGTGAAGTGTGTAACAGAAATGTAACTAGCAGAATAGTAAATAGCAGAAAAGTAAATAAAGCGAAAATGATCAGATTACGAGATGTATTGCTTCGGGATTCGAATCAGCTTGGTACGTGATAATGTTAGGTTAACTAATTCAGTGGTATGACTACTACAAACTTGTGACCCGGGTCACCGCTAGAGCCTCGTCCTCACGACATTTGATTTGCAAATTATAATCTTTAAAAAGTGGTAGTGCCTCCCGTTAGGGACAACATTTACCCTCAACCCATCGAATGGTCATCTCCGGGTTAGTTAGAGACATCGGACTCAAAATGCTTTATATTAAGTTAAATAAGTGATTATATTTTGTTCACCGGGAGGCGGTGTAACAATTAGACCAAGTATAAAGACATACTGTTCCCAACATGAGTTCACCAATTCTTGGTCGCATAATAATCTCGTATAAAGACGTACGATCTTAGAAATATAGACCAAGCCTTGGCTTATCAATCTCTGCTCGTATAAAGACGTACGAGTTTCAAAGGAAGTTTGATTAAAAAGGTTTTTACGATCTTACTCTTTAAAATCAAGACACTCACAAATATAAAGACGAATTTAGACAGTAATAAAAGCCCATCAAAAGATGGTTTTTGAGGACGAATTAGTTAAAGACATAAACATACCACTTCATTAATTGGTTAAACATTAACATGCACCAAACATCATCTTCACCCTAGCAATACAAAGAAGTTTTAGCCACGAATGGCCATAACGACTAGAGTAATGATGAGTTTCGTAGGCTCCCCTATTGTGAAACAAGGAGGAAGAGCCCCTCTACTCTCTAATTTCTACTCTAACTATGAGAATGCTCTCTTCTTGAGTGTAATTTTGCTGTGGATTGGTGTGTGGAATGAAGAACCCAAGCCTCCTATTTATAGGCCTCAAAATGTGCAATGCACGACCGTGCAATGGGTTGCACGGTCGTGCAAAGGCCCAGGGAATCAAACAGGGTACAGAGGACACGGTACCGGGCCGTGGGGAGCAGAGAAGGGCAATGCATGACCGTGCATTGGGATGCACGGTCGTGCAATCCTAAACTTTTCCCCAGCTTTGTCTTGTAGCTTCTTGTTGACTATTGTTGACCAATTTTGACTTCTTGGGGGTCAATGCTCCGGGAATAAACCTTCTAAAAGCTTGCATTATTGGTTTTCTTGATAGGATTTAGCTTGATTTGTATTTTTAACACCGGATAACCTGCAATTACAAAATATTCGTATTTTAAGCATAAATTGCAAGGTTATTACTTAATTAGTACCATAATGTGGGATTATTATGTATGTTAAATATGTTTAAATGATGACATATCATAACACCCCACACTTAAACTTTGCTTGTCCTCAAGCAAACCCATGCATGATCACACCCATAACTAAAGACTTTACAAGGGTAATGGAATTTCAACTAGTGTTGAAACTCCGGGATAACTCTTGAGCTGCTTATTCTATTTTTGTGTTTTTCTTGTTTTAAGATGATGGAATCCATGACAAGCCTACTAGAACGTTGATTATGCAAAAACTCCTCACTACTCACAATGTTCACTCAACTCTAGGGTTATATATATGGATAATGTAAGCTTAAGTGGGACACTCGAGTTCGAATCGAATTATGTAATGGTCATAAGCTTGTATGCAAATCATGTCTCCACCAACTAACTAAGTAGTATGCATGAATCAAGAGGACTTTAAAGGGTTGTAATGTGGCTAAAGTAAAACTAAAGGTGAAAATGAAAATCTTTTTGGATTTTTAGGGGTTTTAAAGGGGTTTGAAAGGCTGCAGCTATCGCGAAACACTCAGCTACGGCCTCATGGATTAAAATGGTAAATACTAAAAGTTCCCTCTACAGTACTCAGATCATGAGGGTATAAATAATCTGAGGGCTCGTTTATGGTCAGATTGCTAAGACCAAGATCTCTCATCAGGTTCAACTCGTCCCTTATCGCATAATACACATTACCGCCTTTTCGTACGGGTCCTGCGGCTAGTCGCCTAACAGCACCTACTTCCATCAGGTATGTATAATCGCTTTGGGCGTGAGTTTGATTCTTTCTACACTTTCCATCGTGGCTCCAGTTGCCACACTTTCTACATCTACCGTATCTTTTGGCTCTTCTTTTGGCGGCATTTTTTAACAAGCCGCAGAATGGTGGCAATTGTTCTTGCTTGCGCCACCATTTTCTTACATCACTAGTTGCTTGAAAAATCTTTTCTCGGAGTTCGGTTAGTAATTCAGGTTTTGCGAAATGAAGGCAGAAAAACAATATGAAATCGAAAGAATGCATGTCCAATTCTTTAAGGTCTCCCGGTAAAAGACCAACTTTTTTTAAGACATCAAGATAACTTCTTCCGCATTCCTCTTTCTTCAATTTTCTTGAAATAATATTTCCTTGAATTTTCCTGCAGATAGTTCGGATAATTTCCTAATGCATCCACCATTTGTATATTCCAATTCTTCTGAGTATGACGGATTTTATCCAAAGCTGTCCCGATGATAATGAGCTTGCAATGATAACATAAGAAAATTTTCCCATTTGAAGACAGTTAGCCAATAACCAGTGTTTGTGAAAAGTTGGTTGGGTGATAAGTATGGGTTTAGAAAAGAAAAGGCTAAGGCTCGGAGGGCTATCTAGGCGGATAATATTTTTGTGGTTTTTGGATAATAAGGGTGATAAAGATCCTAGGTGCCTCAATCATTTCCATACTTCCACTAGTTCATGGTCTTGATATGTATAAGTCATACAAGTTCTAATTATGCATAGAATTCAATTGAATAAACACTCAGTATACCAAACGAAAGAGCATGCAAAAATAATGATAATAATGCTCGTGAAAAGGCTCAGATTATTCTCACATGGAAACGGATGGAATATGGTTTAGTGATTTGTTATGCATAATTTCCGTTTGTTTCTACTTGTCATGTCTTAATTTTATTTAATTAGGTGCAAACTCCAAGAGGTTTTGTTTAAAAAGGGTTTAAATATATATATATATATATATATATATATATATTGAAAATTTTTCGGGTTTTATAGAAGGTAAGTTTTTGCAATGTTTTAGTCAAATGGGTAGAAAATCACAAGTTTAATTTTACTGCTTTGAGGTTAACAGTCATGAATCTCTAATTCCCCACCCCACACTTAAAACTGTGCATTGCCCTCAATGTACAAATACATGTAATGAAATGCTATGCAATAATTTAAATGCATGGAGTTTTAAGGGAAAAGAAACCGGTACTCCTCCGATCAATTCGGTGTATAACCTAAGGCCAAAACTTATTGTTGCTGTCAGGCTGTGCCTATCATCTGTTTGTCAACGTGTTGCTTCAAAGACTTCATCGAATTTCTCAGAAATTTGATGTGGTTTCCGGCTCCAGGCTCGTAGAGTTGGAGTGTAACTCCTCAAAGTGGAGACATGGTCTGGTGATGTTATTCTACCTGAAACATAAAAGAAAACATAAAAACGAACAAGGAAAATAAAAGATAGAAGTTAAGCTACTAAGGTCCTAGTATCGAGAAGGCATACCTGGGAGCTGAAGTAATTAGAAACTTAAATTTAGAGAAACCAAACCTGAGGTCCATGCTTTCTGCCGTATGCACCAACTTCTCAATTTATTTATGATCATTGGGTTGCCTCCCGAAAGTGCTACGTTTATTTATGGGTCTTTAGCCCGACCTGTACGTGTTGCATCAGTCTTTCTTCATGTGGGAGTAAACAACCTCCCATGTGTCTCTTGTTTCTTCGTTCAGTTTTGGTAATTTATCAAAGTACTCATCGATCCAATTAGTGTTGTCAAGATCCTTGGTGAGATCTATTGTCGCAGGATCTGGTGTCTTTGGCTTGGTAGGATCAGGTGCTTTTCCTTTTTTCAAGTCCCTTGCTTTCTGTAGTTGATAGTCCAGATTGGAGTCGATAAAGTGAGATATTTCAAGCGGATCACTTGACATGCATTCATATCCTCCGATATTGTATGTTACCGATTGTTTACCAATACGGAGTGTTAAAATTCCTTCATTCATGTCGATGACGGCTCTGGCGGTGGCTAAGAATGGACGACCCAAGATTAGTGGTATGGAGAAATCTTGTCCCATTTCTAAAACCATAAAGTCGGCAGGGAAGACAAACTTGCCAACTTTCACCAATAAGTTCTCGATGACTCCTATAGGTGTTTTGACCGATCCATCCGCGAGTTCAATGGTTGCATTAACCGGTCGCGGTTGCCTAATGTCGAGCTTTTGAAACATAGTGTAGGGCATAACATTTACGCTTGCTCCTAGATCAGCGAGCGCATATGTAACTGGTAGTAGCCCTATAGAACATGGTAAAGAGAATTTCCCCGTATCTTAAAGTTTCTTCGGGAGATTCCTTTCGATAAGAGCGACATAGTAATTTGTTCTTTTTATTACTTGTTCCATGTTTCTCTTGTTTGTGAGGAAATCCTTCAAGAAGCGTCCATATTTTGGCATTTGTTGTATGATATCCAAGAAGGGAATGTTGACATGGATTTGGCTCAAGAGTCCTATGAACTTGTCATATTGCTCATCAGTTTTTTGCTGAACCAGCCTCCCTGGATATGGTATGTGAGAATTGAACGTTCTTTTTGGTGGAACTTTTGGAGGAAGGTCCGCCGTAGGAGGTTGAATTACACTAGGTTGTGCTTTCTGAGTGGATGAACTTGCGGGCTGTGGTCGGAGGGGTACTCCGGTGAATATCTCCCTCCTAGGTGATTGGACTTCTTCTCCTGGCATAGGTGGCTCTGGGTAGACTTTGCTATTCCTTAAAGTAATAGCACTTATGTCCAAATATTCCTATAAACAAGTAGTGTGCCTGGTTTAAAAAAGCACAAGGCGCTCCAAGGCGTTTTGGTCCGAAAGCCAAGGTGCGTGAAAATATGGTAAACTGAATGATTGATCTTTATTCACAAATATGATCGCAATATATAGAGTACAATGGACCTAAACTATATATGGTAAATATATCATAATTGACTATCCAATCTCTATCTAAATATACAAGATATCGCTAATAGTGCGAGGCTTGTGCATTACGTACGTGAGGGAAGCGTCTATGTACAACCAGAAACTGCATATCTCTCATTTGTTTTACATATAAACTTATTTATCAAGTAAACCTTACATAATTTCATTTGTTTCACATATAAACCTATTATCAAGTAAACCTTTCATACTTTCCTCATCTCTTAGGTTTTTTTAACCTATAAACCTTCTACGGACCCTAATTTTGTCCCAAACCTACATGAGGCGCGTCATTATCACTCTGATGCGTTTTTGAAACAAGGTAGTGTGTCAATCTCCCTTATGTTTTCAGACTTAACAAAATACAAAAAAAAACAAATATCCGGTAAAATCTCACACATAGAGCTATTTATAGGATTTGAGGGGTGAGATGAGGGCAAACCTTATCTCTATCCTAGGGGGTAGAGAGCATGGTCCAAGTGAGAACCCTTGGCTCCAAACACTTTTTTTAACATGTATATTAAAGTAAGACCACGTAACATAAAATGTGGTTAAGAGTGTAACATCCTAAAACTCCTAAACATAAGATGGGACGCGTGTCGGTTGAGAAACGTGGACAAAGAACCCAACCGGGTTCGAAACTGGAAGACTATTCGCCCGGAAATAGCCCAAAACTTCGCATAAGCATATCTCGGGCTAGAAAATGAGTTACAGAAGCCATAATATATGAAAATGGGGTGTCTCGACGAGGAGAATATGAAAATAAAGTATATCGGACCGATATCCAAGCATAACAGTCCGACGTGTGTTGCTGAAGCAAATCAGGAGGCTTTGACGTGTGTTTGGTGACTCAGCTCGACGTCGGACCGACATGAGTTTAGACGTCGGTCCGACATGCAGACGTCGGACATATATCATTTTAGACGTCGGTCCGACGTCGGCGCAGTTTCAGCCTATAAATAGAAAGCAATTGCCGTTCAAATTGAAAACGTAACAAACACACACACAAACACCATATAACACACACACACACACACACTCTAGGGAGGATTAGAAGACCCAGTGCGGCGCATTTAAGTGCTAGAGCGGTACGCTACGAGTGCGGTTCGGATCCGGAGAGACGTTTAAGCGAGGAACGAGCGTAGGAAACGACCCGAGACTATCGTAAGTACACTGGACCCGTACCTTAGATAAATGTTTATATGAATTATGTGATTATGTTTTATATGCTACATGTGGAACTAAGGTACGGGGTAATGACAAATTAGTCTAAACACTAAACGGGAATAATGGAGTAGTCACGACGTATCCAAGGGGTGGTGGATACGCCGCTGGTACTTCCTATATATAAACCTCTTGGTACTTCGTGGCGAAACCATTATGAATGTTTAGGGGTATAGACTAAATAAAAGTAATAAAGAATATAGTAAAGGTACGGGAGAACTTCCGACTGGTATGTAGTTATCTGACAAACGGAATGTTCTGTCTAAGGAAAGAGTGGTGTATAAATCTCTCCTAGACCCGTCACTCTTTCCTGGGAATATCTCTGTTGGAGGTACTACTCTGGAAGGATAATCACCCCAGTTTACAATATATGATAAGTATGAATAAGGGATGGCTTAATTCTAAATAAAGGAATATCTGTGATGTATTATAGGGGTGGTGGGTACGCCGCTGGTACACCGTATATATAAATCTCTTTAATACATCATAGAGATGCCTTTACGAGGAATTAGGACAAGAATGAGATCAAAGCATGAGGAAGTCATGCTGTCAAATAAATGATGAGAAACGCTTAATATTAAGCAAAGGAGTACTCATGAGATGTTAAAGGGGTGGTGGATATGCCGCTGGTACTTCCTATATATAAACCTCTTTAACATAACATGACGAAACCTTTGTAAGGGATTAGAACAAGAGTTAAGATAAAAGCATAAAGAGAATCATGCTACTAAATGAGAATTAAATGGGAAAGCTTAATTCTAAGTAAAGGAGTATTCATGGGACGTTAAAGGGGTGGTGGATACGCCGCTGGTACTTCCTATATATAAACCTCTTTAACGTAACATGGAGAAACCTTTATAAGGAATTAGAGCAGGGATGAATATGAAAGTATGACAAAAAATCATACGACATGTGCAAATATGTAATGTGTGTGAATATGTGAATGCATGATAGACGGTCATGCTATGAGTGTAAATATGAATGTATGATGGAGACGAGTCTAAGTCTTAAAATGGAATAACGGAGTACTCATGAAATGTTAAAGGGGTGGTGGATACGCCACTGGAACTTCCTATATATAAACCTCTTTAGTGTATTATGGGGAAACCGTTAGGAAGTTTTAAGGTGAGGACTGGTTGGGAATACATTGAGAGGCTGTGAGTCTATGATACTCAAGGTCCCAATGTAATGAGATGTCCAGCCTACGGGGCGGGTCTCAATGAATGAATGAAAAGGATAATGAGATGTCCAGCCTACGGGGCGGGTCTCAATGAATGAATGGAAAGGAGACGTCCAACCTATGGGGCGGGTCTCAATAAGAAATGAATGAATGAATGAAATGAGATGTCCAGCCTACGGGGCGGGTCTCATTGATGTCCAGCCTACGGGGCAGGTCTCAAATGAAAACTCGGACCGGAGATACGGTCTATGATGGTTGCGAGGGGGTTAGCACACCCATAAAATATACAAAAGCATGACCGGAGGTACGTTCGGAGATGGTCATGTGGGCGCGCAGAGCCCGAGAAAACTTGAACAATAATAAGAACCTAAAGGGTTCATAATAAAATGAACGATGCAGTGTACTTACTTAGCGTAAGCTAATTCAAAAATGTTTTCCAAAAACTGAAGGATAAGAGCATATGGCATGAGGCTTCCTGAGGACATGGCTACTCGGAGTTGAAGAATCCCTATGTTACATGATGTAAATATCTTATGTAAAAACAATATTTATAATAAAATATACTTTTGTCATTATAGTGACAAGGTTTTGAAAAATCTGGGACCGTTTTCCGCTATAAAACTCTGATAAAATAATATAGTAAAAGTAGGGTGTTTCAAAGAGACTCAAAGAAACAACCATACAAAAAGTACTAAAACTGATAGTAAAAAACTATCGCGAGTATAAGGTGGTGAGTAAACTATATTATAGGACAACGGATGTAAGAGCAAAGGAAACAAGAAAACAACCCCTCGAAAGTACCTATACAGTAGAGGTGTACTAACCGGTCTATATTACACTCTCCTAAAAAATCTATATGTCAAGACAAAACTAAGGCAAACAAAAGTATAGGAAAAGCTAAGGCCCCATGACAAAATATACGACTGTCCTAAAAGTCCATAACCTTAATCCGATGTTTCCAAGAACTCATATCCCTAATCATGTTTTCAGACTCAGTTCATATGAATTTCAAGCTGAATTTGAAGTTGAGAGTTGAAGAAAAGTAGAGGTACTAATCAAATTACCTGAAATTCCAATATCATAGCCAAAAATGGATCCACCAACAGCAGCAACGATGCAAGCAATGATGACATAAGTAGTAACTTTCCCTTGATACTGCTCTGCTCTATCCATTTCCACTCCTGCAGATGCAATAAACCCTTCTGTCATCTCCACAAACACATACACACACAAAAGAGTTTCTATATGCAATAACTGAAATCTGTAATTTTTTTTTTTTTGTTTTTTCAGGGGAGTGTATAGGTTTTTCAAGGGGGTTCATGATACTTTTTTTTGGCTCTTTGCTCATTTATCCGTTGCTGCTACTATAGTGTACTTGATCATTATTAGCCGTAGTTTACTGCGATCATTATTAGCACTTGTTTATATGGTTATTGCTTTGATTCCCTTGGCTACAGTTTATATTATTTGGATTACTACACTATACTCGTACAAACTAGAAAAAAAAAATCTTTTGGACCCGAAGTCTCAGATCCCACCCCGAGTTTTAGACCTTACCAATAGCTCTGCTACGAGTGTGATTTTTACTAGCTTGAAACCGATAATCATCTTTATGGGCTATCTATATCCTCTTATTTGTACAATATGTGTAAAAAATCAGCCTTCGCCCCCTAAAACTGTGTTTTAATTTATAAAATTTGACCGGAATTTGCAAAATAGTTACGATTTAATTCTACCTTTAGATGGTTTTGTGGTTATTATATATTGTGCAAATATATGTTTTTGATGATTGTTACCATTTAGAAGAAGATGGCTACATTCGCGTTTAATGGAACTGGTAATGGTGCCCGAATAAATCTTCTCATCCTTCCCACTTTCCGGCAACGTTCCTCCGCCGCTCGTCACCATCTTCTTCAACGGCGGCGAATAATCTACCCACCTCTTCCACCGCCACTTCGGACGTATAAATAAATAGTTAATTATATTATTTACCCATAAATATATTATCAAATGAAAATAATATAATTATTATTTTTAACACATAAGTGATTATTTTATTAATCCAACGAGCTTAAAAATAATATATTAAGTTATATTATTTTCTTAGACCATTTATAGATGGTATGAACGCACGAATATAGTTATTATATATTATTATTATTCGTAATTAGAAACATTCGACACGAAACGTATTTACCTTCGTTATTATTAAGGAAACCCTTATTCCCGTAGACAAGTTCGTCTACTTGTTAATCATTAGAGCGTCATAGGACGTTCAAATCTTCCTTGTCGTCGCCACAAAGATCCCATTGTATCCCTAACTATTATGCTTATAATTTTAGGGCATACGTAGACAGTTCACAGGCAAAGTCTTGTGTTTCCTACTTGCATCCTTGTGTGGTGCTATCTACTCATACACAATTCAGGTGAGTTTTCATGACCCCTTTTACTGTTTTAAATTGGGGGAGAAAACATGATGCAAACTATTTTTTATTATTGTAATTCATATGTTATCACTGTTGAGGCTAAGCGTAACACACTATCACTGAAAGTCCTCACACACATCGGACAATTAATATGGATCTTAGCGAGGTAATGTTTAGTAGTACTACTGGGTTTGACAAGCCCCACCCGCGTTAGTCGCGCTAACTCGATTGGAGTTCGAACGAGTGAAATGTTAGCCTACTCACATTTGCCAGAGTTGATAGACCTGGCAGGAGGCAAACAAACACAAACCGTCAGCTTCGGTTGTGAGCGCTTTAGTAAGACATGAACATAGGTTAACTTCCTATAGATACACATATTGAATGTACATAATCTGGTAAACGCTTTCATTACGATATTGAAACCTGTGAACTCATCAACCTAGTGTTGACAAGTTTTCTTACATGTTTTCTCAGGACGTTAAGCAGGTGCACGTTAGGGCATGCATGGTGTCAATTTGATATATTCAATAAATGTCAATCTATTAATCATTTATTATGTTTCCGTTATTTTAGACTTGGGCGCGTTGTTTTACGCATTTACTCTCTTGTTTAAACGCTTCTGCATTAACTCTGAACTTTTATATAATTCCAATTTGAGTCCCATATAGTGTCGTTTGATGTAACTAATGACTGAGATCCTGGTTTTTCACACACCAAACGGAAAAACCCTGTTAGTGGAATTTGGGGGTGTGATAGATTGGTATCAGAGCCATTGATTATAGAGAACTAGGATTGCATACTAGACTATAACCGCACACATGCATTAGTTACACGGCACAGACACTCATACCTGATACACATAGCATCCATACATACATTGCAGTGCAGGCATGTTAACACCAACCATATCACCATCTGTTGACGAGGGACACGTCGTTCGCATTGCATCAATAATCCCAGTGGCGACACTCGGGGAATCACCAAAACAACATCCACTCCCGTCTGAGGGCCTTCGGAAGAGTCTCTCACACCACCATCATCTGTCGGGTATGGTGGGCTTTCTCAGGGCCATGTTATGGAAGGCACTCAGCACTAGCACATATCTCTTTAGGATTTGGGTTCGTCGGAGGCGAGTCCCTACTGTACCCACTAGCAACAATACGCCGAGTGAAGGCATACCGTTGCACGCATTATTGCAGAATCCATTGACACGTAGATGTCATCACTTTCCCGAGCCATGGGCTCGCGTCTTTGGTCGATATTCTGTTGTTGATATATTGACCACAAAGTTGAGAACGCATTGCTCATTGCATACTCAAACCCTATCCTGACTCAGTTGGAAGGACGGCTACTTTGCTCCTTCCTGTAACTCGTATCAATGAATTAGTTTCACTTCTCGAAGTCACATTTCATGTGCATGTTCCCATCTACAATCCGCTGGATTGGACTCTCGTATTGTGTTTCAACTCGAGTGAATACTCGGATCATACACTTCCCGACTACCTGATATGAGTCCTAGTTGATCAACTTGTGGTTGATGACTAAGCCTCTCGATAACTTAACATCTCTAACAACACCTTGTACTCAGTAATGCAAACCAAAGGACATTATGACACAGGACAGGGAGAACTAGGGTGAGCATGCTAAGCAAATTATCATTACGGGTGCACACGTAATAGTAATTTGAGGTGCATGTAAGTCCTGGTGAAACCTAGTGTGTGGATAAATGGTCCTAATCTGTGATTTATAGACTTAAGTTTCCACCATCTGTAGAAATTCTCGTAATCCGCTCAACGACTAGTCGGTGTCGTTAAACCTGTTCAACAGTTGATATACGCGACTATCAGGTTGAAGATGTCTACGAACACACTGAGCTATCATTAATGGAATCCATCATGTTATTTTCACTCATGTAAGAGTCTTGGTGAACTTAAGACTCTCATCCAACTTCATCAAGGAAACCTTCTTGATTGAAACTCTAATAGGATCTCATGGCAAATCTATCGACTCCAAGTATGTAAGCGGAATTTGAAGAATTCCTTCTAAGCTAACACGTTATTTCTTACACTCCAAGAATAAATTTCATTTGACCCTATTACCTTATCATGTGACTAATCCTTAGCCTAATTTGATTTATACCCCAGGATATCCAACTCTGTAAACGGACTTCTTTCTTCGCAAAATGATCCCGTTGTTCCGAGGGCATTAGAAAACGGGGATTTAATCTAACCAACCATCGGTTGAACGCGACTACTTAAACAGACAACCTATCCCTTGTATTACTGGAATCTGTATCTCATAAAAATTTCTTTTCCTACATGGGAACCTCTTCCCTTAGTCTTTGCATTGACCGACGCTTACCTTATAAGCACGAGTCTCATTAGAAATCTCAGCATGACTTCACAATTTTCAAGTTGGTGCAGTCGTACTCCAACTCTATTAGAAGCCAAGTATACTATTGAGATAGTAGACGGTCAAATAATTGAAGCGACCCACATTCTTAAGGGATGTAAACTCGGATTGGCTAGTCATAAGTTTGAGATTGACCTTATGCCAGTCACACTTGGCAGCTTTGATGTAATTGTTGGCATGGATTGGTTATCTAAAAACCAAGCCGAAATCATTTGTCGTGACCAAATAGTTCGCCTTCCTCTCCCTAGTGGAGAAATCCTTTCTGTTTAAGGCGAAAAGAGTGGTGCAGTCGTGGACATCATATCCTTCATAAAAACACATAAGTGCTTACGTAAAGGTCATACTGCTATTTTGGCTCTCGTCGTCGAGCCGACATCTGAGGAGAAGAAGATTGACGGCATCCCAATCGTACGTGACTATCCAGAATTATTTCCCGAAGACTTGCCTGGTCTTCCACCTCATCGTCAAGTAGAATTCCAAATAGATCTAGCACCCGAAGAACCGCCGATTGCTCGAGCACCCTACAGACTTGCACCCAGTGAATTACAAGAACTATCTACCCAACTGCAAGAGTTGTTGGATAAAGGTTTCATCCGACCTATCCCATCGCCATGGGGAGCTCCAGTCCTATTCGTCATGAAGAAACACGGGACTTTTCGCATGTGCATCGACTATCGTGAGCTGAACAAAGTGACAATCAAGAATCGTTATCCTCTACCCTGCATAGATGATCTGTTTGATTAACTCTAGGGTTCAAGCTTCTATTCTAAGATAGATCTTAGATCCGGTTACCATCAACTGAGAGTCCTAGACGAGGATATCTCTAAGACTGCCTTCAGAACTAGGTACGACCACTATGATTTTATGGTCATGCCTTTCGGACTAACCAACGCACCCGCGGTGTTCATGGACCTCATGAACCGCGTGTGTAAACCCTACCTTGATCAATTCATCATCGTCTTCATTGATGACATCCTCATCTATTCTAAGAACAAGGAAGAACATGAGGAACACCTACGTATGCCAAGCTTTCCAAGTGCGAATTCTGGATTCGTGAAGTACAATTCTTATGACATGTGGTTAACGAGAACGAAATACATGTCGATCCATAAAAATAGACGCCATCAAGAATTGGGTAGCACCGACGACTCCGATAGAGGTGCGACAATTTCTGGGATTGGCTGGATATTACCGTCGATTCATTGAGGGATTCTCCAAGATCGCTGATCGATGTCGTTTGGTCAATCAAAATGTAACATCGCAAAATAATAGAAATAAATAAAAGGAGAACAAGGCGGGCTTGGCCAAGAGTCGGACCATGGGCCGAGATAAGAAGGGAAAGCCCTTACTAATCTGCAGCCATCAACCTTTTCCCCCTCACTTCCTTCATGCGCAACTTTTAGAGAGAGAAAGGAGAGCTCGGGTCTAGAGAGAGAAAGTTGAAGGATCGCCCCGGGATTGAAGGAGCACGTTACTGCTGAGCTCGTGAGCAAAACCTCCGAATCACAACCCCAATCCAGGTAATGATTCGACCCTAAACTGAGTTTTTTTTTAATTTGGGATTTTCGGGTTTTGGCTAAAAAGGTGACGTTTTTTACGGATGAAACTTGAAAATGAGCTTAGGTATAGCATCTAGAATGAAAACCGAACGTTTTGATCAAAGAAAATTGAGATATTGACACGATCAGATTCGCATGCAGAAACTTCGGATTTTTGGGGAAGAAGACTGATTCATCGAAACTAATAGTTTCGATGTAGGTGAAACCATCGAAACTACTTAGTTTTGATATATATGCAGACCCATCGAAACTACCATAGTTTCGATATATATATATATACAGACCCATCGAAACTACCTAGTTTCGATATGAACCCATGATTCGAAACTAAGATTATACATAAGTTACTTACCGAAACTAACTTAGTTTCGATATAAGCAACCTATCGAAACTACTAAGTCTCGGCATAAGTAACCTATCGAAACTACTAAGTTCACCTAACCTTAAGTATAGCCATGATTAGTGTCGTTTAGGCTCACCATCTTATCTCGCATAACCTGATTATACAGATTTTGTGTGGCCTGACCGACGCAGTATAATTCAAGAACCGCTCGATCAGGTGAGTTCTATGTGCCCCCTTCTATGTTATGTGCAAAACTTATTAAATGTTTTGGGGCTGAAGTGTATACGCTAAATGAATAAATGTTATGAATTCCAATGTGATCATACGTGATATATACATATATGTATCAAAACAAATGATGAACAAAGAATGAAACGTACGATTAAAAAGAATGAATGAAAGAATAACATAACGTGAATGAATGAAATCTTGCTTTATATTTTATTTATTGCATGTTATGAATGTATGTAAACGTTATGGACGCTTCGATGACAACGGCTACTTCGGTAGACGGACGACCACGTGACTATTTGCAACCGGAAAAAAAAGGACGTTCCTTCATCAGCTAGGACGTATGAAAGGCATTAATGGACGGTCGAAGCAATTGCCAAATAATAGTATAACGGTTGCTTAAACAATAGTTCGCGTGGGAAACGGATGCCTTCGGGCAGACGGACGAATATGACGGACTACGACGTTAGGACGGTTAAGACGGACGGCCGAAGGTTGGCCGGACGGTTTAAGGCGGACGGTTTCTAGGACCGGACGAGTCAAAGGGCTACGACGGTAGCTGAAGGGCGTATGTCTTTGTGACATACGCAGTAAAAGACGGGTTGATCACCTTTATGTGTATGACCAATGAATGTTAAGGAAAGTAAAGGTGAATGCATATCTATGTAATCACATAAGAATGATGAAAGAAAAGCAAAAGTTATGAATATGTACTTATGTACTCGCATACAAAGAACAAATGAAGGTCAATGATATGTTAATGTGTATTTATATATATTTATACATTTATTTACTTATAAAGAAATAATGTTCATACCTAATTGCTTTAAACTAGAACTCACCAGCGTTAGCTGACTTTTAGTATACATTTCAGGTAAAGAAGGGAAGGGTCGTGCGAAGGCGTGAAGGCTGCCCGGCATGAGACTGACATCCCATTTTATTTTATGTCTAGACGATGGTTAATGTTTTAAATATTAAGACTTCCACTGATATGTACTCAAATGTTGAATGTTTCCGCTGTGTTTGAATGTTTTAAATTTAAAGTTCAGTATTGATGACTTTGTTTATGAGTAAATCCAACAAGTGAGGTTACCCGGGAAAAGGGGCCTTACAAGTTGGTATCAGAGCAATAGTTTGAGAGATTCAGACATCCCTAAATGTCTGGACTCAAGCTGATTAGGGGACCAACCCACGGATGTCAGTCTGGGTAGCCAACGCCAAAGCCAGCACAGTAAGTAAGTACTAAAGTTAATGCCTGTAGATAAGAATAGATACCTTAACCTAGAACAAATATATGTCAATGTCACAACCGATTTGAAGAGTTTTGAACCCGAAAAGCAATGTAAATTAGTAATCACAAACCGGTCACTGTAATTAATAATTTACCTTGCTCGTACTGTTCTAAAACTATGATCTGAAGGAATGACATTGATGTATTCCCTTTATAACTATCAGGAAATTAGGAACTATGGCTGGTGGAGGAAGAACGGGACGCCGAGGCGGTCGCACTGGCCGAGTAGGTAGACCTCCATTGAATCAAAGACATGAAGAAGAAGAGAATGTGCACGCAGAAAACACTAAGAGTGTGCACCAAACTAATGTCCCAACTGGGGACGACAATCAAGGGTCTCTACAGTTGGAACCCGAGGTTAGGGATGCTATTTCCCGTGAGGGTGTGCTCACTCTGAAGAACGTATTTCCTGACCTACTATCCGAGGCACTCAGGAATATCAAAGAGGACGATGAAGGAAACAATGAAGAAAAGGTGTATGACAGTGATGGGGATGAAGTAAGAGTGGGATCAAGCAATCTAGGGTGTACTTACAAAGGTTTCAAGGACGGAGACCCACCGAAGTTTGATGGGAACAAGGATTCAGTGGCTACGTTCGAATGGATTGAGAGGATGAACGCCGTAATCAACATCAGTGAGTGTCGACCTGACCAAGCTGTTAAGTATGTTGCCCATTCTTTCACCAACGAAGCACTAGGTTGGTGGAGGAACATTCAGAGAACAAAGTTGCCAAACGCTCTTTCCAGAATGACATGGGAAGACCTGAAGGAGCTCATAATCCAAAAGTTCTGCCCACAGAACGAGATTGATCGTGTGGAGAGCGAGTTCCTAAACTTCAAGGCTGGCAACAAGACTCATCGCCAGTATACTTCAAGATTCAATGAGCTGGCCCAACTAGTACCACACTTAGTGGAAACTGAAGACCGCCTGATTAAATACTATGGCAAGGGTCTGCCGTAAAGGGTCCGTGTCCATGTGAAAGTTAACCTACCCTTGACCTTCGAGTCGGTAGTGAATCTGAGCGGAATCGTCTACGACGATTATGCCAATGAGGACCCGGCACCTGAGACACAAAAGAGAAAGTGGGAGAACCCGTCTAGAGGCACCGGAAAAGGGAATGTAGCAGCTGAAAATAAGAAACCAAGGTCAGATGAATATGATACTTGCAAGAAATGTGGAAGGCGACATCTTGGCGAGTGCCGAATCGGCACCACCATGTGTTATAAGTGCGGGAAGCCGGGGCACTTCTCCAGAGAGTGTTTAAAGGACGTCAAGTGCCAAAGTTGTGGGAAATATGGACACCTGAGTAGGGATTGCAGGAAAACCGGACAGTCCAGTTCGGGAAAGGAGAAGGAAACTGAAAAGGAACAACCGAAGGCTAGGAATCGAGCCTACGCCCTGACTGAGGAGGAAGCAAGGGGAAACCCTGATGTTGTGTCAGGTACGTTTCTAGTTAATGATGAACATGCTGCTATTTTATTTGACTCTGGTGCTAGTAAAAGCTTCATATCAAATGCATTTAGTCGTAAACTGGATTGCACTATCAACACCATAGTAAAGGCCTTTAGCGTACAAACTGCCGTGGGTAAAAATTCGGCAGTATTCCAAGTAACAGAGGATTGTATCATAGAAATAGAGGGCCATAAGTTTCCTTCTAGATTATTCCTTCTCACCTTAGGAGGATTCGATATAGTATTGGGTATGGATTGGCTAGCTGCCAACGAAGCTTAAATCATATGTAAACGTAAGAGGATACACCTCAAAGCTCCTAGCGGCAGTCCAATTACGGTTTACGGGGATTGGAATTGCACGATGCCGAACGCCATTTCGATGATCAAGGCCGAAAGTTACATGAGGCGCGGTTGCGAAGCTTATCTGGCGTATGTTATTGACGATAGAATGAAAACGAAAGAACTCAAGAATGTACCCGTGGTGTGCAACTTTCCGGAAGTATTCCCTGAGGATCTACCTGGGTTGCCACCCGATCGGGAAATAGATTTTCAGATTGATTTACTGCCAGGAGCTGAGCCCGTTGCTAAAGCCCCCTACCGATTGGCTCTGTCAGAAATGAAAGAATTGATGTCTCAACTACAGGAATTAACAGAAAAAGGATTTATTAGACCGAGCATTTCACCATGGGGCGCTCCGGTATTATTTGTAAAGAAGAAAGACGGCAGCATGCGCATGTGCATCGATTACCGTGAATTGAACAAACGAACAGTAAAGAACAAATACCCACTGCCTAGAATAGACGACCTTTTTGATCAACTGCAAGGTGCGAGTTGGTTCTCAAAGATCGATCTTAGATCGGGTTACCATCAGTTGAAAGTAAGAGAAGAAGATGTACCAAAGACCGCGTTTCGCACGCGTTATGGGCATTATGAGTTTCTCATGATGTCCTTTGGATTAACCAATGCACCAGCAGCGTTCATGGATTTGATGAATAGAGTATGTCGACCAATGTTGGATCGATCAGTGATAGTCTTTATAGACGACATACTGGTATATTCGAAAAGCGAGGGTGATCACCAATGCCACCTAAGAGAGGTTCTGGAGGTGCTAAAGCAGGAAAAGTTGTACGCAAAATTCTCCAAATGCGCGTTCTGGCTTAGGGAAGTCCAATTCCTAGGTCATGTGATAAACCCCAATGGCATCATGGTAGACCCTGCAAAGATAGAAACAGTAAAGGAATGGAACGTCCCAAAGGCGCCAACAGAGATACGAAGTTTTCTGGGATTGGCAGGCTACTATCGGAGGTTCATCCAAGATTTCTCGAGGATAGCCTCGCCACTAACTAAATTGACACGAAAGGAAGTAAAATATGAATGGGGTCCAACCCAAAACAACGCGTTTGAGGAACTTAAGACACGATTAACCCAAGCTCCAGTCTTGACACTACCTGAGGGAAATGAAGACTTGGTAGTCTACTCTGACGCTTCGGGTCAGGGTTTAGGCTGTGTACTTATGCAACGAGGAAAGGTAATTGCTTACGCTTTGCGACAACTGAAGATTCACGAGGTTAACTACCCAACTCACGATCTGGAGTTAGCGGCAGTAGTTTTCGAATTAAAAATATGGAGGCACTACCTGTATGGAGTTAAATGCACCATTTAATCCGATCACAAAAGCCTGAAGTACTTTTTCGAACAAAAGGAGTTAAACATGAGACAAAGGAGGTGGCTAGAGCTACTGAAAGACTATGATTGTGAGATATTGTACCATCCAGGCAAGGCAAACGTAGTGGCTGACGCTTTAAGCAGAAAGGAAGAAACGAAACCTATCCGGATCAAAGCATGTCAGCTGATTATAACGCCAGATTTGATGAGTGAAATATCAAAGGCACAAGATGAAGCACTATTAGAAAAAAATATAAAACGAGAAAGAATAGTGGGGCAACAAGGGAACTTGGATACAAATGCATACGGTGTACGAACTAGGTTTGGTCGGATGTGGATACCTAAGATTGGCGAGCTTAGAGCCAAAGTCCTCGATGAGGCCCATAAGTCTCGCTATTCTATCCACCCCGGGACAAACAAAATGTATCAAGACTTGAAGAAAGAGTACTGGTGGCCTGGCATGAAGAATGATGTGACTGAGTACGTGAACAAGTGCCTAACGTGTTCACTAGTTAAGGCCGAGCACCAGAAACCATGCGGTAAAATGCAACCTCTACCAATACCGGAATGGAAGTGGGAGGAGATCACTATGGACTTCATTACCAAGCTACCGCGGACAGCTAAAGGCAATGATACCATTTGGGTGATCGTCGACCGCTTGACAAAGAGTGCTCACTTCTTGCCAATACGTGAGACTTCTTCTTCTGAAAGATTAGCAGAAATATTTATCAAGGAAATTGTGAGCAGACATGGTATGCCGCTGTCGATTGTGTCTGACAGGGATACTAGATTCACGTCAAGGTTTTGGAAGAAATTCAATGAAGCGATGGGCACTAGACTAAACATCAGCACTGCTTACCACCCTCAAACCGATGGTCAATCAGAAAGGACCATTCAGACCTTGGAGGACATGCTCCGGGCCTGTATCATTGACTTCGGTGGGAGCTGGGACAGCCATCTACCATTGGCAGAATTTTCATATAACAACAGCTATCACTCAATTATCGGCATGCCGCCGTTTGAAATGTTGTATGGAAGGAGATGTAGGACCCCGGTTTGTTGGGGAGAAATTGGACAGAAGGATTTTGCAAGTCTCGAAGTGGTCAAAGCTACTTCCGAGAAATTTGATCAAATCAAGGCTCGAATGAAAGCCGCAAAAGACAGACATAAATCATACGCGGATAAGAGAAAAAGGGGTTTAGAGTTTCAAGTAGGGGACATGGTACTGTTGAAGGTATCACCATGGAAAGGAATCATCCGATTCAGAAAACGTGGCAAACTAAGTCCAAGATTTGTCGGACCATTCAAGATTTTAGCGAGAGTGGGTCAAGTTGCTTACAGACTCGACCTACCCGTTAAGCTTAGTGGAATTCACCCTACATTCCACGTATCGCACTTACGCAAGTGCCTTGCTGACGATATGGCTCACATACCCTATGACAAAATCGAAGTGGATAACAGCTTGAACTATGTAGAAGAACCAGTAGCTATTCTTGACCGAGCCGAAAAACAACTACGCAATAAGTCGATCCCTTTAGTCAAAGTACAATGGAAACATAGAAAGGGTTCAGAAGCTACGTGGGAGAAAGAGAACGAAATGAAGGAACTATATCCGCAGTTGTTTAACTAGTAAGGAGTTTCGAGGACGAAACCCCTTTTAAGGGGGGTAGACTTGTAACATCCCGAAATAATAGAAAGAAATAAAAGGAGAACAAGGCGGGCTTGGCCAAGAGTTGGCCCATGGGCCGAGATAAGAAGGGAAAGCCCTTACTAATCTGCAGCCATCAACCTTTTCCCCCTCACTTCCTTCATGCGCAACTTTTAGAGAGAGAAAGGAGAGCTCGGGTCTAGAGAGAAAAAGTTGAAGGATCGCCCCGGGATTGAAGGAGCACGTTACTGCTGAGCTCGTGAGCAAAACCTCCGAATCACAACCCCAATCCAGGTAATGATTCGACCCTAAACTGAGTTTTTGTTTAATTTGGGATTTTCGGGTTTTGGCTAAAAAGGTGACGTTTTTGCGGATGAAACTTGAAAGTGAGCTTAGGTATAGCATCTAGAATGAAAACCGAACGTTTTGATCAAAGAAAATTGAGATATTGAGACGATCAGATTCGCATGCAGAAACTACAGATTTTTGGGGAAGAAGACTGATTCATCGAAACTAATAGTTTCGATATATATGCAGACCCAAGTTTCGATATATATATACAGACCCATCGAAACTACCTAGTTTCGATATGAACCCATGATTCGAAACTAAGATTATACATAAGTTACTTACCGAAACTAACTTAGTTTCGATATAAGCAACCTATCGAAACTACCAAGTCTCGGCATAAGCAACCTATCGAAACTACTAAGTTCACCTAAGCTTAAGAATAGCCATGATTAGTGTCGTTTAGGCTCACCATCTTATCTTACATAACCTGATTATACAGATTTTGTGTGGCCTGACCGACGCAGTATAATTCAAGAACCGCTCGATCAGGTGAGTTCTATGTGCCCCCTTCTATGTTATGTGCAAACCTTATTAAATGTTTTGGGGCTGAAGTGTATACGCTAAATGAATAAATGTTATGAATGCCAATGTGATCATACGTGATATATACATATATGTATCAAAATAAATGATGAACAAAGAATGAAACGTACGATTATAAAGAATGAATGAAAGAATGACATAACGTGAATGAAGGAAATCTTGCTTTATATTTTATATATTGCATGTTATGAATGTATGTAAACGTTATGGACGCTTCGATGACAACGACTACTTCGGTAGACGGACAACCACGTGACTATTTGCAACCGGAAAAAAGGACGTTCCTTCATAAGCTAGGACGTATGAAAGGCATTAATGGACGGTCGAAGCAATTGCCAAATAATAGTATAACGGTTGCATAAACAATAGTTCGCGTGGGAAATGGATGCCTTCGGGCAGACGGGCGAATATGACGGACTACGACGGTAGGATGGTTAAGACGGACGGCCGAAGGTTGGCCGGACGGTTTAAGGCAGACGGTTTCTAGGACCGGACGAGTCAAAGGGCTACGACGGTAGCTTAAGGGCGTATGTCTTTGTGACATACGCAGTAAAAGACGGGTTGATCACCCTTATGTGTATGACCAATGAATGTTAAGGAAAGTAAAGGTGAATGCATATCTATGTAATCACATAAGAATGATGAAAGAAAAGCAAAAGTTATGAATATGTACTTATGTACTCGCATACAAAGAACAAATGAAGGTCAATGATATGTTAATGTGTATTTATATATATTTATACATTTATTTACTTATAAAGAAATAATGTTCATACCTAATTGCTTTAAACTAGAACTCACCAGCGTTAGCTGACTTTTAGTATACATTTCAGGTAAAGAAGGGAAGGGCCGTGCGAAGGCTGGCCGGTATGAGACTGACATCCCATTTTATTTTATGTCTAGACGATGGTTAATGTTTTAAATATTAAGACTTCTGCTGATATGTACTCAAATGTTGAATGTTTCCGCTGTGTTTGAATGTTTTGAATTTAAAGTTCAGTATTGATGACTTTGTTTATGAGTAAATCCAACAAGTGAGGTTACCCGGGAAAAGGGGCCTTACACAAAAACAATGCTTAAACACCTTAACTAGTAAGGGTAAGTAGAGTATCGTATCCACGAGGAGTATGTGGAAAGTGTCACTTTGTTACATTATTTCAAAGACAGAAAGCAATAAAACTGATTTGGATTTGGTTTTAAAACAATAACGAGAAAGGTAATCCTCTCCGAGGTTTGGGTATGCAAACATAAGATCTTTTAAGACAATTTGCAAGCAATTACATAGACATAATCATATGGTTCAATTGAATTCAGTGATAATATGAGAACCCGTTGTAAATAAAACTTATTCTCATACAACCATCAATGACAGACCAACTATAATCCAACCCTCAAATTGTCCCTGGTGTAAGGAAACCCGGGACTATTGAGACTTGAACTACCATTCGAAATCAATCAATGAAGTTTAAAGTATTCAATCAATAAATGAAATCATATGGCTTAACATGCCAATCAAGATTACAAACCAATGCTAATCATTCAAGAGATTACAAGTGTTCAACAAAACCCTAGACCCAAAGAGGACTACAAAGGATTTAGCCACTCATACTCATAACAATAATCAAATCTAATGTACTAGGACTTACAATCATGAAATATCAAGAACAATCGACCCAAGTATGATGGAATTTGCCCTCTTGAAGCTCTGGAACGGTTGTGGTCGAAGATAATATGGAATGGGGGCTGATAGAGATTAAAACCCGAACTAGGTTAATTTTCCAGTAAAAACATATCTTCGCGTGTCGTGAAGATGGCAACCAAGTTCTTCACGTGGCGCGAAGAACAAATTAGCCGGCGCGCCTCTGGAGATCCTTGCATGTCGCGAAGATTGGCCACCAGGTCTTCGCGTGGCGCCAAGATCAGAAACTCAGTAACTTTGACTTTTTGACTTTTTAAACCCTTGTGCTTCACATCCGGCTGCTTCACACCTGTTATCCGCTCATTTAGCACACAAAACCTGGGAGGTAGACACAAACACAAACACACATAAAACCGCACAAAGATACATACGAAACTAACTAAAACGCACACAACACGACATATAAACACGGGTTATTAAACCCTACATCACATCCCCACACTTACTCTTTTGCGTCCCGAAAAAGAATTATGCAATGGAATCATAATTGGAACCTGCCTTCACAATCTCATTCAAGTAAAACATAATCACGCATAGATTGTAACAATTGGTATTTCTATGCTACTAAACCCAACCACCAACCTATTGAGCCCCCGATTCTGTGATCTACTATCCTATTCATTACCAAGCACAGGTTTTCTATGGGTCCCACACTTAGGAAGTTACAACTTAGTCTAATCCCATCTCAAGGTCATGTTTAGTCACGAGTTAAACCTTATAGATTTCCCACCACTATAAACACTAATTTACAAGTTTTTGAAAATTATGGATCGATGGATGCATGTTTTTGAGCTTTTATTATTATTTTATGAATGAACCTAACCCAGTGGTGTTTCAATCACGCTGGAACATGATATATGACACGTAGGCTGCAGTTCTTAAACAATGAAGTTCATAAGCTTCGGAGCATGGGTGTATCTTTCAAGTCGCCATCCCGAAGGGAAACACGTACTCCTAACTTAGTTATCCACTATTGATCACTTAAGTCCCACCCATGGGTGTATCCTCCAAGCCACCATCCCGAAGGGAAACATGTAGACAAAACTCAAGTTTTCAATTGATTTAATTAAGCTTATGCAAGATGGATAATGGATGCGGGCGCCGTCAACTTTTGGATTATTTTCATATAAGAAAGTGATGTGCCAAGTAATTTTAAAAACTTATAAACTTTTGCTTATAGTGGTACCTATCACCCTATATTGACAGTTTCAACTTTGCCGACACCCCTAAGATGAGAACCCACAAGACATCCTGGATTAATTATCAATTAAGCCTAGATACACTATCAGGATATTTAAGCTCTTTAGATCGGTTGAGTCTACCAAAACAATACAAATCAGACGCGCTTTCTGTTATTTAATCAATTCAATTACATACAAGCAAAGTTTCAATTGTACCTATCATTTTCCAATTAACTGCACAGATTCTAATCCAAGGACATTTTTGAATTTTTTTTTTCCTTTTTATGAATTTTCAAAATTTTAACTATACAGACTCAATGACAACTTAGACGACAGTCTCCCTCCCCACACTTCAACTCCTAAAAACTCAAAATTTTCCAACCTCTCCAAAACCTGTTCCAACACTTTATTTAAGTACTGACATACCTGGAACGCGATTCCCCGCCATTTTCCATGGAAAAATTGACACAAAAACCTACAAAATCTTGAAATAACTACAAAACATACCGAAAACGTCAAAAATTACAAAATTCTACAAATGGTTCCCTACCCCCCAAGAACTTGTGCCATGCCCTCAATGGCACATAAATGAGCCCAAAACACTGCAAGGGCTTCCCCACACTTGGTCAAAAGCACAACAAAATAAAGCATTAAAGTCTAACTCACTTTCGTAGGCATCACGGGTGCATTTAGCATATGCACCAAGCCATTTAAACCCCTCGGTAGCCCGAGTGGACGAGTTTAGTCTCGTGAGGGTTTCTAGGGAACACACCCATAACTTTCAATCAATAAAACAAAAACTAGACAAAGTAAAGCTTAGGTTGCCTCCTAAGAGCGCTAAGTTTAACGTCTTCAGCCAGACGCGGTGTACCTGATATTAGTTACGTGTCTCCATCCTCGAGAATGCTCAAGAACAACACCTCCACTTGCTTGTCTGGACCATTGATGTCATTAGGCTCTAAGTATGGCTTTAAACGATGGCCATTCACTGTTTGACTCAAATGGTCCTCAAAGTCCTCAATCTCCACGTCACCCGAGTGACCCACTTTGGTCACCAAGTAGGGACTTGTCCACTTGCTCTTTAACTTACTCGGGAAGAGCTTCAATCTTGAGTTGAACAACCATACCTTTTTCCCAATTGCAAAGGTTTTCAACCGGATCTTTGCATCGTGCACCTTCTTCATCTTGTCCTTGTAGGCCGAGGCACTCTCGTATGCATCATCCCTCAATTCTTCCAACTCACGCAAGCACAGTTGTCTTTGCTTACCTACAGCATCATCATCAAGATGAACATTTTTATAGCCCATAATGCTCGATGAGCCAACTCTACTGATGTAGAAATAAAGACTGATGGCTACAAAATTCTCTAAGTACAAATGCTGCGGACTCCACAGTTTTGATGCTGACCAACAATCTGCTGCGGATAAGCCTGTCTGCTGTGGACACTTGTTCTCCTGCTGATGAACAAACTCTGCTGCAGACAGCCTTATCTGCTGAAGACCAGAGTTGTTGCGGATAGGCTTCTCAGCAGCATCAAACACTTGATGCTACTGATAGGCAAATCATCAGCAGCTTTGGATAGTTGAGTCCTGCTGCGGATCATCAACTTTGCTGCTGATAGCCATATCCGATGAAGATCAATCGTTGCTGCTGACCAGCCTTGTAAAAGCAACAATACCACTGACAAATTTCTGCTACAGCTCTGACACACCCCATGTAGAAGGAATGTTACAGGTGCAGACAATAAAAGACAACAACGCTCTTCTCCAAGTATCCAAACAATGATGCCTAAGAAGAAGTTTGAGTAAAGTTAACTATTGTAGTGTTTATTGTCTTTACATGTAGAATAGATTCTACACAAGATCAACGGCTTGTGTTTGATCTGATCCTTAGAATCAAGGGTCTGTCTTGATTCTAAGTTACTATATAAGTAGTGTATCGATTCATGGTACAAGTGTGCTATCCTAGAGTTTTCTCTGTAATCTTGTAACCATTGAAGCTTAATACAAATTGCATTTATCAGTATTCTTCTTGTTTACTTGTTTACATTGCTTAGTTGTGATTGTTTCTGCCAATCTCAACTAGAATAGAACCATCTTGTATTTACCGATCCTACAAGTGGTATCAGAGCTTTGGCTCACAGATTAAACAAACTCACATTTGTTTAATCACTCTCTGGTTCTATTCAAAACTATCTCTTTGCTAAAGACACCCATTATCACAAATCAATAATGGCTCAAAATAATGGATTTGAAGATATCGGAAGCATCAACAGACCACCAAAACTGGTGTCTGGAGAAGACTACGATATGTAGAAGAACATAATGGAAAGCTTCTTCTTCTATCAGGAATATGGGATGTGGAGATCCATTAAAGATGGACCGTACATACCCATGGTGGCCTCTGCTGATTCCGAAGGTAGACTAGTCCCCAAAGAACCCTCCAAATATTCAGATGAGGATATCAAAAAGATGGAGGTAGATTTCAAGGCACTGGGAGCCATCCAGATGTGCCTACCAAATGAAGTTTTTCACAACTTCAGAGGATACAAAACTACCAAGGAGCTATGGGAAGCTCTAGAGAAGATGTTTGCTGGTTCAGAGGAAGTAAAAGAAAACAGAAGAGACATCCTGAAGCAGCAATATGAGAACTTCGTCTGGAAGGAAGGTGAGTCACTAACTGTGTTGTATAACAGGTACACTTATCTTGTGGGAGAGCTGCAGTGCTCTAAAGTGAAGCTGGAGAATGAAGACATTCTCAAAAAGTTCATCAGATCTCTACCCAGTTGCTGGACACTCTACACAGTGTCAATCAGAAGAACTGAAAATCTGAAGACTCTGCAGATGACCGAGCTATTTGCCATGCTGAATACCTACGAGTTAGAGATGATTCAAGCCAAAGAAAGAAGCTCAAGCTATCAGTCAGCCTCAACCTCCACCACCACCTTTTCTGCACTCCACTCTGACCACTCAGGTCCTAGTTCAAGCAACTACTACCCACCCATTGTTACTCATCCTCAGACACCAACCTCTCAATCAAATTCCTCACCATTTCTTCTTGAAGCTCCTCCTCAAGCCTCAACATCTGCTGCTTTTGTTTCCAAAAACTCAAGCAACATGTCATTTATTAAGGAGGATATGGAATGCTTTCATCTAGATGATCTGGAAGAAATGGACATACAGCATTCTTATGCCATGCTCTCTCTAAGAGCAAAAAGGTTCTACTCCAGAACAGGCAGACCCGTTCCAAGCAACAACTCCAACACCAGAGTTGGCTTGGATAAAAGCAAATTAAGATGTTACAACTGTAACCAAATGGGTAATTTTGCTAGAGAATGCAAGGCACCTAAGGCAAACCCAGCCGCTGGTCAATCAAGACAAGCTCACCAAGCCCAGCCAAGACAACAACAGCAACAAGCCACTCCTCCAGCTCAAACTGCAGCTTGTGCAGCTGTTGGAACTTCTGACTTTGACCGGAGCTTCCAGTATGAAGATATTCCTGCCAACAACCAAGCACTCATGGCAGACACAACTGAGATACCGCCCCAGGTATATGAACATCTTTGTTCCCAAGCTTGTATTGATAAGGTTTTAGGTTACAGAAAGCATAATCAAAACCTTATAGATCAAAATGAAGAGTTTCATCAGATGAAATCTGAATTCAAAAAGGTTGAAAACAGTTATAAAGAAAAGATTAACTGCCTTAAGAAAGACATTTCATTATTAAAACACGAACAAAGTAATCTTGAAACTCATATTGATGATCTATTGGTCAAATTAAAAGCTACTAGAGCAGAATTGGCAGAACAGAAAGTTCATGTTGAAAAATATGAATTTGCATCCAAAAAGTTGCAAAGACTTTTAGATGTTCAAGTTTATGAGAAGGTAAGAACTGGACTAGGGTACCATGCTGACCAGTATAAGGCAGTTGCACATCCTGCTGACTACGTTGCCATCCATGAACCAAGCTTTAATCTTGCAAATCTTGATATGGCCAACCGAAATCTTGATCCTTCTAGGGATGAACCTCTTGTGCAAGAATGCACTACCTCATCAGATTCTGAGTCAACTTGCTTAGACTCCACTGAAACTAGTGAAGCTTCATCTCCACCTGCCCCTGAAGTTATTCTGGCTGAAGATGAAGTCCCCATTATCCCATCAGTACAAGTACCAGCTGCTCCAACTCCTCTACCATTCAAACAAATCAAAATTAGCTATCCTCCAGAAGGAAGAAAGCTAAATGTTAAAAAAGGACAGTCATCAATCTCCACCAACCCAAAGCCTCAATCCAAATCAATCCAACAAAGGAAGGTGTTTGACATATGTCATGCGCCTGGAGAGAGAGCTCCATATGTTCAAAAGACATTGGAAGAAGCCACTTTTGAACACAACAAAGCTCATCCCTGGAACTTCAAAGACTTGTTTAAAAGGAAGGACTATGTGTACTTTCAAAGGGACAAAATGGCTCAATCATGCTTTGTGTGTGGAAAATACAACCATACCGCCAGCACCTGCTTCCACTACCTTGAGCAACCAAGAAGCTTAAAGCAGCATGCATTTGAGAAGATAAACAGGAACAAAAAGGTAAGAAGCTTTGAAGACAAAGAAACTCAGTTCAGAAACTCTCTATCCCCACCAAGAAAGCATCTGCCAAAACCCCAACAATCTTGCATCATCTGTGGTGAATCAGACCACTTTGCTACAAATTGTAAGTTTAATCCTTTCAATCAGATTCTTCATCAAGCCCCTCTTAAACAAAAGCCTATCAGCAAGGTGAAGAAGGATAGGCATACATCGGTTGTTAAACCATCAGCAGCCAACAAAAATGCTGCTGATCAAGTGAATCCCAAGCAACCAAAGGAAAAGTCTTCAGCAGCAACCAAGTTTGCTGCTGCTCAAGTAAAACCATCAGCAGTAAAAAAATCTGCTGCTGATAAGCCAAAGTCATCAGTTGCAAAATCTGCTGCTGATAAGCCAAAGTCCTCAGTAGCAACATCAGCTGCTGTTAGATCAAAGAAATCTGGAAAACCACCACCTCAGCAATGGAAGGCAAAGATACCACCAAGCATCATCATTGGTTCAGTTGAATGCAAGCACGCTGATGTTGATGACCCAATAACACATTTTCCCAAGTTTGCAAGCTCTTGGGTTCCTCCCTCTAACTAGATCTCTCTCATGTGTAGGGACAGCCAGGTCACAAGAATAACACCTGGGTTGTAGACAGTGGTTGTTCCAGGCACATGACCGGCAACAAATCCATCCTCTCTAACTTCAGACACTTCAATGGAGGATATGTTGCCTTTGGGAGTGATTCAAAAGGAGGATCAATCACTGGACAAGGAACTGTGTCAAATGAAAGAATGAGTATTGAAAGAGTAAACTACGTCAAAGAATTGGATTTCAATCTCATGAGTGTTTCCCAAGTATGTGATCAAAAGCATTGGATGCTCTTCACAAATAAAGAATGTTTTTTTTATCTCCTGGCTTAACCAAACCTCCTCCAGAGAAGATCTTATTGACTGCTCAAAGAAAAGAAAATCTATATGTGCTTGACATGAATGAGGTCACTCCATCTGGAATTGTATCGTGTTTTTTGTCAAAAGCCTCAGTTGATGAATCCTCTCTCTGGCACAGGAGACTAAGCCACGTTAACATCAAAACCATCAACAAATTGGTGAAGGAAAATCTTGTCAGATGGCTTCCTGACAAAGAATTCCAGCTAGAAGATCACTGCATTGCTTGCTTGAAGGGGAAGCAACACAAGAGTTCTCACAAGCCCAAGACTTTGAATACAAATGACACTCCAATCCAGCTGCTGCATATGGATCTCTTTGGTCCTACAAATGTCATGTCAATGGGCAAGAAGTCATACTGTCTGGTGATAACTGATGACTATACCAGATTCTCATGGGTATACTTCTTGAGAACAAAAGATGAAACTGCTGAGATTCTCAAATCCTACATTCTTAGGGTAGAGAATCAAAGCAACCAGAAGGTCAAAATCATAAGGTGTGATCAAGGGACAGAGCTTAAGAACCACACCTTGAACTGTTTTTGTGAGAGCAAGGGCATAGAAAGACAATACAGTGCTCCAAGAACTCCTCAACAAAATGGGGTTACTGAAAGAAGAAACAGAACTCTAATTGAATTGGCAAGATCTATGCTGGCTGACTCAAAACTTCCTCGCACATTCTGGGCAGAAGCAGTCAGTACAGCTTGGTATGTGCAAAATATAGTTCTCATAGTTAAGCCTCTCAACAAGAGACCTTATGAACTCTGGTTCAAAAGAGTTCCCTACATTGGATTTCTGAAGCCTTTTGGATGTCCATGCACAATTCTGATTACACATGGGGTTCTTCCTAAGTTTGGTGCCAAATCTGATGAAGGATATTTTGTGGGATATTCCTCTCAATCAAAGGCCTACAGAGTTTTTAACTCAAGAACAAGAATTGTGAAAGAATCAGCCAATGTGGAATGTAGGGAACACATTGCTTGTGAACAGGGAAAAGGCCCAGACTGGCTCTTTGATATAGACTCCTTCACACAAATATTTGAGCCTCTCATCTTCTCGAATATGGAGTCTACCTCTTCAAAGGCACCAGCTTCCACTTCTTCCTCTGACTACAGATTGGAGTTTCCCAGTCCCTATATCAGAATGAAAAGGCCATCCATTGATCCTCCATCTGTTGTGGAAGCTATTGAAGCCAGTGAAGCCCGAACCGGACCCTCAAATGTCACTAGCATCATTCTCTCTGAACAGGAAATACCGAATGAAGACTCATCTGTAAATGAGGAAGAGGCATCTGCTGCAGATGCTGCGGCTGATGATGCCAATGCCACTGCTGATATTCAAGATTCTTACACCATGAATGAAGACTTTCCTGATCAGAATCAGAGCAATCTTGAACAGGGAATACAGCTGGATGTGGTACCAGCACAGAGAATCAACAAGGAACATCCTCTGGAAAATATCATTGGCCAAGTCCACCAAGGAGTTCTTACAAGAAGCAAATCTCATGAGGCCAATATATGTTTGTTTTCTTGTTTTCTATCTCAGGTGGAACCCAAGAAGATAGATGAAGCTCTGAAACATAGCAGTTGGATTAAGGCAATGCAGGAAGAGTTGCTGCAATTCAAGAGACAGGATGTCTGGAAACTTGTTGATCTTCCACCTGGTCAAACTGCTATTGGCACAAGATGGGTATTCAGGAACAAGCAAGATGAGAGAGGCATCGTCGTCAAGACTTGTAGCTCAAGGCTACACTCAAGAATAGGGTATTGAATACGATGAAGTCTTTGCTCCTGTTGCCAGACTGGAGGCCATCAGAATCTTCCTGGCATATGCTGCATCCAAGAACTTCATGGTTTATTAAATGGATGTCAAGAGTGCCTTTCTATATGGGAAGATTGGTGAGGAAGTATATGTCAAACAGCCTCCAGGCTTTGTAGATCCTACACATCCTAACCAAGTTTTCAAACTAGACAAAGCTCTTTATGGCTTACATCAAGCCCCAAGAGCCTAGTATGAAACTTTGTCTGGATATCTGCTAAGCAACAGCTTCAGAAGAGGTGCAATTGACCAGACCTTGTTTATCAAAGATGAAGGGGGAGAAATCTTACTGGTACAAATCTATGTCGATGACATCATCTTTGAATCAACAAGGAAGAAGCTGTGTAAAGACTTTGAGATCCTGATGCATTCTAGGGGGAGTTTGTAGAAATAAATACTGATGGCTACAAAATTCTCTGAGTACAAATGTTGCGGACTCCACAGTTTTACTGCTGACCAACAATCTGCTGCGGATAAGCCTTCTGCTGCGGACATTTGTTCTCCTGCTGATGAACAAACTCTGCTGCGGATAGCCTTATCTGCTGAAGACCAGAGTTGCTGTGGATAGGCTTCTCAGCAGCATCAAACACTTGACGCTCCTGATAGGCAAATCATCAGCAGCTTTGGATAGTTGAGTCCTGTTGTGGATCATCAACTTTGCTGCTGATAGCCATATCCGATGAAGATCAATCGTTGCTGCTGACCAGCCTTGCAAAAGCAACAACACCACTGACAACTTTCTCCTACAGCTCTTACACACCCCATGCAGAAGGAATGTTACTGGTACAGACAATAAAAGACAACAACGCTCTTCTCCACGTATCCAAACAATGATGCCTAAGAAGACGTTTGAGTAAAGTTAACTATTGTAGTGTTTATTGTCTTTACATGTAGAATAGCTTCTATACAAGATCAACGGATTGTGTTCGATCTGATCCTTAGAATCAAGGGTCTATCTTGATTCTAAGTTACTATATAAGTAGTGTATCGATTCATTGTACAAATGTGCTTTCCTAGAGTTTTCTCTGTAATCTTGTAACCATTGAAGCTTAATACAAATTGCATTTATCAGTATTCTTCTTGTTTACTTGTTTACATTGCTTAGTTGTGATTGTTTCCGCCAATCTCAACTAGAATAGAACCATCTTGGATTTATCGATCCTACAACTGGTAAGTGACATCCCTTCCCATAGACCAACCGGTATGGTGTAGTGCCAATAGGTGTTTTGTAGGCAGTACGGTATGCCCACAAGGCATCATTTAGTTTGTTTTACCAATCCTTGCGGTCAGACCGTACTGTTTTCTGCAAAAATTTCTTTGATTTGCTTATTTGACACCTCCACTTGTCCACTTGTTTGTGGATGGTAAGGTGTGGCAATCCGGTGGTCTACACCTTAGCGTTTCAATAGTTTGCCAAAATGAAAATTCTTAAAATGAGATCCGCCATCACTTATGATCACACGGGGAAGCCTAAATCTAGAAAAATATTTGATTGTACAAATTTGCAAACTACATTATGGTCATTGGTCTTGGTGGCAATTGCTTCGACCCATTTTGACACATAGTCAACGGCCACCAAGATGTACAAATTTCCAAAAGAATTTCGGAATGGACCCATGAAATCAATCCCCCAAACATCAAAAATATCAACGAAGATTGGTTGCATAGGCATCTCATTCCTCTTTGTGATGCTACCCATCTTTTGGCAATTTGTACAAGTTTTTGCAAATTCAAAGGCATCCTTAAAGATAGTGGGCTAAAATAGCCCACAAGATAATATCCTATGCCCTGTTTTCTGGCCACTAAAATGGACACCGCACGGAGACGCGTGTGCAAGCTCCAACACTACCGGGATATCCGATTCAGGAATGCAACGCGTGATGAGTTGGTCTGCTCCCACCTTGAACAAATCCGGTTCATCCCAGATGTACTGGTTGACCTTTGTCAGGAATTTGTTCTTCTTCTTCTTGGTCCAGTCTTCAGGAATAGTACCTGTAACCAAATAGTTAGCAATACCTGCATACCAAGGATCAGAAGATGAAATAAACATTAAAGACTCATCAGGGAACCGCTCATTAATTTCAGGAGTGACATCCTCCTCTTCCCTTTGAATCCGTGACAGGTGATCAGCCACAAAGTTCTCACATCCCTTATTGTCTCGGATCTCCAAATCAAACTCTTGCAACAAAAGGACCCATCTGATCAACCTAGGCTTGGCATCCTTCTTTGCCATCAAATATCGGACAACTGCATGATCAGAATAAACAATTACTTTGCTGCCCCAAATATATGACCTGGATTTGTCTAAGGCATAGAAAACTGCAAGCAACTCCTTCTCTGTTGTGGTGTAATTCAACTGAACACCAGAGAGGGTCTTGCTTGCATAGTAAATGACAACGGGTCGTTTGTCTACCTTTTGACCCAAAACAGCCCCAACCGCATAGTCACTTGCATCACACATTATTTCAAAAGAAAGATTCCAGTCTGGTGATTGCAAGATTGGGGCTTGTACCAATTGATCTTTTAAAATATGAAAGGCATTTAAACAATTTTGATCAAATTCAAAAGGCACATCTTTTAGAAGTAAGTTACATAAAGGTTTTGTGATGACACTAAATCCCTTATTAAACCTACGGTAAAACCCGGCATGCCCTAGAAAAGAGCGCACACCCTTGAAATTCATCGGGGGAGGTAAAGTTGAAATGACACTAATTTTTGCTTTGTCTACCTCAATCCCCCGACTTGACACAACATGACCCAACCTAATACCCTCTTGAACCATGAAATGGCTCTTTTCCCAACTTAAGACCAAATTAGTTTCTACACATCGTTGCAAAACTTTAGATAATTCATTTAAACACAATTCAAACGATGAGCCAAAAACTGAAAAGTCATCCATAAAGACCTCAAGCGACTCCCCAACCATGTCCGAGAAAATACTCATCATACACCTTTGAAAGATGGCCGGGGCGTTGCACAACCCAAATGGCATCCGCCTAAAGGCAAAGGTACCATAAGGGCATGTGAAGGTGGTCTTTTCCTGATCATCAGGATGGATGGATATTTGGTTATAACCTGAGTAACCATCTAGAAAGCAGTAAAATTTCTGACCTGATAACTTCTCAATGATTTGGTCAATAAATGGCAAAGGAAAGTGATCCTTTGAGGTGGCAGCATTTAGTTTCCTGTAATCAATACACACACGCCACCCGGTTACCGGCCGAGTGGCAATTTGCTCACCATCATCACCTGTTATTACCTGTATACCTGCTTTCCTGGGCACTGTTTGGGTTGGACTCACCCATGGACTGTGAGAAATGGGATAGATGATCCCGGCGTCCAACCACTTCAAAACCTCCTTCTTCACAACCTCACGCATGTTTGGGTTGAGACGAAGTTGTGTATCCCGTGAAGGTCTTTCATCCGTGTCTATGATGATCTTGTGCATCACAATGGAGGGACTAACACCCTTCAAATCAGTAGTGGTCCAACCAATTGCAGCTTTGTAATCTTGAAGCACCTTCAGTAGTGCCTCCTCCTGTTCTTCATCCATGTTGGATGCAATGATGACAGGTAGAGTTTCACCCTCCCCCAAAAATGCATACTTCAAGCTTTTTTGGAGGTCCTTCAACTCTACCTTTGGGGGGCTTATAAGTGATGGTTGTAGCCCCGAGTCAATCTCTATTGGTAGACTCTCCACATGATGTGTCTATGGAGGTCTACCATCCTTAACAGTTGAAGCTTCAGCAAGCTTTTCCTCCTCCCTCAAGTCAATCTCAAGTTCCTGTTCAAACCTGTCACAAACAAAACACTCCTCTGTGGATTCATCCTCAGAATGAGGAAAGCATTCTTCATTGATGTCTGCCATAAAGCATTCATCACTTGGCAGAGGGTTAGATTCATTTGAAAAGATATTTAAACGGACCCTTCTATTGCCAAATGTCATATCAACTGTGCCTAAGCGACAGTCAATCAAAGAGTGGGAGGTGGCTAAGAAGGGTCGACCCAAGATGACCGTTGGTTCAGTGACCTTTTCAGATTGCACATAGTCAAGAACCAAGAAATCCACCGAATAGTAGAATTGATCCACTTTCACTATCACATCACGAACCATCCCTCTTGGAAGTTTAGGGGTCAAATCCGCCAACACCACGGTGGTATTGGCTCGACGTAGAGGACCAAAGTCATATTGGTCATACAAACTTCTAGGAAGGATGCTCCAAGATCCAACAACGCCTTGCTCATTTTGAAATCACCCACTTGTATAGAAATTATGGGCGCTCCCGGATCTTGGAGTTTAGGTGGAAGAGAACCAGTCAAGATAGCACTAACTCGTGCATTCAGATCTAGCTTTTCAGGAATTTTGTGGTGCCTTTTCTAAGTGCACAAGTCTTTCAAATACTTAGCATAGACTGGTACATGTTTAATTGTATCAAGAAGCGGTATATTAATTTTTACCTGTTTGAAGAGTTCTGAGATTTCCTCTTGTTCAGGACCTCACTTCTTGACAGCCACCTGTTTACCTGCATTCACTAAAGAAGCAAGGACTGGTACTCTTGGAGGCACCACTCCCCCATTATCAACAGTAGATGATGTTTTAGGAAAAGGTGGTTCTTTTGGAAAAGCAACCCGTGTAATGGGAATCGGTTCGAGTTCATCATCCCTGAGATACCGCTCATCAATGTCCTCCACCACACCATCAAGAAAAGGTGGTGAAGGTGCAACCTTGTTATCATAAACCTTACCACTTTGGAGAGTACTAACCTTGCCCACGTGGCTGTTCTTCAAGTTCCTGTTCCCCGAAGTGTGATGAGATGGGTTGGTGACCGTGTCACTTGCAAGCTTCCCACTACTCTTCGTAGGTCGACTGGTTGGTGACCGTGACCGTGACCGAGATGAGATGGGTTGGTGACCGTGACCGTGATGAGATGGGTTGGTGACCAGAAGAGGTCGACTGGTTGAAGTTTTTCGTAGGTTCAAACCTACGCTGATGTTGTTGCTGTGGCTGATTCGGCTGAAATCCCCTGTTGTTATTGCTACTGTCAAACTTCCTCTTGTTGTTGTCAGTAGACTTGGATGCTGTCTTTCGGGGAGGTAGTGTCCCTTGGGTAACAGCTTGGTCCGTCAGTTTGTGAGCAAGACGGATGGTTTGTTGGATGGAATTGGGGTTTGATGAAGTAACCATGCTCTGGATTTGTGTTACTAATCCACTGATGAACATTTCTATCCGCTTGTAGGGTGGTGTAACCATGTGAGGACACATCCCCGCTAGCTCGTGCGAGCGAGTAGTGTAGAGTTCTATTTCAGAACCCTCCATTTTCAGATTCCAGAATTCTCCCTCGAGTTTCTGAATCTCATCCCTGGGACAGTATTCTTCCTTCATCATGTTCTTGAAATCTTCCCATGGTGATGCATTGGCCATGTCCAGACCTAGCATCTGGACCTGTGCATTCCACCATGTGAGGGAAGGACCCTCTAAAGTTCCCGGTTCAAACAGAAGGAGATGTGTAAAGACATGCAGGTTTATGATTATAGTACAAGGCTAGCTTAAATCATAAGGCCATAGAATAAATGACTCAACGCAAATATTTCACTAAGATTTTATTGGAATGGGAACATCCTT
The DNA here is from genome assembly GCA_023525975.1 of Smallanthus sonchifolius. Classification (NCBI taxonomy): domain Eukaryota; kingdom Viridiplantae; phylum Streptophyta; class Magnoliopsida; order Asterales; family Asteraceae; genus Smallanthus; species Smallanthus sonchifolius. Next base: position 286,778 of record JAKNSE010000037.1, on the reverse strand, counting down.
ACCCATTTAGGTTTTTATTTAAAACATAAAGAGAAGACAAAATGAGATAAGATAGAATAGAATGGAATGTCAAGCTCCACTGCCGGCGGATGAGATGACTGACTCAGCATCATCCTCCTCTACTTCCTCGGGCTCATCCTCAGGTTCAAAGTCGGGTACTTCAGCTGGCTCCAAAGCAGCTGCAAGTTGTATCTCTAACTCCCCAATTCTTTCCTGAGATTCTACCTCAGCCTCCTCGAGGACATTCACTCTAGCCTGTAACGCCCTTACCTCATCCACTAATGCATTATGCAAGTGGTCAGTGCCTGCCAGTTCTGCTACTAGCAGATCCATCCTGTGATCCGTCTGTTTCTCCCCTCTTAACAGACCTGTGATTGCTCCTGCTGCGTCTCTCATATTCCGGATCTCTCGATCCATAGTTGCTACAAATGCTGCAAAGGCTTGCTCCAAGTGGCAAGGTAACAATGGTAAATGTGGTCCTGATGATGATGAAGCTCCAAAGTACGGTGATGGAACTCGTTCCTGTCTAACCCATTTGTTCAGTAAACAGGGGTACCAATCCCAGTCACTCCCATTTCGGATATGCATGGGCTCTCCATACACAATAGAGTCATCAATGGGCTCAAGCCTACGCCTCTTGGGCTCCGGTGATGCAATGGCAGGAATGTCATGTTCCTGAATGGTAGGTGGTGAAGATGGTGGTGTAGACATAATTCCTGAAACATAAGGAGTAAGTATCTATGTCGAGTGTCTATGCCAAGTAACTAATGTGTGAAGTTATAGTCTAGTATGCAATCCTAGTTCTCTATAACCAATGGCTCTGATACCATTCTGTCACACCCCCAAATTTCAACTAAAGGAGTTTTACCGTTTTGGGAAGTGACGAACCAGGATCTCAGACATTAGTTACTTTGAACGACTCTACATGGGACTCAAATGAAAATATCGTAATAATCAGAGTTCAATGCGGAAGCGTAACGAAAAGTAATTGCGCAAATCACACGCGCCCAAACCAAAAGTCCAAAGGTCCAAAACGTCCAACCAAACCAAATACAATACAAAACAATCCAAACAATCATAAATAAGTCATAATCAAAGTAGTTGAATCCCATGCATGCCCTAATGTGCACCTGTGTCTTATCTTAGCGACCTGAGAAAACATGTAAGAAAAAGTGTCAACACGAGGTTGGTGAGTTCACAGGTTTCAATAAATAAGTAAGCGTGTACCAGATTTATGATCATTCAATATGTATCTATAGGTAGCTAACCTATGTTCATGTTTAGCTCAAGCGCTCGCAACCGAAGCTGACTGTTTGTTTATTTGCCTCCTGCCAGGTCTATCCACACTGGCGGTGTGAGTAGGCTAACATTTCACCCGTTCGATATCTAATCAAGTTAGCGCGACTAACGCGGGTGGGATTTGTCAAACCCAGTAGTACTACTAAATATTACCTTGCTAAGATCCATATTAACGGTTCGATATAAGATGAGGACTTTCTGTGATAGCGTGTTACGCTTAGCTTTAACATTGATAGCATACGAAATACAAAATCTCAAAATAGTTAATCATGTTTTCTCTCCCAAGTTAAAATAGTAAAAAGGGGCCGTGAAAACTCACCTGCTTTGCGTTGAAGGTAGTTTCACCCTAGAGGTAAGTTGGAACCACGAGTGTAAGTCTCAAAAGACCTACGAACGTCCTAAAATTATAAACACATAAATTAGGGATGATAATGGGAATTGTGACTGTGACACGGAAGGAACGTCTTAAAGAACCGCTCCAATAAACGAGAGTGGACGAACGTGTCCACGGGTTTAGAAATTACTTTACGCGACGAACGACATAAATAATAATATATATATATATACGAGTGGATAACATAATTAATTATTATTTAGTCTCGATTGATTCACGGCGTTATAAAAATGATTTAAAATAATATAAATATATATTAGATGATAATACGGGTCACAATTCGAGAATAATATAAACATATTATTTTACACGAGTTTACGGCTTAAAAGTAATATAAATATATTATTTTTACTTATTAACAATAATAATGTATAAATTATAAAAGTGGGTATAATTTATAAAAACAAACTAATATTTCAAACCCGAGCCTACGGGTTGTTTTCCGGGTTAAAACCCATTTATATAATAATACAGTATTAAAGGTTTGATTTTTATTAATTTAAAAATCTAGAAAACTGTTTCAAAAAATGAATGTGGGAGCCCGGCCTCGAACCCGGGTCTCTCCCACACAAACACAAGTCATTAACCAGTCCCGCCCGCTAGGGTATCGCGATTGATACCCGGGTTAAATTATTTTAACATCCATGTTCAAGTGGTTCTCCTTCCCAAACCCATTCACGATCGGAACTCAGCCCTGATCCGTCGATTAATTACTGAAAATTGGTTCGAAACTCTGGTTTGATAAGTTAGAATTGAATCGAAGTATTCTGATAATAAAAATTGATAAAATTATAGGGCTTTTGACAAAAACAACATTACGAATCTGATGATGTGGTTTAATTGCATTAATTTTGTGTTAAAGATCGAAAACCCCAAATTGTTTACAGGATGAACCCTAATTACTGGATCATGATCAATTCGTTAATGGAAACCCGATATTTCATAGGGCTTTCACTCTACAGACGATTACGAGTCTAATGATGTGATTGAATTTGATTTAAATACGGTTTGGAGTTGGATTTGACAATCTGGTTTCATAAGAACCCTAGATTACGGGTTACAACAATTTGTATAATAAAACATCGAATTGACAGAGGGCTTTCAATGAAAATGGTGTTTCGAATCCAACTGTATAGGTTAATTGTATTTTGATTGGGTCTAGACTAGGGTTCGATTAAATCGGTCAGAGATGAACCCTAGGTTACAGATTTCGATCGAATTGATAATGTAAGCCCTAATTGAGTTAGGGCTTTCATTTAAGAGATGAAAACGAAGCTGATGATGTATCTAGTTACCTGAATTGATGTCGGGACGGTGGAGGTCGACTAAAATAGGTCCGACGATGACTGGTTCAATTTCCGGTGGCTTTTGCTATGAATCCGATCAACTTGACGAGTACAGAGGTTTCAAAGAGACTCTATTTAGGTGTGCAGTATGTTGGTTTGCCAATTGGTAACCGATTACAGTCGAATTCGATTGAGTAAGACATAGAGTCGACGGTTATGGTTTAACAACCATTAATTCAGTTTAAATCCAGTGTAATGGTGATGATTACGTTATAATTAAGTTCGTTAAGAGTCTGATTGTATACACCAGTTACGAATTTTGGTATATCATTTAGCATGAATACGAATTTGAATCAAAATGTCACGGGTTTGACTTTAAAAGTCAACAAGAACCAAAACTTCCTGATTTTGACTTTGAGGAGTCAATTGATTTGATTTTGCATATTCACACAACTAGTCCTTGTTGTTTTAAGTTTGATTCGTGACTGAATCAGTCCCTGGGATTAGATTTAGTTAATTAAACTGGATTTAGTTAGCGAGGTTAAGTTTTTAACAGAAAACTTAACGGAATTGTTAACGGAGTTAACATAAAAGTCCGGATTGTCACATCATCCCCTAGTTGATAGAATTTTCGTCCCGAAAATTAGAATAACTAAAAAAAAATTTCTCGGTGTCACATCATCCCCTAGTTGAAAGAATTTTCGTCCCGAAAATTAAATAGTAAAAAAAAATTTCCCGGGATATCACATCATCCCCTAGTTGAAAGAATTTTCGTTCCGAAAATTAAAATAGTACCTTAAGAATTTGACGTGGAGTGCTTGAACAGATTAGAATATTTGCGAATCATCTGATCCTCACGCTCCCACGTGAATTACGGTCCGCGTTTCGAGTTCCAATGAACTCTGACAATAGGGATTTTACTGCGTTTCAGCGTTTTGATTTCCCTATCCATGATTTCTACCGGTTCTTCAACGAACCGCAGTTGTTCATCAATGTGTAGTTCCTCAAGAGGAACCGCGAGTGTTTCCTCTGCCAGACATTTCTTCAAGTTCGAGACATGAAAGACATCGTGTACACCACTAAGTCTTTCGGGTAGGTCCAGTTGATACGCTACTGGGCCAATTCTCTTTACTATCTTGAATGGTCCAACATAACGAGGATTCAGTTTGCCTCGCTTCCCGAAGCGAATTACACCTTTCCAAGGTGAGACTTTTAACAAGACCATATCGCCTACTTGAAATTCTAACGGTTTACGACGTTTATCGGCGTAGCTCTTTTGACGATCACGAGCTGCCGCCATACGGTTTTGGATTTGAACGATCTTTTCAGATGTTTCAAACACAAGTTCAGGACCTGTAAGTTGGCTATCCCCAACTTCAGCCCAACAAATAGGAGAACGGCATTTCCGTCCATATAATGCTTCAAATGGAGCTGCCTTGATACTAGTGTGATAACTGTTGTTGTAGGAGAACTCCACCAACGGTAGGTGAGACTCCCAAGTGTTACCGAAATCAATCACACAAGCCCGTAGCATGTCCTCCAGAGTTTGAATAGTACGTTCTGTTTGACCATCGGTTTGAGGATGGTAAGCTGTGCTCATATCTAGATGAGTGCCTAAGGCTTTATGTAACGACTGCCAGAAACGAGAGGTGAATCGTGCATCACGATCCGATATGATAGAGATTGGCACACCGTGCCGAGAGACTACTTCCTTCAAGTAAATACGAGTGAGTTTTTCCATCTTGTCGGTTTCCTTGATGGCTAAGAAATGGGCGGATTTTGTTAAACGATCTACGATCACCCAAATAGTATCACATCCCGTAGGAGTTCGTGGTAGTTTTGTGATGAAGTCCATGGATATCTGTTCCCATTTCCACATGGGAATCTCTAGTTGTTGGAGTAGACCGGAAGGTTTTTGATATTCAACTTTGACCTTCGCGCAAGTCAGGCACTTGCTCACATAGGTGGCTATATTGGCCTTCATCTTCGGCCACCAATATAACACCTTTAGGTCGTGGTACATCTTGTCAGAACCTGGATGAACAGAGTATCGAGTCTTGTGAGCTTCATCCATAACCAGTTCTCTTAAGTTCCCATACGCTGGAATCCAAATTCACTCGACGAAGTAGCGAATGCCGTCCAGTTCTTGATTGCTTCCATTTTAGATGGATCGACATGTATCCCGGACTTGTTGACTACATGTCCTAAAAATTGCACTTCTCGAATCCAGAATTCGCACTTAGAGAGTTTTGCATACAGTTGTCCTTTCCTTAGCAATTCTAGAATCAAACGCAGATGCTCCTCATGTCCATCCCTATTCTTGGAATAGATGAGGATGTCATCAATGAAGACGATAACGAACTGGTCAAGGTACGGTTTACACACACGGTTCAGGAGATCCATGAATACCGCAGGTGCGTTGGTCAGTCCAAATGGCATGACCATGAATTCATAGTGACCATACCTAGTCCTGAATGCCGTCTTAGAGATGTCCTCCTCTCGGACTCTCAGCTGGTGATAACCGGTTCTAAGATCTATCTTAGAATAGAAACTTGATCCTTGAAGTTGGTCAAAAAGTTCATCGATGCGGGGTAGAGGATATGATGCCCATAACAGCACCACTCCTTTCGCCTTGGACGGAGAGGATTTCTCCAGTAGGAAGAGGAAGGCGAACGATTTTCTCGCAACAGACAATCTCGGCTTAGTTCTTTAGATAACCAGTCCATTCCGACAATTACGTCGAAACTACCGAGTGTGACCGGCATGAGGTCAATGTCAAATTTATGACTAGCCAGTTCAAGTTTACAACCCTTAAGAACATGGGTTGCTTCTATTATTTGTCCGTCCGCTATTTCTATGGTGTATTTGTCCTCTAACAGGGTTGGGGTTTTTCTTAGTAGGTTACTAAGTTTATTAGTCATGAAACTCCTATCAGCACCAGTGTCAAATAGTACAGAAGCAAAATAGTTGTTTAGAAGGAACTTACCAGTAACCATGTTGTGGTCATGACGAGCTTCTCCGGATCCTAGCACAAAGGCTCGCCCCTTTGCACCATTCCCTCCATTATTGCCCTGGTTGTTATCATCGCCTTGATGGTTGATGTTGTTGTTGTTGCCGTTACCACCCTTCTTTAATTGTGGACAATCCTTTCGGAAATGTCCCTCTTTTCCACATTTAAAACAACCCTTGGTAAAACCTGGTTGCTGGAAGGGCTGCTTGGCTTGTAATTCCCCTCTGCAGTCTTTGGCAGCATGACCCACCTTGCCACACCGCTGGCAACGGTTTTTGTCACAAGAACCGAGGTGGTGGTAATTACATTTGTTACACCTGGGGTGTCTCCCAGTATAACCACTCTGATGTTGACCAGAAGAGGTCGACTGGTTGAAGTTCTTCGTAGGTTCAAACCTACGCTGATGTTGTTGCTGTGGCTGATTCGGCTGAAATCCGCTGTTGTTATTGCTACTGTCAAACTTCCTCTTGTTGTTGTCAGTAGACTTGGATGCTGACTTTCGGGGAGGTAGTGTCCCTTGGGTAACAGCTTGGTCCGTCATTTTGTGAGCAAGACGGATGGTTTGTTGGATGGTAGTGGGGTTTGATGAAGTAACCATGCTCTGGATTTGTGTTACTAATCCACTGATGAACATTTCTATCCGCTTGTAGGGTGGTGTAACCATGTGAGGACACATCCCCGCTAGCTCGTGCGAGCGAGTAGTGTAGAGTTCTATTTCAGAACCCTCCATCTTCAGATTCCAGAATTCTCCCTCGAGTTTCTGAATCTCATCCCTGGGACAGTATTCTTCCTTCATCATGTTCTTGAAATCTTCCCATGGTGATGCATTGGCCATTTCCAGACCTAGCATCTGGACCTGTGCATTCCACCATGTGAGGGCAGGACCCTTTAAAGTTCCTGATGCAAATTTGACTCGGTCGGCCACAGGGCAGTTACACATGGAGAACACAGATTCGATCTTTTCAAACCATCGGAGTAATCCGACAGCTCCCTCAGCTCCACTGAACGTGTGGGGCTTGCAATCCATAAATGTCTTGAAGGTACAAACATGCTGATTGTTCTGTGGATTGTTCGCTTGCCCTGGATTGGAGAGAGTAGGTTGGGTTTAGGAAAGAGTGGAATAAATGCGTACAGTTGGTTGTCTAGAGTTAACGGTTAACAGGTTTACCTGTAATGTGTGCTGCTAAGGCTTCAGCAACACTGTCATTAATCAACGCGGCCAATTCGGCTGGTGTCAGGTTGATATTTCCACGACCACCGTTGCGACCGCCACGTCCACGTCCGGCCATGTTTCTTCATATTCACAAACACAAGAAATGAGTAAATACATCGCATATTAACATCATTCAAGTGTAAGCAAACAGAAGGAGATGTGTAAAGACATGCAGGTTTATGATTATAGTACAAGGCTAGCTTAAATCATAAGGCCATAGAATAAATGACTCAACGCAAACAGTTCACTAAGATTTTATTGGAATGGGAACATCCTTACCCATTTAGGTTTTTATTTAAAACATAAAGAGAAGACAAAATGAGATAAGATAGAATAGAATGGAATGTCAAGCTCCACTGCCGGCGGATGAGATGACTGACTCAGCATCATCCTCCTCTACTTCCTCGGGCTCATCCTCAGGTTCAAAGTCGGGTACTTCAGCTGGCTCCAAAGCAGCTGCAAGTTGTATCTCTAACTCCCCAATTCTTTCCTGAGATTCTACCTCAGCCTCCTCGAGGACATTCACTCTAGCCTGTAACGCCCTTACCTCATCCACTAATGCATTATGCAAGTGGTCAGTGCCTGCCAGTTCTGCTACTAGCAGATCCATCCTGTGATCCGTCTGTTTCTCCCCTCTTAACAGACCTGTGATTGCTCCTGCTGCGTCTCTCATATTCCGGATCTCTCGATCCATAGTTGCTACAAATGCTGCAAAGGCTTGCTCCAAGTGGCAAGGTAACAATGGTAAATGTGGTCCTGATGATGATGAAGCTCCAAAGTACGGTGATGGAACTCGTTCCTGTCTAACCCATTTGTTCAGTAAACAGGGGTACCAATCCCAGTCACTCCCATTTCGGATATGCATGGGCTCTCCATACACAATAGAGTCATCAATGGGCTCAAGCCTACGCCTCTTGGGCTCCGGTGATGCAATGGCAGGAATGTCATGTTCCTGAATGGTAGGTGGTGAAGATGGTGGTGTAGACATAATTCCTGAAACATAAGGAGTAAGTATCTATGTCGAGTGTCTATGCCAAGTAACTAATGTGTGAAGTTATAGTCTAGTATGCAATCCTAGTTCTCTATAACCAATGGCTCTGATACCATTCTGTCACACCCCCAAATTTCAACTAACGGAGTTTTACCGTTTTGGGAAGTGACGAACCAGGATCTCAGACATTAGTTACTTTGAACGACTCTACATGGGACTCAAATGAAAATATCGTAATAATCAGAGTTCAATGCGGAAGCGTAACGAAAAGTAAATGCGCAAATCACACGCGCCCAAACCAAAAGTCCAAAGGTCCAAAACGTCCAACCAAACCAAATACAATACAAAACAATCCAAAGAATCATAAATAAGTCATAATCAAAATAGTTGAATCCCATGCATGCCCTAATGTGCACCTGTGTCTTATCTTAGCGACCTGAGAAAACATGTAAGAAAAAGTGTCAACACGAGGTTGGTGAGTTCACAGGTTTCAATAAATAAGTAAGCGTGTACCAGAATTATGATCATTCAATATGTATCTATAGGTAGCTAACCTATGTTCATGTTTAGCTCAAGCGCTCGCAACCGAAGCTGGCTGTTTGTTTATTTGCCTCCTGCCAGGTCTATCAACACTGGCGGTGTGAGTAGGTTAACATTTCACCTGTTCGATATCTAATCGAGTTAGCGCGACTAACGCGGGTGGGATTTGTCAAACCCAGTAGTACTACTAAATATTACCTTGCTAAGATCCATATTAACGGTTCGATATAAGATGAGGACTTTCTGTGATAGCGTGTTACGCTTAGCTTTAACATTGATAGCATACGAAATACAAAATCTCAAAATAGTTAATCATGTTTTCTCCCCCAAGTTAAAACAGTAAAAAGGGGCCGTGAAAACTCACCTGCTTTGCGTTGAAGGTAGTTTCACCCTAGAGGTAAGTTGGAACCACGAGTGTAAGTCTCAAAAGACCTACGAACGTCCTAAAATTATAAACACATAAATTAGGGATGATAATGGGAATTGTGACTGTGACACGGAAGGAACGTCTTGAAGAACCGCTCCAATAAACGAGAGTGGACGAACGTGTCCACGGGTTTAGGAATTACTTTACGCGACGAACGACATAAATAATAATATATATATACGAGTGGATAACATAATTAATTATTATTTAGTCTCGATTGATTCACGGCGTTATAAAAATGATTTGAAATAATATAAATATATATTAGATGATAATACGGGTCACAATTCGAGAATAATATAAACATATTATTTTACACGAGTTTACGGCTTAAAAGTAATATAAATATATTATTTTTACTTATTAACAATAATAATGTATAAATTATAAAAGTGGGTATAATTTATAAAAACAAACTAATATTTCAAACCCGAGCCTACGGGTTGTTTTCCGGGTTAAAACCCATTTATATAATAATACAGTATTAAAGGTTTGATTTTTATTAATTTAAAAATCTAGAAAACTGTTTCAAAAAATGAATGTGGGAGCCCGGCCTCGAACCCGGGTCTCTCCCACACAAACACAAGTCATTAACCAGTCCCGCCCGCTAGGGTATCGCGATTGATACCCGGGTTAAATTATTTTAACATCCATGTTCAAGTGGTTCTCCTTCCCAAACCCATTAACGATCGGAACTCAGCCCTGATCCGTCGATTCCGGTGATAACCGATTGAAACAGTAGAGGGGTTTTGATACCCTAGGAATCGCGAACCTGAGCATGGTTTTAATTTCAAAAACGGCAGGGTTTAGGTCGATTAATTACTGAAAATTGGTTCGAAACTCTGGTTTGATAAGTTAGAATTGAATCGAAGTACTCTGATAATAAAAATTGATAAAATTATAGGGCTTTTGACAAAAACAACTTTGCGAATCTGATGATGTGGTTTAATTGCATTAATTTTGTGTTAAAGATCGAAAACCCCAAATTGTTTACAGGATGAACCCTAATTACTGGATCATGATCAATTCGATAATGGAAACCCGATATTTCATAGGGCTTTCACTCTACAGACGATTACGAGTCTAATGATGTGATTGAATTTGATTTAAATACGGTTTAGAGTTGGATTTGACAATCTGGTTTCATAAGAACCCTAGATTATGGGTTACAACAATTTGTATAATAAAACATCGAATTGACAGAGGGCTTTCTATGAAAATGGTGTTTCGAATCCAACTGTATAGGTTAATTGTATTTTGATTGGGTCTAGACTAGGGTTCGATTAAATCGGTCAGAGATGAACCCTAGGTTACAGATTTCGATCGAATTGATAATGTAAGCCCTAATTGACTTGGGGCTTTCATTTAAGAGATGAAAACAAAGCTGATGATGTATCTAGTTACCTGAATTGATGTCGGGACGGTGGAGGTCGACTAAAACAGGTCCGACGATGATTGGTTCGATTTCCGGTGGCTTTTGCTATGAATCCGATCAACTTGACGAGTACAGAGGTTTCAAAGAGACTCTATTTAGGTGTGCAGTATGTTGGTTTGCCAATTGGTAACCGATTACAGTCGAATTCGATTGAGTAAGACATAGAGTCGACGGTTATGGTTTAACAACCATTAATTCAGTTTAAATCCAGTGTAATGGTGATGATTACGTTATAATTAAGTTCGTTAAGAGTCTGATTGTATACACCAGTTACGAATTTTGGTATATCATTTAGCATGAATGCGAATTTGAATCAAAATGTCACGGGTTTGACTTTAAAAGTCAACAAGAACCAAAACTTCTTGATTTTGACTTTGAGGAGTCAATTGATTTGATTTTGCATATTCACACAACTAGTCCTTGTTGTTTTAAGTTTGATTCGTGACTGAATCAGTCCCTGGGATTAGATTTAGTTAATTAAACTGGATTTAGTTAGCGAGGTTAAGTTTTTAACAGAAAACTTAACGGAATTGTTAACGGAGTTAACATAAAAGTCCGGATTGTCACATATTGCTATGCATCAATTCAGGGTCTTGGTTGTGTATTAATGCAACACGAGGAAGTGATCGCATACGCTTCTCATCAACTGAAAATCCACGAGAAAAACTATACAACTCATGACTTAGAGTTGGGAGCCGTAGTTTTTGCACTAAAGATCTGGAGACATTACTTCTATGGTACCAAGTGCACTATCTACACCGATCACAAGAGTCTTCAGCATATCTTTGAATAGAAAGAGTTGAACATCCGACAACGTCATTGCATCGAACTTTTTAACGACGATGACTGTGCTATCAAGTATCATCCGGGAAAGGCTAACGTAGTAGCCGATCCGTAGTGCTCAACTCGAAGCCCTGAAAGAAGGAAAACCTACCTTTGGAATCCACACGAGGTATGGAGAACCAACTCGAGGTTAAATCAGATGGTATTCGCTACTTCGCGGAGCGAATGTGAGTTCCAAAGTACGGGGACATAGGGGAACTTGTAATGGAAGAATTTCACAAATCGCGCTATTCTATTCATCCTGGTTCCGATAACATGTATTAAGACCTAAAGATTATCTATTGGTGGCTGAACATGAAAGCTGATATAGCCACCTATATTAGCAAGTGCCGGACCTGCTCGAAGGTCAAAGTTGAGTACCAAAAACCTTTTGGTTTGCTTCAGCAACCAGAAATTCTGATGTGGAAATAGGAGCAGATTTCCATGAACTTTATCACTATACTACCCCGAACTCCTACAGGATGCGACACTATCTGGGTGATCGTAGATCGTTTGACCAAATCCGATCACTTCTAGCAATCAGAGAGACTGATAAGATGGAAAATCTCACTCGTGTTTATCTTAAGGAGGTCTTCTCTTCGCACAGGTTGCGAATCTCGATCATCTCGGATCGTGACGCTCGATCCACCTCACGTTTCGGGAAATCCTTACAAAAAGCCCTAGGCACGCACCTAGATATGAGCACAACATACCACCCTCAAACAAATGGCCAGTTTGAACGTACTAATCAAACCCTAGAGAACATGCTATGAGCTTGTGTGACTGATTTTGGAAACAGTTGGGATACTCATCTGCCTTTAGTAAAGTTCTCCTACAATAACAGCTATCACACTAGCATCAAAGCAACACCATTTGAGGCGTTATACGGGCGGAAATGCCGATCTCCTATTTGTTGGGCTGAAGTTGGGGATAGCCAACTTACGGGTCCTAGACTTGTGCTTGAAACTTCAGAGAAAATCATTCAAATTCGAAATTGTATGGCAGCAGCTCGTGACCGTCAGAAAAGCTATGCCAATAAGCGTCGGAAACCGCTTGAATTTCAAGTAGGCGACATGGTCCTATTAAAATTCTCACCTTGGAAAGGTGTAATTCGTTTTGGGAAACGAGTCAAACTAAATCCTCGTTATGTTAGACCATTCAAGATAGTGAAGAGAATTGGCCTAGTAGCATATCATGACTTAGTGGTGTACACAACGTCTTTCATGACTCGAACTTGAAGAAATGTCTAACAGACGAGACACTCGCTATTCCTCTTAAGAAACTGAAAATCGATGAACAGTTACGTTTCATTGAAGAACTAGTAGAAATCATGGATAGGGAAGTCAAAACGCTCAAACACAGTAAGATCCCTATTGTCAGAGTTCGTTGGAACTCGAAACGCGGACCGGAATTCACGTGGGAGCGGGAGGATCAGATGATGCGCAAATATCCTCATCTGTTTAAGCACTCCACGTCAAACACTTAAGGTACTATTCTAATTTTCGGGACGAAAATTCTTTTAACTAGGGGATGATGTGACACCCTGAAAAAAAAATTTATTCTAATTTTCGAGACGAAAATTCTTTCATCTAGGGGATGATGTGACATCCGGCTAATTTGAGTTAACCCCGTTAACCAAATGCAGTTAATTCTTAACCTAGTTAACCCTAATACAAACCTCAGGGACTAATTCTATCACTTTTAAACTCTAAATCACATAAAATTGCAGGGACTGATTCTGCCAAGTCCCAAAACCCTATTTGTTGACTTTTAGAAGTCAAACTCACGACGTTTGATCCAAATTCGAATTCCATAACCGATTTCTATCACACCCCGGTCCCAGACACCGGTTAGTCGTGACGCATGGTACAGAACACACAGTGGAAGCTAAACTATTAACTTGATACGCCCGTAACACAGGACAGTTATTTAACCAGAGTAGTACCTCCAACAGAGATGTTCCTAGGTAAGGACGACGGGTCTAGGAGAGATTTATACACCGTCCTTTCCTAGACAGAACATTCCGTTCGTCAGATAACTACATACTGGTCAGAAGGTCGCCTTCTAGTTACTGTGACGTTGATACCAAAAACATATATCGGAAGCTAAGTCATAATACCTTGTTTATTAATAACTAAACTATATTACATCATAAACCAAACTTTTATTACAAACTTAACCATTTTCCAGGACTTATAGCTCTTCCAAGCGTGCCTCCATTTATCAGAGTATTCAATCAGCAAGTCTATCTGAAATGCCATCTACTAACCTGTCTAAAAGTTTTAGAAAATAACTGGGTCAACATAAGTTGGTGAGTTCTCTTTTAAAATCATTTGGTTTCGAAATCAGGATTCACAATATTATCAATTGAGAACCTATCTTGAAATAATTTGTATCATAGCTAGATAACAATCATTTCCATCATCTGCCCTATAACTGAAACAGATGGCAATCTGACCATACTGTTCAAACTGGACAATAGTCTACTGCCGAAACTGAACAGTAGACTGCCTCGAAACTGAAGGCTTGGTCGACACAGGAATTACTATCATGATACACCCCACCACATGAAAGCTTTTATCTGACGCACTGATATCGTTTTATAATCAAAACCATTTATAAAACATTTCCTAGTTAGATGAACCCACCTCGATAGTATCTCAGCTTATTGTATCAATAATACGACAAATACTTCAGACAGCACCTCAACGTATAACTAACTACATAATTAAAATCTACAATAAGCTTAATAATATATAATCAAAGCTTAATGATTAGTAACCAAGTTGTCGGAACCTTACCTCAGCACTATAAACTGGACTTTCAAACGTGTACCGACACTCTGGCACAGATCCCTAGACTAAGTGTGGGTGTTTAAGTGTTATTGTGTGTGTGGAATATGTTCTAATAGTTCTGTCCATCGATTTCTATTTTTAGGCTATCATCGGACCTGTAGCGAACCGCTATGCTAGGCGGTGATGGTCCGCCACCCTTTGTGGCGGTGTAACTGGATTGGGGCGCACGTAGCGGACCGTTAAGCTTTGGCTTAGTGGTCCGCCACCCCTTCCACGCGTCACAGGGACACGTGTCGGCTCCCGGTGATTTCCTTAGTGCACACGCACCGGAACATCGCGAATATCTTTCACCCTTTCTACCACATCCACAACACAAGCCATGTATGCCTTGCACCCACGCAGCATGTACTTTGTTGCCTTCACAAAAGAACACAATCTTACGTTGCCTTTCTTTTCACCTTCTATGTAAATGGACTCACCCGATGGGGAATCGAGTTGTATTGTGTTAGGTCCACATAGAATATTCGCTTTGTTCTTTGATAACCAATCCATTCCCACAATCACATCAAAATCCCCCATGGACATAGGAATTAAGTCTATAAGGAACGTTTCACCCCCCGCCCTTAACTTGCAATTCCTATAAATATCAAAAACTAAGAAACTCTTATCATTTGCCGCCTCGATTTCTAAGGGTTCATCTAACTTGCTACTTAGAAACGAAGAATGCTTAACAAATTTCAAAGACACAAACGATCGACTAGCCCCCGAATAAAAAAGAACTAGTGCAGGTAAAGAATTAATCTTGAATGTACCTGACACCAACTCCGAGTTTGTCTTTGCTTCTTCCGTCGAGATGTGGAAAGCTCTACCTTTTGGCCTCGGTATATCTACCTTCTTCTCGCTTCCACCTTGTTTCAATTCAGGACAATCCACCCTATTGTGCCCGGGCTTGTAACAGTTATAGCACAAGTGAATTTGGCTTGTACATTGCCTAGCCATATGCCCCGGCTTCCCACATTTATAGCAATTCAAAGTCCCCTTTCTACATTCCCCGAAATGTTCTTTTCCACAAACTTTGCACCCACGGGGAGAGAACTTGCTAAAAGGATTCTTACTAGGGCTCCCGCCCTTTATCTTCTTCACCACCATATCCACAATCTCCCTTTTCCTCTTTTCCCCTCTAGCTTCTTGCCTCCTCAACTCCACCTCCCTTTCCCGACACCTGCTTATCAAATCTACAAGGGTGGTAAAATAGGATGGAGATATGCTATCTCTAAACTCCACCGTCAGCATAGCATAAAACCAATCAATCTTCACCTTCTCGGTCGACACCACGTCCGGAGAGAACTTGGCGCGATCAAAGAATGCCCCATCCAATTCATCTACTGACTCATTATTTTGCCTCATGAGGAGGAACTCCTCAGTCATCCTATCCACTACGGCCTGAGGGCAATGATATTTCAGAAAGGCAGTCTTGAATTCCTCCCAAGTCATGGAGGTCACACCCAACTCACCCCTCTCCTTTCGGAGATTCAATAGCCATTCCTTTGCCCTCCCAGTAAACAAAGGCACATTAAACATCACCCTATCCTCAGGCTTACACTTAGTTGTTTCAAATTTAGATTCCATATCCACCACCCACATGTGGCTAAGGATCGGGTCCACTTGCCCATCATACTCCTTGGGCTTGATCACCATAAACTCCTTTAAAGTACACCCTTGTGGTTCCCTTTCCTTTTCTTTCATAACCTCCTCAAGAGTGAGCTTAATAGCCCCTCTCATTTCTTCCATAAGTAAGGATGTGGCTTGCTCAAAGGCCTTGGCCACTTCTTCCTTTATCATTTCATGGATTCTTGGATCCAATGGTTCATTGTTCGCTTCGTCTGTCATCTCTAAACTGAGAAATAGAACAAAGACACCTTAATACCCTTGCACAATCAATACCCTAGGTATCCGTCACACATTCACTCTTATATATATTAAGTATATATATACCTACCTATATACATACATACATATATAATCACCTACACCTAATCCTTGCAAATGTTCATTGTTATATGGTTATCATAAAGACCCTTGCACATCTCGTCTTATTAATCATATTTCCCAGACATGTTTAATAATACGCTACGCCCAATTGTAATTATCATCTCCATATAACAAATAAGTTTCTGGCCACTCTTTGCGTCTCCGGGGGCGGCAGGCGGCGGCGATGGTATGGGGCTGAAGAGCTTGGCGACACGGTCGCGTGGATATATTATACGTCCAATTCCGAGTTCGTTTGATAGGGATTCAAGCAGCGCGAATTTAGAAGCGTAAAACAAGCAAATTCGGCCACTGTTTTGCTTTTCGGCGACGTAGGTGGCGGATTACGGCGACGGCGACTGGAGGGCCTTAAAGGGTTCGGCGATACGAATGCGTGGACATATGATTCGCCTAAAACGGAGTTCGTTTGGGTTGGTTTTAAGCTACTCGTATTTTGACGAGCAAAACCGGACGGGCTGAAATACAAATACGTGTTCTGGAAGCAGCGGTGGCGGCGACGGCCAACACCAATAATTTTCTGAGGTGAGGCATGTTGAGACGAACGTGTGGATAGGTGGTTCACGCGAAACGGAGCTCGTATGGTCGAGATATGAGCAAAGCAAGTTTTCCTCTCGCGTGGTGCTCAGCAGTTTCGTACAAAACCGCTTAGAACGGCTTGTACGCCAAGGTATGACCCCATAGGACTTTATATTCATTGTTGGGGAGTATTTTGGGATATGGGAAAAATGTCGGGAACGACTTTTGGGAACGTTTTTCGGTAACGTTAATTTAAGGGTTTTTGTGCGCGAGCGAGCGTGTCGGTTGTACGGTTTGAGACGAATTAAACCGAGCTTGTAGCTACTGGTCCAGAATAGATGCGTTAGTGTTACTACGGTAATAGGATTGATCTGGGTAGTTCATTTGATGACAGGTTCGCGTTGGACTACGAGTTTACGGATATGCGACTTCGAAAGGAAAGCTTCGCAACCGGTGAGTTTCTAATCCCCCTCTTTTAAACGTTTTACTGTTTTGGGGCTATCGTACACACGTTCACGTGGTATTATTATAATTAATCATGTTAAGGGTCAAGGGTTCTAAACCAATACGCTTTGAGTATAAATTGCTTAATTGGGAGTCGTAGGGTTTATGCGTGTTCACAGAAATGTGTGAGTTATAGAGACGAGATATTAATGTGCGACATGTTAAGGGTTGGACAGGGAGAGCGGGCTTAAATTTAAAAGGGTTATGATTGCATGTGGGATATGTTGTGTTAGTGTCGTGTGTAAGGTGCAGGTGTAGTTAATGAGTCCTGTATTTGACGTGATATTATATGTTTATATTTGTATTGTATGTTTGGCGGCGTTGTCTTTGTGACATGGCGGGTATTGTGTTTGTCTCGCTGTCATCACGACACGACAAACGGGATCGTGGAGGACGAGGTCCTTTGGGAAGTCACCAATGGGGACATTTATTTAACAGGTTAATGATGAGCTTGGGGTGTGTCGATCGCCCTAACGAGGGTAACCCTGACGAGGGTGCAGTGACGAGGTATGTGTTTACATGGGTATTTATATATGTATAGGATTGCATGTAAACGTTGAGTTATTTGATTATGAATGTGGTGATGTTAAGGCGGTAATGTTAGTGTGACGTGTAGATGTTATTATTGCGGTATGCAGAGTTGGACCGACCGTTGAGTCAGGATTTGTTACGTGACGTGTGTAAGTGTCGTGTCAGTTAAATGTGAGAGCCTTGGTTAAGGCCAGGCGTGTGTTAATTTCTATAGTATGTTGTGTTAACCAAGTGTCGGGTTGATACTTGTTCTTGGGTTTGAGTTATTAGTGTAGTAAGTTAAGTTTATGTCAACGAGATGGTAATATTATTACTATGGTTATTATTATTACTAGTAGTGCGGGTTGAGTCCCGGGTGATGAACGGTTAAGGGATGCCGTGGGATGTCAGGGGGTTAACTATTCGTTAATAAATCATAAAAAAAATTTGTAAGGACCGAAGGGTCCGGAGTGGATTAAGTTAATGAATATAACGATGATGGTTTTTGTTTAAATTAAACTATTAGGACTCACTCAGCGTCGCAGACTTTGTGTGTACGTTAGATTATTTGCAGGTAAGTGTATGGTTGACGTATCTTGGCTTGGAAGCGGCGTTACTCGGATTAGTGTGAAGGCATTCGTGAGGTAAGTTAATAACGTTAAATAGTAATAAATGAGTTTTGAAAGACTTCCGCTGTAGTTTGAATTGAAATAAATGCATTTTTAATGAAAATGACATGTTATGAGAACCAACTCTAGGATGCCCGGTTCATAAGATCGAGGAACGTCTACACACCCGGTTCATAAGATCCATGAAAACCGCTGGCGCGTTGGTTAAACCGAATGGCATAACCGTGAACTCATAGTGACCGTATCGAGTGCGAAAAGCTGTCTTATGAACGTCGTCTTCTTTCACTTTCAATTGATGGTACCCGGATCTCAAATCAATCTTAGAGAACCATGACGCCCCTTGGAATTGATCGAAGAGGTCGTCAATCCGAGGTAACGAGTACCTATTCTTCACTATGAACTTATTCAACTCACAATAATCCATACACATTCTCATGCTTCCATCCTTCTTTTTGACGAAGAGAACGGGTGCACCCCAAGGCGAGACACTTGGGCGTATGAAACCTTTATCAAGTAGCTCTTGTAATTGCTCCATTAACTCTTTCATTTCCGGCGGTGCCAACCTATAAGGTGCTTTGGCTACTTGCTTAGCACCCGGTATCAAATCAATCCCAAACTCCACTTCCCTCTCCGGTGGAACCCCCGGTAACTCATCCGGAAACACATCCTTAAACTGATTCACAACCGGAACATCGCGAATATCTTTCACCCTCTCTACCACATCCGCAACACAAGCAATGTATGCCTTGCACCCACGCAGCGTGTACTTTGTTGCCTTCACAAAAGAACACAATCTTACGTTGCCTTTATTTTCACCATCTATGTAAATGGACTCACCCGACGGGGAATCGAGTTGTATCGCCTTAGGTCCACATAGAATATTCGCTTTGTTCTTTGACAACCAATCCATTCCCTCTATCACATCAAAATCCCCCATGGACATAGGAATTAAGTCTATAAGGAACGTTTCACCCCCCCCCCCCCTTAAGTTGCAATTCCTATAATATCAAAAACTAAGAAACTCTTATCATTTTCCGCCTCGATTTCAAAGGGTTCATCTAACTTGCTACTTATAAACGAAGAATGCTTAACAAATTTCAAAGACACAAACGATCAACTAGCCCCCGAATAAAAAAGAACTAGTGCAGGTGAAGAGTTAATCTTGAATGTACCTGACACCACCTCCGAGTTTGTCTTTGCTTCTTCCGCTGAGATATGGAAAGCTCTACCTTTTGGCCTCGGTATATCTACCTTCTTCTCGCTTCCACCTTGTTTCAACTCGAGACAATCCACCCTATTGTGCCCGGGCTTGTAACAGTTATAGCACAAGTGAATTGGGCTTGTACATTGACTAGCCATATGCCCCGGCTTCCCACATTTATAGCAATTCAAAGTCCCCTTTCTACATTCCCTGAAATGTTCTTTTCCACAAACTTTGCACCCACGGGGAGAGAACTTTCTAAAAGGCTTCTTACTAGGGCTCCCGCCCTTTATCTTCTTCACCACCTGATCCACAATCTCCCTTTTCCTCTTTTCCCATCTAGTTTCTTGCCTCCTCAACTCCACCTCCCTTTCCCGACACCTGCTTATCAAATCTACAAGTGTGGTAAAAGAGGATGGAGATATTCTATCTCTGAACTCCACCGTCAGCATAGCATAAAACCTATCAATCTTCGCCTTCTAAGTCGACACCACGTCCGGAGAGAACTTGGCGCGATCAAATAAAGCCCCAGCCAATTCATCTACTGACTCATTATTTTGCCTCACGAGGAGGAACTCCTCAGTCATCCTATCCACTGCGGCCTGAGGGCAATGATATTTCAGAAAGGCCATCTTGAATTCCTCCCAAGTCATGGAGGTCACACCCAACTTACCCCTATCCTTTCGGAGATTCAATAGCCATTCCTTCGCCCTCCCAGTCAACAAAGGCACGCTAAACATCACCCTATCCTCGGGCTTACACTTGGTTGTTTCAAAGTTATATTCCATATCCACCACCCACCTGTGGCTAAGGATCGGGTCCACTTGCCCATCATACTCCTTGGGCTTGATCACCATAAACTCCTTTAAAGTACACCCTTGTGGTTCCCTTTCCTTTTCTTTCATAACCTCCTCAAGAGTGAGCTTAATAGCCCCTCTCATTTCTTCCATAATTAATTGCTCAAAGACCTTGGCCACTTCTTCCTTTATCTTTTCATGGATTCTTGGATCCAATGGATCATTGTTCGCTTCGTCTGTCATCTCTAAACTGAGAAATAGACCAAAAACACCTTAATACCCTTGCACAATCAATACCCTAGGTATCCGTCACACATTCACTCTTATATGTATGAAGTATATATATATACCTACCTATATACATACATATATAATCACCTTCACCTAATCTTTGCAAATGTTCATTGTTATATGGTTATCATAAAGACTCTTGCACATCTCTTCTTATTAATCATATTGGCCAGACATGTTTAATAATACGCTATGCCCAATTGTAATTATCATCTCCATATAACAAATCACAAAACAAGTTTCCGGCTACTGTTTGCGTCTCCGGCGGCGGCGATGGTATGGGGCTGAAGAGCTTGGCGACACGGTCGCGTGGATATATTATATGTCCAATTCCGAGTTCGTTTGATAGGGATTCAAGATAACTACATACTGGTCAGAAGTTTCTAAGAGAGATTTATACACCGTCCTTTCCTAGACAGAATATTTCGTTCGTCAGATAACTACATACTGGTCAGAAGGTCGCCTTCTAGTTACTGTGACGTTGATACCAAAAACATATATCGGAAGCTAAGTCATAATACCTTCTTTATTAATAACTAAACTGTATTACATCATAAACCAAACTTCTATTACAAACTTAACCATTTTCCAGGACTTATAGCTCTTCCAAGCGTGCCTCTATTTATCAGAGTATTTAATCAGCAAGTCTATCTGGAATGCCATCTACTAACCTACCTGAAAGTTTTAGAAAATAACTGGGTCAACATAAGTTGGTGAGTTCTCTTTTAAAATCATTTGGTTTCGAAATCAGGATTCACAATATCATCAATTGAAAACATATCTTGAAATAATTTGTATCATAGCTAGATAAGAAGCATTTCCATCATCTGCCCTATAACTGAAACAGATGGTAATCTGACCATACTGTCCAAACTGGACAATAGTCTACTGCCGAAACTGAACAGTAGACCGCCCCAAAACTGAAGGCTTGGTCGACACAGGAATTACTATCATAATACACCCCACCACATGAAAGCTTTTATCTGACGCATTGATATCGTTTTATAATCAAAACCATTTATAAAACATTTCCCAGTTAGATGAACTCACCTCGATAGTATCTCAGCTTATTGTATCAATAATACGACAAATACTTCAGACAGCACCTCAACGTATAACTAACTGCTTAATTAAAATCTACAATAAGCTTAACAATATATAATCAAAGCTTAATGATTAGTAACCAAGTTGTCGGAACCTTACCTCAGCACTATCTATTTCAATTTGAAGGCGTAAGGCTAGAAACTGGACTTCCGAACGCGTACCGACACTCTGGCATAGATCCCTAGACTAAGTGTGTGTGTGTGTGTGTGTGTTTAAGTGTGATTGTGTGTGTGGAATATGTTCTAATAGTTCTGGCCATCGATTTCTATTTATAGGCAATCATCGGATCCGTAGCGGACCGTTATGCTAGGCGGTGGCGGTCCGCCACCCTTTGTGGCGGTGTAACTGGATTGGGGCGCGCGTAGCAGACCGTTACACTTTGGCTTAGCGGTCCGCCACCCATTCCACGCGTCAGATCCAATCGGTGAGTCACAGGGACACGTGTCGGCTCCCGGTGATTTCCTTAGTGCACACGTAGCGGACCGCTAAGCTCTTGGGTAGCGGTCTGCTACCCCTTCCTTTCCAAAATTTTTATTTTCAGTCCTTCATCTTTGGGAAATATACTATTTAACCCTTAGACTCTAATTTATGATATTTTTAGCCCTTAATTTCTATGGGAAAATTCGAGGTGTTACAATTTCTGATCAAAATTGTAACTGAATTACACGTTCATGACATTAACGTTCGTCATTATAGCATTAAACCGCATTATTACATCGAATTAAACCCCAATTATGGGTAATCATGACTTAACCGCTGACCATCATTGTATGTCCATCAAATTCGACGAATTCATGTGCCATTCTCACAAAAGAGTCGTCTGCGCACCTTATACGACCTCCCATGAAGCTGTTGCGCACTTCTGTTTCACCGGAAAAGCGACCAAGCTCGCCAGAGACCAAAACACGCGAAGTCGGAGCCCCTTTAGTCGAACACAGTCGATTCGACATTCATTCTGGTAATTTCTTACTCCATTAGTTTCGTTTCCACCTCTAAATCAAAAGCCCTAACCTTTTAGAGGCTTATATCATCGATTCGATCATGAACCAGATTCTAGGGTTCATAAGATTTGGGGTTTAATCGAACTCCACTCAAAACTCTGTTTAAATTCAATTAGTTTACATCATTAGCTTTGCCATCTGGTACTCATCGAAATCCCTATGTTAATTGTAACAAACAACATCGAATCGAACATGATCTAGTAATCTAGGGTTCGTTCATGAACAATATGTGGGTTTTGATCCTAGACTTAACCAAAATGAAATTAAACTATACCAACAGTTTCGCAATGTCTAAATCTATAAAAGCCCCATGATTTTAACATGTAATCTTATCAGATTTGTTCTAATCGATCCCACGTTTGAAACCTAGGGTTCGGTTTTTGAATCAGGAAGTAAACGATCCTAAACTCAACGAATTTGAAATTAACTTCACCCACTGATTCGCAAACCCCCGATAAACAAAACCCCCCTATACATTTGATTCTAATCGTGGTCGAGTTCGAGGGTAACTGGACTGGGTTTGGGTTCGACTTCGTATAGGGGAGAACCACAAGATCATGGTATGATTAAAACAATTTCGGATCGGTCCTTTGTGCGATTCCCTAGCCGGCTGAGTTGGTTAAGGTGTTAGGCTGTTGTGGAAGAGACCCGGGTTCGAGTCTCTCCACCCTGTTTTATTTTTAAAACTTGTTTTTGATGTTTTTTTAAATATAAAATCATTTTCTATATTATTATATTGATAAAATGATACGTTTTGAAACTCGAAAAACACCCATAGGCTCGGGTTTGGTTTTACAACCCATATTCATTATTATTCCCCACTTTTAAAATAATATGTTTATATTATTTTTGACCCATTACTCCTATTAAAAATAATATATATTATATATTATTTTCACCACATTAATAAACATTTTGTAACACTTTGGACGTATAAATAATATAGTTAATTATATTTTTTACCCATAAATATATTATCAAATAAAAATAATATAATTATTATTTTTAACACATAAGTGATTATTTTATTAATCCAACGAGCTTAAAAATAATATATTAAGTTATATTATTTTCTTAGACCGTTTATAGATAGTATGAACGTACGAATATTGTTATTATATATTATTATTCGTAATTACAAATATTAGACACGAAACGTATTTACCTTCGTTATTATTAAGGAAACCCTTATTCCCGTAGACAAGTCCGTCTACTTGTTAATCATTAGAGCGTCATAGGACGTTCAAATCTTCCGTGTCGTCGTCACAAAGATCCCATTGTATCCCTAACTATTATGCTTATAATTTTAGGGCATACGTAGACAGTTCACAGGCAAACTCTTGTGTTTCCTACTTGCATCCTTGTGTGGTGCTATCTACTCGTAAACAACTCAGGTGAGTTTTCACGGCCCCTTTTACTGTTTTAAATTGGGGGAGAAAACATGATGCAAACTATTTTTGATTATTGTAATTCATATGTTATCACTGTTGAGGCTAAGCGTAACACACTATCACTGAAAGTCCTCACACACATCGGATGTTAATATGGATCTTAGCGAGCTAATGTTTAGTAGTACTACTTGTGTATTATCCGGGACTTTCCGATGTATCTTTTCTAATTTTCGTTGTAAACTATCTATTCTAAATTTCAATGAACGTACCATTTCAAGATCCTTACACATATTATTTGATAAAATGAATGGTTTAAATACATGTGTAATTAAACAAACAAATAATATAGAATAAACCTTTCAAACCTTGTAGGCTTATTATCATAAAATAAATAATAATCTTAATAACCTTAAACACATAAAACTTATAAGAACTTATTCGATTTTTATAAGAATAATACATAATTATTTATTTTATAAAGTCCAGGGGCTAAACTGACATTCTTGAAACTTATTTTAAACAAAAATAACAAGTTTACACATAAAATGTTAAAAGCTTGAAACATCAGGACCTGTTATGCAAACAGCTCAAAACTTCCGAAACCCAAACCAGTCGCGAGTTCGAGCCTCGCGACACTCGGTTTTCACCTCCTTTTGTTCGAAAACGAAATCCCGGCCAAATACGTTGCACCTCGGGCTTCCATTCACGCATGCGATCCTACCCCGAGGTGAATCAATGCAAAAGTCCAACTGTAAACACGCGTGAAGCCAGATTTTGATTCGTTTAAACTCAACCGTAAACCCCCAACTAATCTAGCATTAAATGACGAAATTGATTATAAATACGGGTAGAAACTCATAGACGACACCACACCCAAACTTCCTAATCCATCAATTCGTTCATATCAAACCCACATTGCTCGATTTAAGGGTGAGCAGTTAACGGGTATTACCCGGTAAACCCGTTGGAACCGACCCGTGAGGAACCGTAAAAGCTACCAAGGGTACGGTAAACGGGTATGTGATTTAGCCTCAAAAGGGTAAGGGTCGGGTACGGGTAGGGTACGGGTCTAGAACCGAAGGCAACCCGTATACCCGTTCAACCCACCACCTTCTAAAGAAGTAAAAAATTTAAAAAATTTCCAAAATATTTAGTGTAGATCAATATGTAAATATGTGATATATTTTTTAAATTTACCAAATTTAACTATACGGGTCTATCTTCGGAAAACCCGCAAACCCTTACCCGTTTACCCGTGAACCCTTAACCGACCCTTTTAACTATTGTACGGGTCACAGGTATGTATTTGGTCATCAAAAGGGTACGGGTACGGGTATACCTGTACGGGTCGGGTATACCCGTTTGCACACCCCTAGCTCGATTGAAGTTGCGCCGGCCGTTCCTGAACTCAGACCCGACCTCGCCCATCTCGATATTATTTCAGGTAATTCTTGAGGCCATCATCTTCGTTTTCATCCTATAATCAAAAGCCCTCTGTCAATTTACAATGACAGAGGGATCTTCGATTCGAATTTCGGGTTTGAAAATCTAGGGTTCATACGGATTTGAGGGTTGATTTGAGATTGTGTTTAAGTATTTTATTTTCCAGGTTATAACTCAACGAGGCCCGTAGTCAGGTGGTTTGTGCGCGTGTGTGTTGGTACAGGCGGCCCGGGTTCGAATCCGGCCGGCCTGAGTTTTGGAACTTTATTTTTTTTTATGCTTTTAAAATCAGTTTTAAAAATCCTAATTATTTTTATAAAATCGGTGACACTTTTATAAACCTAAAACTGATTTCTAGTTACACTTTCGCATTCTGGAACATTTTTAATCGAATTAAACTTGTTTAAACTTATAAAAATTAAATCTTTAATATATATTTTTTTTAATCCTTAAAAATTATAAAAATTCTACAAACTTTTATAAAGCTTATAAAATAAACAGAAATCAATTTATAAAATCAGAAATTTAACTTGTTATTATTTTTCTGAAATAAATAGAATTGTTTTTGTTTAAAAACCTTAAGTATTATTTATAAACTTTTAAAACAAACCGAAAACTTATATAATTATAAAAAAATCAGAAAAGGTTTATAAAACTTAAATCTTTATTTTTGAAATCAGAAACTTATAAACTTGGACATTTTATAAAATTTATATTTAACTAAAACTTAAAACTTAATTAATTATTCAATTCAAAATAGGAAATAAATATGTTTCTATTTATTTAAAAACATAATATATATAAATGAAACATAGACCTATTTGAAATATTTATACACATGAAAAGAAACCATTTTATAAACTTACTTTTAAACTACTTCCTAAATAATTATTTGAAATTATTGAGTAAAATGAATACTTAAATACTTTAAATAATTTTAATTAATACATCCTTTTAAAAATTGATAAAGCATGCACTTACAAACTCTTTTAGATAATTATTATTTATTATTTACTCTATTTAAATAAATGGTTATTTATCACTAACATTTGTTTATTTGGATAATTATTATTAATCCATAATAATTATTATTCTTTCAGATAACCATTATATATTTTAAATAATTATTTAACCCTTGGAAATAATTATTTATTTACCTCAATACTTATTTACCCAATTCTCAATTTATATTTTATTTATGATACATGGAAAAACTACTCAGAATCATTATTTCATAATACTCATTTAAAATTTACTATAACTTAAAAACACAATTATTCCCGCCTTCTCATTTGAAACCCTAGCAAATCCTAAAATCCTAGATCCTTGTCAAAAAAATTTAGGATCAACTCTTAAACTTTAGACTTGTCATTAGGCTTGTTATGAGGATATCCTTCCTCGAAACTTTACTACACTTAATCTTTGTTTGGCACTCTTGCATCATTCCAAGTGAGTATAATTAGCCCCTTTTCGTTTTACTTTAGTTATAAACTTGGGGTGGAACATGTATCAAACTTCTAAACTTATACAATTCTTGTACAACTATGTTTACATGCTTATTCTTGTGTTATTATGCTTGAGACTTGCATGCTTAAATTAAACTTTATACTAGCATATCTATTAACTTTGATCAAGCCTATGGTAACAATGATAGATCTATTGTATTTGACCAATCCACCTAGACTGATTGACCCTTCGAGGGGAGCCCATGGTGATTGTTACTGAATTTAAACTTTAAACTTTTAAGGGTAACCTTCGGGTTATGCCTAAACTTGGTTGGAGGATTAATATACACAATGTTTAACATGTTTTGTTCTCACCCTTATACTATAGAATGCATGACATAGTGAATTGTAAAACTTTTAAAAACTTTGTCAATCGGTGTCAAAACCTTTGTATCTCACCAACTATTTTTAGTTGAAAGTTTACTTAACATGTTTCAGGTGCTCAAGTTTGAGGCTTATCTTGTGAACACGTAGAATGATTGGACCTAGAATATCTATCAATTTAAACTTATGTTTTCATTTATGATTGTTGAAAAAAATGTTACTTTCTCCTTATGTTTGAACCTTTAAATTTATTAATGGAATACTTCAACCTTATTAGTCAACCTTGTGCTTTTAAACAACCGCGTCCGCCCCGACGTATAATCCGCCGTCAGTTGGGGTGTGACAACTGGGTTTGACAAGCCCCACCCGCGTTAGTCGTGCTAACTCGATTGGAGGTCGAACGGGTGAAATGTTAGCCTACTCACATTTGCCAGAATTCATAGACCTGGCAGGAGGCAAACAAACACAAAACGTCAGCTTCGGTTGTGAGCGTTTTAGTAAGACATGAACATAGGTTAGCTACCTATAGATACACATATTGAATGTACATAATCTGGTAAACGCTTTCATTACGATATTGAAACCTGTGAACTCACCAACCTAGTGTTGACAAGTTTTCTTACATGTTTTCTCAGGACGTTAAGCAGGTGCACGTTAGGGAAAGCATGGTGTCAACTTGATATATTTAATAAATGTCAATCTATTGAGCATTTATTATGTTTCCGTTATTTTAGACTTGGGCGCGTTGTTTTGCGCATTTACTCTCTTGTTTAAACGCTTCCGCATTAACTCTGAACTTTTATATTATTCCAATTTGAGTCCCATATAGTGTTGTTTGATGTAACTAATGACTGAGATCCTGGTTTGTCACACACCAAACGATAAAACTCCGTTAGTGGAATTTGGGGGTGTGACATATTGTTTCACACAAGCCTTCAAAATCACACCAGCAAGTCACGACAATTAACATCCCGGATAAGCTACAAGCCATCCATATGTCAATGTTTATCAATCACCTAAGATCAATGTTGTAAAACAAGGTCTCCGAGGCCGAATACTCCCCAAGTAATCGCTACAAGGTAGGTTGCCGAAGCCCGAGTACTCTAGGCCTAGGCCGAGTACTCCCTGAGTAATTTCCGCCTAGGTCGAGTACTTCCCGAGTACTCCCAACTCCGACTAGGGAGCGCCTAGCGACTTTTGTGACATTGCCTGAGATGTGTGCTAAAAAAAACGGAACAACTTATGTTAGTGAGTTCATTAACAAACACAGTTCCAAAACATATCAAACATCATCTTGAATACTACTATCATATCAAAGTAGATAACATGTATAATGGCATGCAAATCCCAAAACCAGAGCCTATCATAAAAGTATAAGGGCACAAATTTCCAAAGCCCATCACAAAAGCATAAGGCATTAGGATAAGTCATGTGTACATGTACTTATCATTTGGGGATTGCTAAAGCAAACAAATTTTATCTACAGAATACTAGGTAATAACCTAATAAATGATTACAAAAAATGCCAATTATCACCACCATATTCACTCAAACCTAAATTTTCCCGCCCATTCACATTCTTACCCATTTTAGAAAAAAATCGTGTATCTGACCCGGCCATAACAGCAAAATCGGATCTGATATAAACTAATTGACCCGCTATTCTTCAACTGGTAACCCTAATTTTCTTTTGCACAGCCGCTTTCACCGGCTTCTTCATCAACAATCGGTATAAACCAATTGATGTTGCCAATTACCACTATTTTCTGGCCGACTGTACTTTCTGATCAGTAGGTTTCTGTTTCGTCTTTGATTATTTCGGTTATTTTGTGTTTTTGCTTTCTGTTTCTTGCAACTGATTTAGATTTGTATTTGGTTTTTCTCATAAAATGCATTGCATTTCTATGTGTACAATGGGTTTTTTCTTTAGTAAAGATGTTTGATAGAATGTTTGTGAGAATATAAGTTTCTTTATAATTTCAATTGAAATGTTGGTGCTTTTCTAAACATGGTTCTGATCTTTGATGTTGTTCTATTGTTTTTATTTGTTGCATCCCACTACGACAGTGACAACCATCGAAGTATTGGCATTCGTCATATGAATCCAATTTCAACAGTTGAGAGATGATACTTGAACAGTTTCAAATTAGTTTGTGTTTAGGATTTACTTTGTTTTCAATTGTTTTGTGGGTATTCTGATGAACCAAGTGAATGTTGTGGGTCTATAGTTGACTTCATCTTGAAGAGATTAGAGCATTAAATCCAAAATACTGAATTTTACATATTTTGGTTGAGATTTATATTTGTTTTGCCTTTTTTTGCTTTATAAATTTTATAGACCATTTTATAGCTTTTGCAGCAAAATGTAAGAATACATTAAATAGTGGTTAGAATAAAGTTTGTTAATATTTAATTAGTAGCTTTTTAATTAAGTTTGATATCAAATTTGTATAAAAAAATGTGTTAATATATTTATTAATACTAGTGGGGAACCCGCGCTTGCGGTGGAGTGTACATTTTATGGATTTGTACTCGTCTTTCGTTAGTTTATCAATTGTTTTGTACTTAAAAGAATAGACTTTCACTACACATACCGTACTATCTATAATTGGTAACCGTCAAAGAACCAGTGTGGAACCCGCGCGTTGCTGCGGATTGTACCATTTACGGGTTTAGTTTATCTGACATACGTGGCGTCTCTTCCAATTTGCAGGCTGCTTCAGTTTATCTCGAATGAGGATCGTTGCTTTCCTAGCCCACGTCCCTGTTCGCGGCATCCTCTTCATCGTTTTGTTCTTTGGTTCCACCACCACGTCCTGAACATCATGTCAAGTCCAAGAGAACCAACTTTAGGCATGTAAGTCCTCATAATCTCGTACCTTCCCTGTGCCAACATACAATGTCAACAACTTTCATTTTTACTAATTATTGAAATATTATACATCACCATAAAATCTCTGATACAAATTGGATAAATCAAATTTAGAATTAAAGTACTTTTTTTTACCTTGGGCATCACAGGGATATCTTTCCGTTCCCATTTTGGCTGCAAACCAATTCCTATAAACCCAATTCATTTTGGCTAGAAACCAATTCCTATTAAACCCAATTCCCATCTTTTCAGCAACAGCTTTAACCATGTGCAATTCTCAATTTCAAGACATGGTAAAACATACATGACTGCATCACGATGCAAACAATAATAAAAAAAAGAAACACATTGCAATTTTTATGTAAAGATTACATATACAAACCTGGTAAAGGTGTGAATTAACTTCTGCACAAGTTTGATGGAGAGTTTCAAGAGGATCACCACTCAGCTCAAACGACCACCAGGTTCTAGAGATATACTATGTTTTCCCTAAAAAGAATTAAATAAATTATTTAACAGTAAACAAAAAGTGCAAAGCTGCATATGTTTTTTGTTTTCTACTAACGTTTTTTTGGTAACATAAATAGCGTTGTTATTTCTGTTTGACAGACAACATATGCATAAAAAGTGCAAAGCTGCATATGTTTTTTGTTTTCTACTAACGTTTTTTTGGTAACATAAATAGAGTTGTTATTTCTATTTGACAGACAACAAAATGAAATCACGTTTATCATAACTTAATGGAATCACCTGTCACTTGTTTATTCATAACAATGTGGCATTGTTTTAGGCTTCTTGCATTGACAACGTTTTGTGTACTAATCAAATAAGTTTTAATGTTGAATCAGATGAAGATATCAACTGTATGTAAGTCAGATACAACCTCATTGAACTTGACTATAAAACATGAAAAATTAATTGCAACAAACACACATAATATGAACCCAAATTTGGTACTAAATTTTTTAAAACAACAGCAGAACACAAGGTTCCCAATTAGCAAGATAACATGTTTAATGAATTGTACCTTAAATTCCTTTCAGGCAAATAGCATCTTCTCAACCTTTTGTTCTTCAGGTCTTAACCTGTTATAATCATAAACCCAGCTCATTACCATCTCATTAGGTAAGTCTAAAAAACATAGAGAATTTGAGTCTAAATAACTTACCAATGGCAACAGAAGAACACTTGAAATATGTAGTTTCTTCTTCCTCTTGCTTCTGATATGGATAGATAATAATACACCATTAATTTGTGAGACTTCCTTCACCAAGCAAGTGTAAAAAGCAGCAAATTTTATCATCCAAACTCAAAATGAACTTCGTTTTTTGTGATAAAGATGAAAACACGTTAAAAACTCAAAGGTGTTTTGACCTTTTGCGAATGAGACATCAGCGTGCAATCTAACCATCAGAATCAATTGTAGCAATCAGTTGCAGACAGAGATAATTGAGGTGACGACGGAATCCCTCCAATAGTACCTGCTATTAGATATCGAGTGGTGACGAAGGAGGAGAGTGATGTGGTGACGACGGAGACGGAGACGGAGACGGAGACGGAGACGGAGACGGACGACGGAGACGGAGACGGAGACGGAGACGGACGACGGAGACGGAGACGGAGGCGGAGGCGGCAATGGCTAGGGTTACGGGAGAGGGGAGATGGTGGGAGGCCACTGCGACTTGTTTTGAATCAGGGTTTTTGTAAAGCGGGTGTATAAGATCCGCGTGCTTTGAGTTGACCGGGTAAAAGTCTTAGTTTTAACTTTTGGGTAAAATGGTAATTAAATATTTTTCTTGCATTGTTAATATGTATATTATGAGGTGAAACTTGGTTTAAGTGTTTTAATTTTTTGGTTAATTACAATCTTATCCTTCTAATATGCATTATATAGTAGTATAGATATAGATATAGATAATATTAACGTTTCACCCTGTGTGTTACGCGGGGTTTTAAAATTGGTTATATATATCAAGAAGAAGAAAAAAATATTTTTTATATATATATATTAGGTTACTCACACGTGTATTACACGGGTGAAAAATGAAAAACATATAACTAAAATACGTAAAAAAGTTACTAATGATTGATATTAAATGTTACATATAAAAAAACGAAACAGGCCGAGACCGGTTCTTTTTGGATATCCTATTAAAATATGTAACAGTTTCGACCCATTTTGGTTATTTTCTGTCTCAAATGGGTCGGATAAAAAAAATTATATCTTTCAAACGTAAACAATAGAAACAACTTAAGACTCATAAACAACAAATATAATACTTTTGAACCCTGATATCAATTTGAGTGATTATCTCATCTTTTTTCATTTATAAATAAAATGTTATATATTTAGTAATAAAAATTTTATATTTTTAAAAACCCGTGTAATACACGGGTTGAATAAACCAGTATATTACATCGGTTGAATAAAATATAATGTAATTTGTTAACAAACACATTTGTCAAAATATGTTTTAAAAAAATGTAATTTGTCGTGACAGTTATAAGGTCTGTTAAGTTAGTTTTTAAAACATTTTTTTTCAACTGAGTATTAATTTTTTAATTTAATTGATAAATGTTAGTTCATATTAAGTTTATTTGATTGATGATATAATAACTATTTATAATTAAATAATAAGTATTCGTAATTAGATTTATTAATATAAAGATTATTATTTAATAGGAGAGAGAAATAGAAAATCTAATATTTAATAGGAGAGAGATGCGGGAAAATAAAGACGAGGAGTAAACAGAGAGTGACACGTGTCCTGAAGAGATTTTCATTTATTAGAGTAGTAAGATATATATATATATATATATATATATATATATATATATATATATATGTGTGTGTGTGTGTGGTTAGGTTATAGTAAAAAGAGTTTTAAAAATAAGAAGGGTAAAAAGGATTCTAAGCTTGACATGTGTCATTTTATTGTTTTTAAAGGGAGGGCATAATGGTCAATGTGTAATATACCAGGTCCATGTGTAATATACCAGGTCAATATGTAATACATCAGGTCAATGTGTAATACAAGGTCTGATATTAAACAATGATCAGACCTGATATTACACAATGAACTGATATTACACAATGACCTGACATATTTGAGCGAATTACACAATAATGAGCGAATTACACAATGAGCTGGAAAACGTAAAACACAACGATGAAAAATATTTGACACAATGAACTTGTATTACACAATGAACTTGTATTACACAATGACCTGACTAATTACACAATGAACTTGTATTACACAATGACTTGACTAATTACACAATGAACTTATATTACACAATAAACTTGTATTACACAATGACCAGATGTAACACCCATAATTGGAACACTAATTATTAAAACATTAAACACACGCGGAAGCATTTATCCCAAGAAATTTTTTTTTCTCGCGTACCGCGAGGATTTGGTCACCTCCCTTCGCGTACCGCGAGGGAGTGCCAATTCGCCTGACCGGAAGGCAAGTCTCTCGCGTACCGCGAGGGACCTAGCCCTATTCTTCGCGTACCGCGGGTTGGCTGAGTAAACAGAAAGTTTACTCAGCTGCCAGTTCCAATACTTAGTCAATTTTTCCATCTTTTCCACCAAAACAACAAGACACCCAAAATCCCAACACTTGGATATTTTGACCATTTCTTAAACATCATATACACATTATCAAAATTCACCAAAACATCAAGTTTTGTATCAATTTACATACTAACTAAGATTTTCTTTTAAACCCCCAAAATACCAAAAACGCGTACGAAAATCCTTCAACGCCTCGGACTTGACCTTGACTTACATCGGAGCTTTGCCTGCATAACCACATGAATATTTCACCATTAGTAATGAAGATAAACATAACAATCAAGTATTTAAATACTTGATTCCACCCTTTCACCCATTTGACCCGTTTGACCCGCTTGCACCCATTTGGTCATTAAAGGATCATAACACTTGCAGTTCCACTTGCAAGTTTCATTTCATTCATTTAACTTTCATTTTCATCATTTCATTTCCATTATGGCTCTTAGGCCATAACCTCATATCCATTATGATACTTAGATCATAACCTCTTATCCATTATGGTATTTTAACCATAACCACATATCCATTATGATTCATAGATCATAACCTCCTATCCATTATGATTCATAGATGATAACCTCATATCCATTATGATTCATAGATCATAACCTCATTCACACATATCCATTATAGTATTACACTATAACTTCATTCGTTAATTTCACATATCCATTATAGCATTTCAACTATAACTACATTCATTCACATAACCATTAAGGTATTTCCACATTAACCATATTCATTTATTTACACATATTCATTATAGTTTTATCACTAAAACTACATTCATACTTTTCCACATACTAGTTCATTCAATCATCACATACATTCAATTCAATACATAGTATGCATCATAACACATAAACCACCCAATTATCAACATTACTAAGTAAGTGCAAAGGCACTTACCTTTTGAGTTAGAAGATCCCGTACCACCTTCTAGCTTCGCAATTTGATTACCTAAACATATACACCTAGTTTAGTAATCTAACATACATACATCATCACATTACAATTGAGCCCACAACCCAATTTTAGTTTTCCAACCCAAACTGACCCGTTTGGGTTATTCCCACAACCAAACACCCTCTTTCAACACAAACTCACCTACTTGAGTTTTCTTTCCTATACCTTGACACTAATTTCTCATTCAATAACTTTTATTAGGTCAATTTGGTGTTTGTTCAAGTGTCTATTACCACCTAAACACTTAATCTTCACTAATTCATCATTCTAGCATCATGATCCAAACACCCCCAATTTCCACCATATGAACCCTAACCTTTCAAAATCATAATCAAAGGGTTCTAGGATGTTAATCACTACTCTTTACCTTTAGTTTAACTAGATTATCTACAATCTAACACTAATTCACCACATGCATACTAAATTTTCGGATTTCTTCAAAACCCACCAAATATCACATTCAAAGTGAAATCAAGGGAAGGAAATCACTTACTTGATGTTAGGTGTTACACAATGAACTTGTATTACACGATGAACTTGTAATACACAATGACCTAAAAAACGTAAAACACAATGATAAATACATATAACACAATGAACTTGTATTACACATTGAACTTGTATAACACAATGAACTTGTATTACACAATGAACTTGTATTACACAATGAACTTGTATTACACAATGAACTTGTATTACACAGTGACCTGACTAATTACACAATGACCTGACTAATTACACAGTGAACTTGTATTACACAATGACCAGACGTGGTATTACACAATGAACTTGTATTACACAATGAACTTGTATTACACGATGAACTTGTATTACACAATGACCTGACTAACTACACAATGAGCTGGAAAACGTAAAACACAATGATAAATACATATAACACAATGAACTTGTATTATACAATGACCAGATGTGGTATTACACAATGAACTTGTATTACACATTGAACTTGTATTACACAATGAACTTGTATTACACATTGACCTGACTAATTACACAATGAGCTAGAAAACGTTAAAAAAAATTCGTTTTTGTTTATAACGACACTATACTCGTTTTAAAGATAAAAAAACGCTCGTTTTTATGATGTAATTTTTTTGAAAAAATAATGTCGTATGTTAAAGTTATGAACGTTTAAAAATGAGGGGGGAAACTTGATAAAAAGTCAACAAAAGTGGCCAAGACTAAAATACCTTTCCAACAACTTTTTCTCCTACAATTTAATCTCAATCATTAAATCTTTTCTACAATTTGATCTAATAGCCCTAAATCATTCTCACCCTTCTTACAATTAAAATCCTTTTTACCTGGACCTAATCATATATATATATATATGTGTGTGTGTAGAAGCGGATCTAATAATTTTCTATTGGTGTCCTTTTTAAAATGTTTTATGTATCGTGTCATTTTTCTAAAATATTCGATGTATGTGTCGGTGTCACTTCATTGTCAGATAAGTATATAACATATAAAAACAATTATCAGATAATATACAATACAAGCTTTTTTTTTAATTCATGTCACAACAATAGTTTTTTAGTTGATATGCTCCTAAATATATAAAATAAGTGTCTAAAAAATAATTTTAGCAAAATCTTATTGCCTGTTTTATTATGAAACTACTACACGTAATGAAAATTGATTACTTGGGATGGATTGAGGACAAAATCTTATTGCCTGTTTTATTATGAAACTACTACACGTAAAATGAGAAACGAGTTTATGGCAACTTGGGATGGATTGAGAACAAAAGATAGTCAAAGGATTCTCATTTTTGGTGCCACGAATCGACCGTTTGATTTTGATGATGCTGTGATTCGTCGATTACTACAAAGGTAAGATAATATTAATGTTGCATGTATTCCAATGGGAAAATTGCAAGTAAAAGAAGCATACTTTCTGTAAATTTCCATTTTATTAGTGAAAATTGCAATCATATTATTGTACAATTCGTTACACGTCAATATATCATCCTTCAAATTGATTTTACCCATACTTGGATTATCTATAGAGCATGATGTGATCTACATTACTTTGAATTTAACAGATTTTTGATGTCTTCCCATATATTTCAGATCTTCTTTTCAAGTAATATGTTTTTTTTTCCAACGTTGTATACAAAGAAATATTCACACATTTATGAATTATATTTATTATTTTTCCAATTCACATTGTATTGTTTATTCAGTCTCGTGTAATACACGGGTTCTAACACTAGTTATTTGTATAAAACATTACTAGTATAATACACATCTTGTTTTGAAACTGTTTAGAGGAACTCACGTTGAGCTAAGCGTATAAATTGGCACACGCAATAGCTCACAACCGCATTAAACTTGGGTTAAGCAAAATTATCCTAATCAGTTTCCTAACACGAGTCTTATCACATTTCTCAATAGGTTAAACTAACCTTAGTGATCTACGTGTAGTCTTAAACGTTTTAGTCAACAACTTAACACTTTGAACATTTGTCAACTAGGGTAACACGGCACATATTACATAAGACCCCTAGTAAATATGACCCATATTAACCGTATGGTCAGAACAGTCAATGACATGACAACACGGCCATCATCAGAATGTATCATCGGGCCTGCATTAGAATGTATCACCGGCCCGTATTACAACCTACCAAAATGACCCGTATTCTATACCTAATACGACTTGTATTGAAAAGACTAATACGGCACGTATTGGATTTTTTTGGCCCGTATCGATTCACCCGGTTACCCTAGCATGTATCACATGACTGTACCGTATTATAGTTGTCACCCATACGACCCGTTTTAGCCTTCAAACATAATCCAATTTGATCGACATTTTGTTGCTTAAATCAAATGCTTACCAAGCTTGAATGGATCGATGGAGATGAAGATGACCTCTGATTACCTTCCCCTTCCTTCATTAACTTAAAATACATAAAAGTCTCCCTGATTCAATCTCCTGTCCTCCATGATATTAAAAAAGTCGAGTTCTAGGGTTAATTCCTGACTCATGTTGCCTTATCATTGATACGGTTCGTATTGAACTCATATGGCCCGCATTAGATGTGGGTCGTATGGTCCCGTATAGGAGAGCATATCGACAAGGTGTTACACGAATGACGTTGCTTTGGCTTTAAGCTATCTGGGTTGGTGGTGTGTGTGAGGGAGACACGAGTCAGTAGGCCACTTGGCTACTCATTCCTATATCTCATTTTTATATAAGTTTAATTAATTTTTGAATTCCTTTTATTTTAAAATTAGATTTAATCTTTTTAAAATTTATTTTAAAAATCAGTTTTAATATTATAAATTTCTTTTTTCTTAATTAAATTGTTATAATTTAATTAACAACTATTTGATTTTCTAACATTTATACTAAGTTTATAAAACTTCACAGTTAACTTTATAATTTAGATTTTATTCGTATAAATTTTGTTTATTTCTCGTCATTTTCAGAATATCCTTTTCTGATTCTTATAATTAATACCTAAATCATTATTATGATTTGTTTTATTTAGGTTAGTTATTACATTTATTTTAATTTTTTTAACAACACCTAATCTACTCATATTAAATAAACTCATCAAACCTATATATTGTAGGTTTCAAATTCTCACCAGTTGATAAGATTAACACCACGATGTTATCATAACAAATACACTTATTTTTGTTAACGCTAATGTTGTACATTTACTCGACTGATAATTAGATTTTCTTATCAATAGTTCATCACCAAAATGGCAAAACTCCAAAACTAAGTTTTGCAAAGAGTGTTAGGGACATCATTCTAAAAAAATGTAAACTATCATGTACGTTACGGGTTATATGTCTCTATACATATCGCATGACAAGGCGAAAAATATTCGTACGATTTGTATGAATTGATGAACACCACCTCATACGGGCCATACAAATAATCATACATGCCGTATGGCCATGTTCGTCATATGATATATGCTTCTTTAGTTTTTTTTTTTACAACAATTATTTTACTCCCAAGGTTGATGCTTTGTGATATCATGAGTTCAGGCCATAGAAATATCCTGCACAAGGTGTAGAGTAAAGTTGAATAAATCAGATCGCGAATCAATTCGGCCTCTTCCCGGCCCTTGCGCAAATGTGGGAGCTAAATTAGACACTACTCAACCCTTTTATTTTACTCATAAATACCATCTAATTAACCAGCAGTTGCAGGGATTCGAACCCACACTACATTTATGGAGACAATAACCAATGCCACTAGTATACAAAGCTGACCTTTGCAACGAAAAGGTAAATTGATTATTTCTGAACACCACCACCTAGATTAACTACGATAGAACGAGTAACACCTAGATAATGTAGTGTAAATTTGCTATCCTAAAACTCGAATCCATAACCTTTGATTAAGATAAAGTTGAATAAATCAGATCGCGAATCAATTCGGCCTCTTCCCGGCCCTTGCGCAAATGTGGGAGCTAAATTAGACACTACTCAACCCTTTTATTTTACTCATAAATACCATCTAATTAACCAGCAGTTGCAGGG
Organism: Smallanthus sonchifolius; assembly: GCA_023525975.1. NCBI lineage: Eukaryota > Viridiplantae > Streptophyta > Magnoliopsida > Asterales > Asteraceae > Smallanthus > Smallanthus sonchifolius. Next base: position 247,345 of record JAKNSE010000037.1, on the reverse strand, counting down.
ATTCGAACCCACACTACATTTATGGAGACAATAACCAATGCCACTAGTATACAAAGCTGACCTTTGCAACGAAAAGGTAAATTGATTATTTCTGAACACCACCACCTAGATTAACTACGATAGAACGAGTAACACCTAGATAATGTAGTGTAAATTTGCTATCCTAAAACTCGAATCCATAACCTTTGATTAAGATAAAGTTGAATAAATCAGATCGCGAATCAATTCGGCCTCTTCCCGGCCCTTGCGCAAATGTGGGAGCTAAATTAGACACTACTCAACCCTTTTATTTTACTCATAAATACCATCTAATTAACCAGCAGTTGCAGGGATTCGAACCCACACTACATTTATGGAGACAATAACCAATGCCACTAGTATACAAAGCTGACCTTTGCAACGAAAAGGTAAATTGATTATTTCTGAACACCACCACCTAGATTAACTACGATAGAACGAGTAACACCTAGATAATGTAGTGTAAATTTGCTATCCTAAAACTCGAATCCATAACCTTTGATTAAGATAAGATCACCATAATAACTTTTATCGATTTACCATAACATGTCTACACACTCAACCCCACTCAAAACTTATTACCCGTGTGACTAAACCGGGTCCATCAACTGGTCAAGACCATAACCCGGAGCTACCGATTACCCCGCTCTTTCACCTACATGACGTCCTCTCGCCTTGTCATCTTCCAACGGTCCCAAAATTTCCATATATTTTTCTCCCTTGCCATGCAGTCGAAGAGCGATTTCGACAACAACAACAACCACGCCCTAATTTCATAGATCGATTCTCCGGCGACGAAGATGTTGAAGAACGAAGGAGTGTCGTCGGGAAGCGGCGGAGATAGCGTGACGGAGGAGAGTGCTGTTGGGCGGCCGGTATTCGAACATTCCGGATGGGTTTATCATTTGGGCACCAATTCCATCAAACGCGAATATTGTCACCGTAGATTTCTACATATTAAGGGCAAATACGTCATGATGTATAAGCGTAATCCGCATGAGCACGCCGGCACTGTATGTAACAATATCTTATTCATCTAATTTTGTTTCATTCGGTTAGGGTTTGGGGATCATTCTGTTTGCAATTATGGTGCATTATTGAATTCTTGTTATTTTTTTTTCAATAATTGAATTCTTGGTGCAATATTTTGTATTTGTTCAAATTTAGTATACTGTAATTTGTTTTGTGTGGGCAAAGGCTTGAAGATGATCATGTAAGAACAAAAGTTCAAGTTGTTTTGGGATTAGTTGAATAGGGGTGTAAACGAGTCGAGCAGTCGTTTAGAGCTTTATTTTTAAAGCTCGAGCTCGGATCCTCAGTAGTTATTCAAGCTCAAGCTCGGCTTGTTTGTTATTTATTAATTTGTAATTACTCTCTTTATATAATTTTATAAATATTTATAATTATATTTTTTTTATTAAACATAATATATATATTTTTTTATCATATTTATGTGTATTATAATAATAATTATATAAATATGAGGGCGGACCTTGGAGCAACTGGTAAGGTTGTTGCTTTGTGCCATGGGAAACAACCTCCCGCACAAAGTGTCGGGCAAGGCTGCGTACATCAGATTGCGAAGCGATCGGGCCCCTGCGCGAATGCGGGAGCTAAGTTAAGCACCGGGTACGCCCAATAATAATTATATAAATAATTATTAAATAAAAGGCTCGTGAGTCTGCTCGAGCTCGATACGTGAAGCTCAGACTCAAGCTCGTTTAAGCTCCAGCTTGATTTGATTTTTTAAAGAGCTGGTCTTGAGTAGTTCACGAGCGAGTCGGCTCTTTTACACCCCTAAAATTCAAGTATCTTATATGGATTTTTGTTTCTCAAATGATTCATCATATGATTTCTAGGTGTCAAATAGTTCTTACCTTGCATATTATATTATGCCATTAGTGTTACAATTGATACACTTTGAGTTTAACTTTAAAATGATCCTAATAATGAACCTTTAAAATCAAGCTTGGGCTCAATTTTTGAGGACAGAGGGTTTTCTCTATATAAGATGATAAAACATGATGTTTTAGGTTCAATAAACATGGGTAGGAATATGATGTTTTAGGTTCTTGGCACAATTCACTAACATTAAATTTGATGATTTATGAGAAATGACAAGGTTGTTCTTCATCGTATTGCATTTAATTATTTACAGAAACCGATAAGGAGGGGTGTTGTTGGCCACAAGCTTGTGATGGAGGAGATCAGATGTCGGAAGGTCAATGATGGTGTAAGGACCTTAATTCATGTTCATTCCTTGGTGCATGTAGCAAAATGGTCAGGTTGGTTAACGGGTCAAAATGGGTTCGGATCATAATGGGTAATTTGCCCATACCAGTCATAATGGCTCGGATAGGTTGATATAATTAGGTAACTATATTATTAAGATATCACTTCAAAGGTTTTTTAATCAAGAGATTAAAAGGTTGTAAGCATTTAACTAAGTTTTCAAGGTTTACACATTGATTCATTAAATATAAAATATAACCCCAAATCTATCCATTTCTAAGTAAATAGGTCAACTTTGCCACCTCTACTCCTTAGTCTATATGTGCATATTTGTTAATCATTTGATTTAATTTTTTTAGTTACACCATCCTTCGTTCCATGAAAGTTATCTTCATTTCTCCTCATCCCAAGTAAATGAGATGTAAACTCACATTTTAATTACCCTTGGATCATATAAACGGGACCGCAAAATGAAATTGTGTATTAACTTTCTCTGTGTCCTTGCTGTCATATTTTAATATTTTGGTCAGTATGTAGTCTTTTTACTTGGTATCAATCTTAGGGGTTGTTTGGATGTGCTTTTCCTACCTTACCTGATTATTGCAATTTCAAGTCACAAGACAATCAATTATTAGTGTTTGGGTTGTCAATTCAATGGTAGCTGTAGCTACAACATAACTGATTATTCAAGGGAAAGATGAAGTTACTGTATGACCTATCTTTTCTGTTAAGACCTTAAATAATATGAATTTTCCAAACACTCAAGCAGTGTGTGTGTGTGTCTATATATATATATATATATATATAGGGGAAGGATCATAAGAAAACTCAATGTTCACGAGAAAACCAAAAAACTACTTATTTAAGGTAAAAAAAAATAATAAAAAAATCATAACTCAAAAAATAAATCAAAAATTAAAAAACTGCTTCGGAGACCTTGTTTCCCACGTCGTCCTCGTTCAAAAAAAAAAAAAACTCGAAAAGTAGTGGGTTTAGCTTTTGGGTTTAGTTTAGCGTTTAGGTTAGGTTTTTGGAGGGGTGGGGCGGGTGGGGGGTTTAGGTTTTTGGGGGGTGGGTGGGGGGTTTAGGTTTTTGGGGGGTGGGTGAGGGGGTAGGTTTTTGGGTGGGGGTGGGGTGGGGTGGGGTGGGGTGGGGGGGATTAGGTTTTTGGGGGTGGGTTAGGTTTTTTGGTTTAGTTTTTGGGTTTAGTTTAGGTTTTTGGAGGGTTGGGGTGGGGTGGGGGGTTAGGTTTTTGGGGGGTGGGTGAGGGGGTGGGTGGGGTGGGTTTAGGTTTTTGGGTGGAGGTGGGGTGGGGGGGTTTAAGTTTTTGGGGGTGGGTTGGGTTTTTGGGTGTACTACACATATGCAGTAGGAGTTTTTTGGTTTTCTCATGAAAATGAGTTTTCTAGTGAACTCACCCCTATATATATATTGCAACCCATTTTGTTACGGCTGATTATATGATTCTCGGATTATTTCATATCACATAATTACTCTCAAATCTCACATTCAAACACCTCGTAAATTGATATTGTAATCCCATGAGCAAGTAAATTTATTTCTTTTTTTGAATCATCATATTTTCAGGATCTTTATGTTCTGAAATTCTCCAACCGATTGGATGAGGACAAAAAGGGAGAAGTAAGTTACATTTTCCAACTTACAGTGACACACTTCTCCTGCTTTTAGCTATAATTAGAAGATTCTTTTTATTAGTTTTTCTTTTACATAATTCATGCAAAGAAGTATATGTGCTTGTACTTTTGTTATTAGTTAAACCTTAAGTATTAATGCCCAATAGTTTGTGTTGGAACTTTTTTCCATTGTTGAAGATGTATTATTACATTGTTGCAAGATTGCTTGTGCTACAGCTGGAGAAATCCAAAAATGGATGGAAGCATTAGAACGAGCAAAGAAACAGGTACAAATAATTGCAAGATTTAGTTGTTACCTCTTATGAGTTTGTACACTCATTTTAATAATTGGAGGTAATTTATTTATTCATTTATTTTTACTATCCACTAACCCCTTTAACTGTTATTAACAGGCTGAGTGTGAACTTTCTCAAAGTTCTAATACTAGGGACAAACTGAGCATGGCAAACGAGTATGTTACGGGATCTTGCTAGAACATGCGCATTTCATTTTTAGGGGATTGAATAATCAAAATCACATAATTAGCTCTAATAACATGGGTTGTGGAAGATAATGCTTGGATGTGATTTAGCGTTTTGTAAATTGGAAGTTAATTAGATGTTGAGTGTTTGGTGGATCCTCAATCGTAAAGAATTAATAAATTATGAACAAAAGGGACACCAGTGAAATGGGGCTAAAAGTCTTAAATTAAGTTAAAAGATTGGGTAATTAGGTAATTTTACTATATCCTAACCTAATCATTTCTTCTGTTTCAGCTGGTATGAAGTTGTCTATTATAATTAGATAATTTAAAGCAGAATCTCTTTTTCCAAACATTACAAACTAATTATTTTCATATGCAGTCTATTTCATATTTGTTTAGTGTTCTTACTATTCTGTTTATTTTTGGAAGGATTAATCTTGGAAGACATGGTCGTCGCCATAGGGTAAAACAATATGCTAATCGTTTAAAGAGCCTAATACGTACAAAACAAGGTAAGGTGGTATGGATAGTATTTCCACATACTCACATCACTTGCTTTGTGATATGATTTTATTATCCTTATGCATCATAAAAAATCATGTTGTTTCGTTCTTCATTTCTTCAAGCTTTTTTTTTTCTTTGAAAATTTTATCCCAGTTGTATTAGTCATTGATTACAACTATTTTATGTGACATTCCTTGATAAAAAGTTTTGGAGAAACTAAAAGTAATGGATATCTAACAATCAAACAAACATACCCCAGTAAAATCCCACTCATAGCAAAAAGCTATCGGTAGGATTGGGAGGGTAGGATGGGGCCGACCTTTTCTCTATCTCGGAATATAGAGAGGTTGCTCCTGCTGAGATGACACAGAGTGTGGCATAGATAACATAGAGTATGGCACACAAAATGAAAACATAAAACAAAACAAAAACTACTAAAAATAGTATCAATATATTTATATTTAATAATAGCACAAAATGATGAGAAAGCTATGATGAGAAAACTATAGTAAAACAAACAAACATACCCGGAGAAATCCTACTCAAAGTGGGAACCTTAACTCTATCTAATGGGATAAAGAGGTTGCACCCAGAGAGACCCTCGGCTCAGGAAAGCCTCCTTTTTTGAAGAAAAAGAGGAAAAGGAAGCAAGAATAAAAACAAAAAAGTATCATAGCATAATTCATAAATTACAAAAGATAAAAGAAAAAGAGGGCATAAAAAGACTCAAGCAGCTAGGTAATCCTAGACTAAAGGCCCACCACAGATTAAAAACACACCTACGCAATCTTAGTAAGTGGCTAGCCCTACTCCTATCCCTAAAGGCAACCTAAGTAAAGTACAGTATATGATACGGAGCCCCAACAATAACCTAATCAAAACACTCCCTTAAAAATCCCTAACCTTTATCCGACGTCTTTAAAAACTCCAATAACTCTCGAAGAGGTGCAAGTTTATCAAATCCTGCCTAATCTGCTCATCACATGTCAATTTTGGTCAGCCTCCACTCCTTTTCCCCTCCACTACGAGGGTTTCCACGCTCCTTACACGTCCGCACATGCCTGAACCACCTCAATCTCCCCTCCCTTATCTTATCCGAAATGCGTGCTACCCCTAATCTATCTCTAAAACTCCATTCCATACCCTATCCAGCCTTGTATACCCACACATCCACCTCAACATCCTCATCTCCACTACTTCCAACTTTTGCGCTTACGTCTTCTTGATTAGCCATCAAGGTTATGTATACATAGCTGGTCGAACTGCAACTCTATAGAATAAGGTAGCACAAAACTATAGTAGCACGAATCCTCCTAGAAGTACTTATCCCATCCCCTAACAAATCTATACGCCAAGACCGCACTCAAGCAAAAGTAAGACTAAGGCAACCAAAAGTGAAGGAAAAACTGTCTACAGGAAAAAACTTAAAAAACTTTGTACACTGTCCTGCATGTCCATAACCTTTTATCTGATGTCTCCAAAAACTTTTATCCCGATCCAAAAGGTCCGTTGAGCGCCTCGTGATCCAAGTCTATCCGATCTTGCCTAATCCGCTCATCCCGTGTTAGTTTGGGTCTGCATGTGCTCCTCATCCCCTCCACTGTGATGGTTTCCACGTTTCTTACTGGCACCGTCATTTATCTCCTCTTGACATGCCCAAACCATCTCAATCTCCCCTTCATTATCTCTAAGAAACAACATATGATAATGAACTTGCCCTTTTAATATAAATATAGTGGAGGTCATGAAATTGATATTGTGAGAGTTATATTGTGATTTGTGAGAGTCAATCAACTATACATATAGCCAAGAAGTATTTCATGAAAGGACGAAGCACATAGAGCTTGAATGTCACCTAATTAAGGATAAAAAAGTAGGCACTAAAACAATACCCTCCATCAATTCAACCGATTAATGTGAAGACGGACTTTCAACTTGCATATATCTTTACCAATCCTCTTCGGAAACCAGATATAGATTTTATTTGTAACAAGTTGGTTATGTTCCAACTTGAGGAAGAGTGTTAACTGTATGTAGTGTATTTATTATGCTTTATTTGTTCATGGTCCATAGGCACGTTATAGGCTTATTTTCACCCATACAAAAAATTACCTTTTTGACCCATTTTAACTAAGCCACCTTTTGCCACTTTTTCCTCCAAGAACAACTTACATTCCCAAAGACTAATGAGTAATGATGAGATCTTGTGTGATTTCTTAGGAACTTATAATGCAGGACAATAAAAAGAAAAGAATTAGGAACATGTAGAGAATTTCAATTAATTTTTGTAAAACTCTAAATGCTCAAGGAACACATATTTTCCATTTGTCAATCATCAAATGATATTCAGAGTCTAAAATATTATTTACAATACCATAAAATGCTAATGCTATAATATATTAGCATATTGCTACTTCATATTAAAATAACACCGTGCTATCATGTGTAGGTAGCGAGTCACTTGTACGTAGATCATTAAGCGTTAGTGCAAGTCACAGGAGTGTTGACTTTTGTGAAATTGAGGCTGCTGATGTCATCGAAGAACATGAGTGGAAATGTGTCTGCGCATTATATGGTACACTGGAATCTCTCAAAAGTCAAAAGATGAGGCATATACAAATGTGAAATACTTAAGAGGTGGCAAAAATGGGTGGTCGCGAGGGTTGGGTAACATGTTGAAACAAGTAATTTAGGAAGTTTTATGCAATAAAAATAGGGCAGCTATCGAACTGCGTTGAACCTTTTCCTTTTAAGTTGATTTTTTTAACTGCTTGGACCTGTTTGGAGCTAAAATATATCTTGCATAGCTAGTTTATAAAATGTTAGCGTGTCAAAAGTGATTGCAAAAAAACTATATTATTTCCATGATAATCTTTTTTTTAAGAAAATGATTTTAGAGGTTTTATGCATGAAAAATACACTTTGGGCTACACCCATGTTGACCCGTTTCCTTTTAGTTGAATTTTTTATTTAACCTGTTTAGTGGTAATAATAACAAGAAAGGAGCGGTGTGTGTGGGGTAAGGGGCTGAAATTTTGTTTGTGCATATGTTGGATTTCAGGTGTTAGAATCCTTGAGGATGTCTCTGGCTATAAGGTGATTATCTTTATTTAACTCGCACACATTCACACTTGTATGTTCTGTACCTTACGGGCTTTTGCCCATAATTGTTCTCAGGGCGGTAAAGGTGTCCTTGTGAAGGCTGTTACTGTTATGGAAGTGAGTCCAAATTCCGTTTTTGAGGTGATAATGAGCCTTGATCGACAACAAAGATATGAGTACGCTTATGCTAAGCAATTTATTTTTGCATATTATCGTTAAACGTGAAAAAAGGGCAAGTCGAGCGGGGTTGGGTAAAGGATCAAAACGGACAATTTTTACGGTTTGGGTTGGGTTGACCTAAATCACTTTTTGTCTTACATTTTTACTATTTTTATAAATATTTAGTGTCAACTTGGTTTAAAAACTATATTATTTCAATAATGATGCAACTATTTGCATAAAATGATTTAAAATGTGTTATGCATTTTGCAACTTCCAACCCGTTCATCCAACCCATTTGACCAGTTTCATTTTTCTCTTCTTTTCACCTGTTTTGATAGCATAACCCGAATCAACCTATTCATAAGTAAATAGGTAGAAATTGTCACCTTTGATTCTCGTTATGCAATGTATTTCTATTTAGACAATTGTATAGCCATTGTTAACATTTGCAGGTGGGATTCTTTGACAAGTAACCTGGAACTAGTGGATTCTATAAGCGGAAATTCTGATGTTGTTTATGGGACTTATGATTCTAGACATTTAACTAAGTAAGTTTCTGCCTAGTTTCGTCCCTTCAATTATTCGATTTGTCAGTTTACTCATTGATTTTGAGCCGGGGTCTCATTGAGAGCAACCTATCCGTCTCCTGGGATAGAGGTAGGTTTGCGCTCATCTCACCCTCCCCACACCCTACTTTATGAGTGAGACGTTACTGGGTACGTTTGTTTGTTTGTTTATGAGGTTGTATGCATTAGAAAATAGACTTTGGGTGACTTTCAACCTCTTTGACACATTCCCATATATATAAATATTTAAGTGAGGGTTCTTTTTAGAACCACAATATTGAGAACTTGCAAGAACCAATCTGAACCATTCATTTATTATTAATTAAAACTTAAATGAAAAGTGTATAATCATGAAAGTTTAATTGATTTTTCTCACTAATTAATTAATTTCACTTCTCCCTCCCATCTCCCTATTACTCGTACCATGTTTCATACACTTGTATAGATCAGAGAATTATAATGAACCTACACATGTGTAGGTATTTATAATATATGAATACCCATAAATTTATGCTTATCAATTAAAGTATATCCACATAACAATGATGTGTTTTACTAGTCATGTTAGAATCTTAGACAAATACACAAATAACAATGATTTTGATTGGTTCTCGTAATATTTGTGCTTCTATAAAGAACGTATAAGATCAAACACAACCCATATCAACCCTTTTTAGGTAAATGAACCATTTATATTTTTTTTCATATAGGTGGAAGTGTAAGCGTGATTTCATATTTTCTAGGCAATGGTTTTGTGATCAAGATGGAACATACAGTAAGTAAGGTTTTTTTGTTGTTGTTTTCTTTTTTTTCGAATCGTCTTTTCTTTACTATCTATGGTGAGTGGTAAACTGTCAAATCTTACATTGGTAACTTCTAATTACTGACTTTTGAACCTATAAATTATGATGCAGCAATCTTGCAGTTTCCTGCAGTACATAAGAAGCGACCTCCAAAATCAGGATACAGACGAACAAAAATTAACCGTAATAAACTTACTTTGACTGCATCTACTAACTGAAAATGGTAAATGACCAAAAGGAACACTTTTTCCTCCTTATAAATAGTTAAAGTATTAAATATGATTACAGATCAATATTCAATACCACTAAAATACTAGTGTACTTTTTCTACAAATTATTATTTTTAGTAATATGAACTATCGATTTTGAAATTGCGTTTGATATACATGTTGTATAAAATCCAAAAGACAACTTAAAAGTTAGTTGGTCATCTGACCATTTAACCCATTTTTAAAATGACCCGTTTTACCTGACCCAAGCCTGCCTAATTTTCACCTCCAGTCATTAGTAGTTTTTCTCGCCCCTTGATATCTACCATTTTACATGAACTATAGTGGCCGTATGGTTTGTCTAATAGTTTTTAAAATTTTGCATCAGCATCCACTTGGGAGATCAAGAACTTAAGCACACCTGTTCCAACAAATGGTAGTAGGTGTCTTGTAACACAAATGTTAGAAGTACATTCTAAAGGCTGGTCCAAATGGAAGGCTAATCAATCGTCAAAGTTTGAAAAAACGGTTCCTTATGCTTTGTTGAGCCAAGTATCAGGTTAGTATTTCTAGTTTCTGCCATGGACTACAGGTGAAGAAATGGGCATGTGGGGTAACAGGTTAAAACTTAGTAGATTTTAATTTGGGTCAAAATGGGTCGACTCATGTTGACCTAAATTTGGTTGCTCTTTCTTTGGAGTTTTGAAATTATTAATGTATTAATGATGATTAAACTACTATATTATGAACACTAATAAGCATATAAACCTATATATAGGGAGGCATTTTTTTTAAATCCAAAATTAGGTTGAAAACTGCAAGAACCGCTTGTACATGATTTGATGGGAAAGAGAAAGATAGTGAGGTAGGCGGTTATGTAACGGCCTTATGTATTACACTTAAAACAAGACGTTCAAGTGTATTGTGTTTTTCTCGCAGTTCTCAACATAATATTGGTTCTAAAAAAATGTCCCTCTTTATATACACACACATACACATGTTCGTGAGGCGCACTTGTTTTGCAAAAACACTTCTAGATTTTTTATAAACCATATTTCATACACAAAACACATTAGAAAACAATTAGCAAACAAAAGAATATATATCATGGACCATATCACCTATCTTCTCTAGTTCTCATCATCCTAGATCATGGCTATCTACTCGCACCTCCCTCCTACTCTCGTAGCCACCACGACTGACCCGTTACCAACAATCCCGATTTTTAGTTTGTTGCCTACTCCTTGATTTCATGAACCTAAATGTCCGTAATGACCCTGCCTTGTCCCTTGTTCCCGATAACCCTTTCTTGCCATCGCTTGTTTACACCATGATTTCACATCAGAGCACCATTATCACCAATATGAAAGTATCACACGCTCCTAATTACCCGATTTGACCAAGTTTTATTTGATATACTTGATTCCATGTAAGATTCCAACCCAAGTGAAACACAATTTTCTGTATTTTTCCTAAAACACCTATTTTCCTTTCACCCCTAGGTTATTTGGTTGCATCTTTTATATCCATGACCACCGCCTCGGACTTACTAAAACTCAACACGTGCTATCAAATGTGTATTCCATGAGTAATCACACATTTAAAATATGCGCTCGGCAGAGTGCTAGAATATATATTAGGGTTAGCCATCACTAGGGTGAGGCCCATTAGCTAATCTCATTAGGGTTCTTTCATCTCTTATATATATGTGTAATATTGTATTAATGAAGTCATCTCAATATCTTTTACCTTCACAATATACACAATTAATATACAAATACTCTTCCTGGCTTAAGTGTAATCAATCTCAACTGCTATTTAATTCATATTCTATCAAAATCTAAGCTTATGTCAAACTAATAATTTAATCATTAAACCGAAAAACTAATAATGATCTAGTAATCAATTTTTATAGTAAGGAATATCTAGAATTTAAGATAACCATGAAACTCTTAATTATTTGGAAAGTAAACTCCAAAATATATATACTTTGGGATCCCAACATACTTTCCAACATCTCATTTCAGGTTTAAAGGTGTACACCAGTACAAAATCTGCAACATCCACAGTTTTGCATAAGGAAGTTTCTTCATCCATTAATGATTTTGAGGATGAGGATGAAGTTGCTGATCAGTTTTATGATGCAATTTCTTCTTATCCCTCCTCCTCATCATCATCATCAGAAGATGATGACGATGATGATACTGATTATGATGAAGCTCAGGTTTTGTTCATTCCTTTATAATGCAACTTCATCAATTTGTATTATTTGCGCATACATATAGCTAATGTTATATACTTCTCATAAATGCATAGTTTTATACCTAGTTTCGAATGAATAATTGTTTGTAATTCTACTCTTTTAACTTTACTAGGACCAGAATATGAAACAGACAGTTTCCTGCTTGAATCAAAAGAGGAACCCAGGTTTCTGCTTTTAGTTTTTGTGCATGTTATGAATGGGTCAAACGGGTCAATTTGGTCGTATTTCATCTCAAACAGGTCAACCATGTTGAAAGTCATCCAAAGTCTATTTTTAATGTATACAACCCCCTAAATCCTATTTATTTAAAGATTTGGATTGTCCTTGTAATTTTGTAATCATAAATAACTTAAAAGATGGACAAAAATGTTTGTGGGTCAACCCCATTTGACTCGTTTCAACCCGAATATGTTTTGACCGGCTCAACAATCTGCTTATTGTAATAGATCTTTTCATGTGATTAGATCCTGGTTCTAGCCACTTTTGTGGCTCTATGTGCGAAGGGAAGAGTGAGACTGATACCGATTGTTGGATGTCTCCAAGTGGTAAAGGATTTATGATAAGAGAAAAGACATACTTAAAAGATAATGCTAAGGTGAATTTTTTTTTTTTTTTTTTTTTTTGTGTTATTAAGGATGCTTGAATGTGTGTTTTCAAAGTGTTTATTGCAAATTGAAGAATTGGGATCAATAACTGATTTTCTAGCAATAATTAAAATCATCGTAATGTATACTTTCAGGTATCCGGAGGAGATCCCCTTTTGAAACTTATAGCAGTTGACTGGTTCAAAGTCAACAATCCAGCAAGTAAGGTGGCTTTGCATCCCAAATGTCTTCTCCAGGTAGTCAAATTTTGTCATCTAATCCTTCTGCATATAATTGCAACTAATGCACATTTGTTATGTATTAATGCATGATTAAAATTTCTAGCATAAATGTTATGATATAGACATCACAATTTTGACCCGTTTAATTATGAATGGGTTATGTTATATCTCTAATAATGGGTCAAATGGGTTGAGTGATCAAAAGAGTAAGAAGTCTCCCAAACTGTATTTTTCCTAAATTGATTTATTTTAGAAAAAATGATTATTATAGTAATAGACTCGTATTTGTCATAAAAAATTTGTTAAAGATCGATCAAGTGTTTCTTGTTAACTCAACCGACCCATTTTGAACCGTGCGGAAAATTACCCACCATGTATGTTTATTTTTCCTGCACTTGTATTATTTTCTTTATCGATTGATATTTACACGATTTCATTTTCTTACTTCAGTCAGAAGCAGGGAAAAAACTTCCTTTTGTCTTGGTCATGAACCTGCAGGTAAATTGTTAAACCTTAGCAAGAAACTTGGTAAACAAGTCATGACCCCTAATGAACTATAAATACTAATACTCTGAACCTCTTTAGCAAGTAACTTGGTGAACAAAAGTGAACTAATTAGTTAATATGAATTGACATCTAAGCCCCTCAACGATTGTAAAAACTACCTGGGACCCCCCTTGCTTTTAAAAAGGATTTGATAAATTTCAGGTGCCTGCTAAACCTAACTACAGCTTAGTCCTCTACTTTGCTTCTGATAAGCCCGTTGTAAAGGACTCGTTGTTGGGAAGGTTCATTGATGAAACTAACACGTTCCGTGATTCAAGATTTAAATTGATCCCCAGTATTGTTGAGGTACACATTTTTTATTTATTTTTTGTAGAGGTAGCAGTTTGACTTGTTTAGTTAAGAATGAGTCCATTTGGTTGTCTTTTATCTGTTATATGGGCCAAACAAAAAAGTAGCTAATAGGGGAACATGTCAAACGGGTTGAGACTCGCCCAAAGTTTTTTAATGCATATAACATCGTGATTCCACTTTATTCAAAAATTAAAATTATAATCTAATAGTATTGTTTTATAATCATGATCAACACATTAAACATATATAAATAAAAATTGGACAAACAGAAAGGCGTTTGGCACTTTGTCCTGTAGAAGGTATGTATCTAAGATGCTCCTTTGTCTATGCCGTTGAGGGTTCAAGTCCCACTTGAGACAAATTTGTAGAATTTAGTGCGAGTGATTTTGGGTTAAAAAAAAAGAAGTTGACAAAAAAGTGTGTGGGCCAACCCAACCCGCCCACTGTCTATCTTTATAAAATTAGACCCGTTTCAACCCAAAATCCATTTGACCCATAACCCAACTTGTTGGACCGACCCATCTTGCCTCCTCAATTTTCTTGTTTTTGACAATTTTTATTTTGTTTAGGACTCGTAGAAAATATTGAGGGATAAGTTGTGTAACAGGGATATTGGATGGTAAAACGGGCAGTTGGATCAAAAGCTTGCCTGTTAGGGAAAGCTGTATCATGCAACTATCTAAGACAAGACAACTTCTTGGAGGTGGAGTTTCTCTCAAAGACAGACAACACAAGAGCTAGAGAAATCTCTCAAAGAACATGAGGCATCGCTCCTTCTTCTTGAATCAGTGGCCGACAAGAATTTGACTGAAATTTCTAGTATGAAGCTCGCCGGTGAGAAGACCTCGGCTGAAATGGCTACTATGCGACTACAGATGGATGAAATTCTCCGGAATTTGCAATTAATCAACAACAACAGGTCAACAACCACAGACGATGTTCATACAGGCAACAATACTGAAATTCTTCATCGCGGCCCTAATAATTTGGTTAATTATCGTTTATCGAGTAACAACAATAGTTTTTCTAAGGTGGAGTTTCCGAAATTTGATGGCACCGATATGGAGACTATTAGGCGCTGTAAATCAGCGCTACACATCAGCAAATTAACTGGTCAAAAGAATTAGTCAAATCTGTAATTATTGTTGATAGTCTTTCCTTAGTTATAGATAGTCAATTAACTAGAATTAAGCTATGTACGCTGTGTATATATAGTATTGTAAATCAATGATCAAGGCATTCAATCTTTACCATTCTACATGGTATCAGACTTACAGGTCTATACCTAGCCGCTATCCCCTTTCCCACCTTCGATTACCTGCAACCTCACCACAACAACAATTTTTTTTCTTTTTTTCCTTTGTCTTACTGTCACGATGGGAGACACAAACGCTGCAGCCACCACCCAAAACAAACCTCTTCATCCAGCCTATACCGTAACAGACATCCAACGCAAGATCAGAATACTAGATGGAGTGAAAGTTTCCTACTCCTCATGGGTGAAGCTGTTTAAATTGCATGCTCGGGGCTACAAGGTTATGCATCACATCGACGGTACGAAGGTACCGGCTAAAACAGATCCTGAATATGCTTCCTGGTCAGAGATTGACGCAATCGTCCTACAATGGATCTACGGAACATTGTCGGACGACCTCCTGGTACGTGTTCTTGATAGTGACTCCACCACCTTTGACGCTTGGTCTAAAATAAAATCCATCTTTCTCAACAATAAGGGTGCAAGAGCCGCTGCTCTTGAGCATGAGTTCACAAATCTCACGCTTAAAAGTATGCCCTCTCTTGAAGCCTATTGTCAAAAACTTAAAGACCTCGGAGACCAACTCAATGACGTGGATTGTCCTGTCAACGAACAAAGGCTTGTGTTACAGCTTTACCATTCTACAGAGACGTGGATTTATAGATGTGAGCACTTCTTTTCCATTGATGAAACTCCTGAACGTTTGAAAGTGAGATATGCAGCAGTTCATGTAGATGGACGGGCGATGCAATGGCACCAAGGTTTTGTTAAGTCCTTACGTAAACCTCTATCTGATGTTTCTTGGGATGAATATATGAGATCAATTTCTGCTAGGTTTGCTAAAGTGGTTGTAGAAGATGCTATGGGTGCTTTAAAAGCTCTTAATCAAACTGGTACACTAGATGAATATAGTGATAAGTTTGACTTGCTATTGAATAAATTTACACTTAGCCAAGAATATGCTCTAAGCTTGTTTATTGAAGGTTTGAAACCTGAGATTAAATGCCATGTGAAGTTGCTTAAACCATTGAATTTGAAGGAAGCCTATACAATGTCTAGGTTACAGGATGATGCTAATAGTGTTATGAATGTTACTAAGCACATTCCTAGTAACAAGTCTACATATAGCAATTATAAAGGCCCGTTTACACCTAGCCCTATGTCAAATGCTAATAAGTTGCCACTGTTACCCACCCCTATTAATGCTAAACCTTTGAATTCTTCCAAACCACCTGTTCAAAGGAGGCTCACTAGTAAAGAAATGGATGAAAAACGAGCAAAAGGGGAATGTTTTTGGTGCAGTGAAAGATTCACTCCAGGACATAATCGTAGGGGTAAACAAGTTTTTATGATTGAATTGCCTGAAATGGAAGATGAACCTGATGATTGTCAATCTGAAATTGTGCAAGAAAATGATCTAGTACCACAAATTTCATTGAATGCTCTTATGGGAGTTCATTCCTATTCTACTATGAGAATACAAGGCTCAATTGGTACAAAGACATTGCATATTTTAATTGACTCCGGATCCACTCACAATTTCCTTGATTTGGCTTTAGCTGCAAGATTGAAATGCCCTTTTAAGAGTGTTCCAGCAATGAACATTACCATTGCTAATGGGAACCAACTGTCATGTAACCAATTTTGTGAAGGCTTTAAGTGGGTTATGCAAGGTACTTGGTTTAATACAGATGTCTTGCTTATTCCTCTCAGTAACTATGACATGGTGTTAGGCATTCAGTGGCTTCAGACATTGAATGATATTGTATGGAACTTTAAAGCATTGACCATGCAGTTCTCAGTGGGAGATCGACTTTTTGAACTCAAGGGTACTGTTAATAGCAAAGTTAATCTTTGCTCTATGGAAAAGATGGATGGATTATTGCATAATTCTTCTGCTTTGGCTGGGGCTCAATTATTCTGTCTTCAGTTGGTGGGAAATTCTACTTTCCAGTATGAAACAAATGTCCTTAATCCGAATCAGAATTCTGCCTTAGATGACCTATTGGAAAGTTATGCTGATGTATTTGCAACTCCCACTGAATTACCTCCTCACAGGGAGTGTGACCATCAAATTGTCCTCAAAGATGACAACATTCCAATTAATCAAAGGGCTTACCGATATCCTGCTGGTCAGAAAGATGTGTTGGAGCAAATGACTAAAGAGTTATTGGATTCAGGAGTAATTCGAGATAGTAAAAGTCACTTTGCTTCACCAGTTGTTTTGGTGAAGAAAAAGGATGGTAGCTGGAGTTTTTGTGTTGATTATCGCCAATTAAATGCTGTAACTGTGAAGAACAGATTCCCAATTCCCTTAATTGAAGAACTTCTAGATGAGTTGGGTTCTGCTTCAGTTTTTTCTAAGCTGGATTTGCGAGCAGGATATCATCAAATCCGCATGGCTGATAAGGATATTCATAAGACCGCTTTTCGGACACACCAAGGGCTTTTTGAATTTGTGGTTATGCCCTTTGGTTTAACAAATGCTCCTGCTACCTTTCAGGCTTTAATAAACAGCACTTTTAAGCACTTGATGCGGAAATCCACTTTGGTTTTCTTTGATGATATTCTGGTGTACAGTCCCAATATGACTAAACATCTAAGTGATTTGGAACAGGTGTTGGCCTTACTTAGAAGCCATTCTTTGTTTGCAAAGAAATCTAAATGTTCTTTTGGTGGTTCTAAAGTGGAATATTTGGGTCATGTAATATCTGCTCAGGGTGTCTCTACGGATAATTCCAAGATTTTGACTATTCAACAGTGGCCTCCTCCTCAGAACTTGAAACAGTTGAGGGGTTTCCTTGGGCTGACTGGGTACTATAGGAGGTTCATTAGGTCATTTGGGTTGGTGGCTCAACCATTGACTGCCCTCCTTAGGAAAGATGCTTTTACTTGGAATGCTACTACTCAATTATCTTTTGAGCAATTAAAGCATGCTTTGACAACTGCTCCAGTGTTAGCGTTGCCTGATTTTAACAAAACGTTTGTGGTAGAGACTGATGCTTCTTCTAAAGGGTTAGGGGCTGTGTTAATGCAGGATAACCATCCCATTGCCTTCATCAGTAAGGCTCTCTCCACTAGACAACAACTTTTGTCGGTGTATGAAAAAGAATTGCTGGCAATCTTATTAGCTGTTAAACAATGGCATCATTACCTTATTCCTCAGAAATTTCTCATTAAAACTGATCATAAGAGCCTCAAGTTCCTGTTAACCCAGAAAATAACCACTCCTTTACAGCAGTCTTGGCTGGCTAAGTTGATGGGATATGATTATGAGATTACTTATAAGCAAGGGGTTGAAAACGTGGTTGCTGATGGGTTGTCCAGAGTTCCTGGTATGGCTTTGTTTACTCTTCACATTAGCTCTTTTGACCCTTTATTGTTGACCAGAATTCAACAATCTTGGAAGTCTGATCCTAATATGCAATTGCTGATTAAACAAGTCTTAAGTGGTAAAGCTTCTCCTAATGTGACCTGGGATGGCCAATTGTTAAAAAAGAAGAACAAGCTGTTAGTGGGTCATGATCCACAGTTGAAGAAGGACATTCTGTTGCTGTTTCACTCTTCTCAAGGTGGGGGTCATTCTGGATTTCGACCTACTCTGAAGAGGGTCAAGTCTGTTTGTTCTTGGAAGGGTTGTTCGAAACAAGTTTTTCAATTTGTTAAAGAATGCACCGTGTGCCAGCGTGCCAAGTATGAACCTATTGCTAGTCCTGGCTTATTACAACCTTTACCTGTGCCTGTCCATATCTTTACCGACATTTCCATGGATTTTTTTAGTGGCCTTCCTAAAAGTCAAGGCAAAGATGTCATTTTAGTAGTGGTCGATAGACTAACCAAATATGGTCATTATATTGCTCTATCACATCCCTTCACTGCTGTCCAGGTGGCTCAAGTGTTTTTGGATTAGATCATTCGCTTACATGGATGTCCTTTAACAATTGTTTCTGATAGAGATCCTATATTTCTTAGTCTATTTTGGAGAGAATTTATGAAGTTACAAGGGGTTCAACTAGCTCTTTCCACTGCATATCATCCCCAGAGCGACGGTCAAACTGAAGTCTTAAATCGGTGTTTGGAGACCTATCTGCGTTGTATGACCATGGATACTCCTCATCAGTGGGTTAAATGGCTGCCTTTGGTGGAATGGTGGTACAACACCAACTTTCATTCGACGATAAAAATGAGTCCTTTTGAAGCCCTTTATGGCTATCCTCCTCCCACTCATATCCCTTATATTCCATTTGATACTTCAGTTGCAGCTGTGGAAACGTTGTATCGGGATAGAGAGGGAATAATCATTGAAGGCTACCTTGTTTAAAGCGAGGAATCGAATGAAACAACATGTTGATTCCAAGAGAAGTGATAGAGTTTTTGATGTTGGGGCTTGGGTTTTCTTGAAACTAAGACCTTATGTGTAGTCTTCTCTTCGTGGTCATAAATATTCTAAGTTGGGTCCAAAATATTTTGGTCCTTTTCTCATTGTAGAACGCATTGGTAAGGTTGCCTATAAGCTGGATTTACCGCCTGACTCTCAGTTGCATCCGGTGTTCCACGTGTCATTACTCAAAGCAGCTCATGGTGATCATACGGCAGTGATTCCTCTTTTTACTGCTGCTCGTTTTCAATTGTTACCTCAGGATATTGTGGACAGACGGGTTATCAAATTGAATAAGAAGCTTATTTCTCAAGTTTTAGTGCACTGGTGTGGGTTGCCCATTTCTGAAACTACTTGGGAAATTTTGGCCGATTTTCAGTTGCGCTTTCCTGATTTTAATTCTTGAGAACAAGAAATTCTTAGGGAGGGAAGCTTTGTTACACTTGTACTTAGTTCAGGGACTAATAATGTCAATTTGTAATTGTAAAGGGTTGTTTAGTTCATTTGTAATTGTAGAAGGGCTGTATTGCTATTGTGAATACCAACTAACGAATGTTAGTTGGGAGCGTATAACAGACAGATTAGGGCTGTAATTGGGATTAGCTATTGATTGAATAAACTTCTCCTTCCTCCCTAGATTCTCTATTCTTAATAGCTAACACATTATGACATTTTGGTAAATTCTTGCTCAGATTGACGTGGATATTGGTTCTTCATCCGTTGCAAGGAGTGTCATTAATATTGTTCTTGGATATGTAACAAGCATCGTTGTTGATCTTGCCATCTTAATAGAGGTCCACTCAAAATGCCTAAAATACCCTTCAATATAACAGAATCTTGTGTATCCAAATCAATACCGTCAATTTTTTTTTCTATTGATGATGATAACCAATACTTAACTAACATGAAAACTTTTAGAAAAATGAAATATTACAACTTTCATGGGAGATATTTGCATCATGACCTTACCGTCGTTTACTTTCGATAAACCAAAATTACAATATTAACCTTTATCTGAAGTTATAATTTGCAGGGTAAGGAACAAGAACTTCCAGAGTACATTCTTGGAACTGTTAGATTAAACAGAGTGAGGCTGGAGTCTGCTGTTCCTCTTGAAAGTTAAGCCAAATTACCGTATTACCCTTTACCTTCAACTAGTGAAGACAAATTACCTTATTACCCTTTTACCTTATAGTGAAATATCAAATTCCTGTTTGATCATAACGGTTGAATCCAGTTGTATTAACTTACTATTTTAGAAAAGTGTGGGGTTGTATTTATGGTTTTCTGTGATATTATGTGATAGTGATTTAATTTAATTTAATATTAATGATAATTGAAAAAGGGATTTTGCTTTGATCCACAAATCTTGTCTTTTTTACTTTATTTTTTTTTTCCTAAAAAGTAGTGTTTGTGTTGATTGTGCTCTTCTCCCAAAGCCCCACGGTGGGTGAATGTCGTTTTCGGTTTGTTTATGGAGATTACTTTTCTCAAAATTCTCTAAGATGTTTATAATATTATGACCCTTAAAGTGTCAATCATATCATCAGTTATTCCCTTGTTATCAAAATTATAAAATCCATAAGTGCATCTGTAATGGGGTCTATTGATCCCCACGAACGCCGGTGTAAAGGAGAGAGAGCTAAGGTGGAGGATAGGGAACTGTTCTTGGAGGAAGAGTGGGCGTTCTTTGAGAGGGAGAGGAGAGAGGCAGATGTGAGGAAGAAATGGGTTTAGAACTAAATACCCGTAATAGAAACGTATCCGACCAGTGAGGTGTTTAAGCAATGAAGGGGTAGGGGTTACGGGTTTCATAAAAATCAACAAACGGATATAGTTCGGGTACGTTTTCCTGTAAAATAATATTAAAGTGAGATTGAATAAAAAAACGGGTTTATAATCGAATACCTGTAAAAGAAACCGTACACGACCCGTGATTACTCGTTTAAGAAATAAAGGGCGAGTTATGGGTTTCATAAAAATCAACAAACGGGCATGGGTCGGGTAAACCCGTATGGGCCGAGTAATACCCGTTTGCTCACTCCTACAGAGAAAAAAACGAATATCCGAAATTTCGGATTCGGATTTGGATAGTGAAATCTACTATCGGAAAATTTCGGATATCCGATTTTGAACACCCCTAGGTACAGGTACCGATTCTATATTTTCGGTACTGGCATCGGTACCCGTTTTTCAACAAAATTCGGGACCAGTATTTTCGGTACCGGTACCGATCTCATCCCTACCGACTGGCCACTGGGCCACCCGATCATCCCCACCACCCTCAGGAGGAAACCCATAATAGGTGAGAAAACCCTCTGGCCCAACCTGAAACCCTTTTTTTTTTCACAAGTGGGACTTGAACCCAAGACCTCCCCATTTTAACGAAGTCTTAGGTATTAAGTAAGGGGCAACACTCAACCATCTAATCAAATGATCAAGTTAATCTCAACTCAATCTTAAAATATGAAGCTTGGAAGTTCCATGCTCGAGCTATCTTTTTTATTTCATGCTCGAGCTTGACTAATTAATTGAAACTTTCGAGTTTTTCTCTTACTCGATTGGATTATCATTATTTATTTCATGTGCCTTCTCGATTATCATGATTGATAAATACATGTGAGCTCAGTTTGGCTTTATGAATTAACTATGTAAATAGTATTTATACACAAATAAAGGGTGAAAATATATAATAATCGAGTTTGATAATACTAAATAGTTGTGCAAGTCGAGTATTTTAATACTCAAGCCCCGTCTCAAAAGTCTATTCGTGTAACTTGAGCTCGATTTCAATACACTTAAATTTAGTCGACTGTGATAACAATTCTCATGGTTACCAAAAACTAAAAAAATAAATAACTTAGGAGTTAGCGTGACTTGTTAAACCATCGCTACACCATTAACATCAACCCTCCTTTCAAAGACGTCTAATCCCGAAGGTGGATTAACGTATCATCAATTCTCTAATCGCATAGAATTAGTTATATTATTAGCCTCGCTCTTAAGTGCCAAGTCGGACAGTGCTCTCTATCCTGGATAAAGGTCTATGAGGTGTGAGATGTTTCTCTTCCCGAGTTAGTGCCAAAAGAATAGCAGGCAATGATCATGTTGCAAGCATGTAATGCGACTAGTCGATTATCTTAATAAGCTAAGAAGAGGATCTCCATCCAAAAAAGTCGATAGATATTTTTTATAATTTTTTTTATATTAAGGAAAAATAAATCTAAAATTAAAAATAAAAAGTAATGGAAATTAAATTAGTAGTGTTATTAGTGGGAGTTGCTAGATTTTGAGGAAAAGTTAAAGCTTGATTGAAGGATGTCTCCTCGTGTTAAATGTACTTTCTTTGATTCAAAACTTGAAATGACACTACTTTAGATTCAATGCCATAGAGATGGATTTCATATAAAAATACAAATTAAAATAAGAAAAAAAAAATGGATTAATTATGCAAATGCGTGCACAAATTATAATATGCTTTGCATTTGGTAGATCACTTCTATAACGATGAAACGATTTTGCTATAAATATTTATCTAGTGTAGCTTTTTTCATTATCAAAAGTCAGTAAAATCCTATAATTTTCAAATGACATATTTTTCACAAGAAAAACAATCATGCCTAAGATAACTAATTAACTGTGATTTATAAATAAATAACTGCTTTTATTGAATTAGCTTATGCGCCTTGAGTTTTTTCTTTACACCTAAATATCACCTAATGTAATTTTTATTAATTTATTATTATTTCATTAAAAAGCCACTACTATATGTCGCGGGCCAATGAAATGATAGATTCGACACATATTTTCATAATAATGTACTAAAATCTTTCCAGGTGTTTTATTACTTAAATAATTTAAGAGGCTGATTTTAAACGGATAAGAGTCCTAGCTCAATGGCTTCAATGTTATGCACTTACCCATAGATTAGTGGTTCAAATCTTACTCTTGTTGTCTTTTTTATAACTTTTTTTTTTCAAATTAAAAAGGACGTTATTTTTTGCCATTTTTTTTGTTTATTATTATTATTATTATTATTAGTTATTCTTTTTTTTATTATTATTTTATGGTTTTTTGGGCTTATTATTATTGTTCACTATTATTTTTATTATTACTACACAATCATAAATTTTTTAATTCTTTTTATTATTATTCTCATTATTTGTTTTGTACCTTCAACGAGTCATTGTAATGACTGCTTCACATCCATCTTCATAATAATGTATTTAGAGCTTATTTATTTATTATTTCATGCTGAACCTGGTAAACGAACAAATAGGGGTCTTTCAGGAAATGTTAAACAAAAGTTTTTCTCTTACATCTCGGTCACTTTTACTTTTTTGTTATTTTGTAATCTTCAGGGTATGATACCTTATAGCTTCACAGTTACAAGTCATTTTCTTATTACTTTAGGTCTCTCATTTTCTATTTTTATTGACATTACTATAGTGGGATTTCAAAGAAATGGGCTTCATTTTTTAAGCTTCTTATTAGCACCTTTTTTAGTACTCCTTGAGTTAATTTCTTATTGTTTTCGCGCATTAAGCTTAGGAATATGTTTATTTGCTAATATGATGGCCGGTCATAGTTTACAGGGGCGGACTTAAGTGTGACCGGGGGGTTCAACCCCCCGAGTTTCGAAATTTTAGTGTAACGGTAGGTAAAAAGACTGGGGTGAACCCCCTAAAATATTATAGGGTGAACACACTTTCAAAGTTTCACAAGTAGTGTAGTGGTTTAGGCTTTGCATTATAACATGTAGGTTGTGGGTTCGAATCCCTTTACCAACATTTTTTAAAACCTTTTTTTAAGCTGATTTCGTATGGTGGGCCGGGCCGCTTAATTTGTTTAATTGTTTCTTGTTTTTTTGTTGGGCCTTCACTTGGGCTCAGGCTAGTAGAGGGAAAAAGAACAAAGAAAAATAGAAATTAGGGATAGATGGAGGAGGAGCCAGGAAAGGAAGTAGGGAAAGAACTCAAAGCAGGTCGCAGCCTCCTCCAACTCCGCCACTGCTCTGGTGCTCCCCTGACTGCTTCCGCTGCCGTCCACCGGTCCACCGCACCGCTCCACCACAGGTTAGTAATTAGTTTACTTTTTATTCCTTCCTGTTTAGTTGTTTGGTTATTTACTTGTTTGAAAAATCTAGGGTTAATTTTAAGAAATGCTATAATTTGATTTTAGTGGCCTGTTAGATTCCTTAACATGTATGCCCATCAAAGAGGTTAATCACTAGAGAATGGTAGCAGAAATGTTCTTTCAGTAGCAGTACATGAGTATTTGGCATGTGTTTCACTGGCATAGTCTCATGTGGTGCATTATTTGGTTACATGACAAGCAAATTATTTGGTGCATTTTCCTTAAACAAGTAGCCTATATGGTAAAAGGAACAAAATATAAGGTAGGACAAAGATTATAGACAAGGAATATCATCTAACAGCTATTAGTAAAGCCTAATACACATATCAGCACAAACACACTTTTGGCATCACAGGAGAAGAAAGAAAAATAAATTGTTTAGTCATTAGTGCTAAATTGGGTGTGACTTGTTTAGTTATTATGTGTTAAATTGATTAAGTTTCTTCGCATTATTAAAAAAAGAGGTGGGTTTATAACTTGACATTTGGAAAAAGGTCCCCGGTTTTTCACTTCGCTTTAGGTCCCCAAAACGGTTGATCCGCCCCTGAACATAACAAAAAAAAAACAAATCAAGAACAAGATTCTCATACTTATGAAAAAACCCGACCCGAAATATTTTATATCCGGCCCTATGAAATTAGAGCATCTAAAAACAGTGAACCCGTTAGAAAAAATTCCTGGATCCGCCACTGATAGTTTAATAAAGATTTTAAGTGGGTTCTCTTGGACTATGTTATGCATGAATGATATTTTGTTCTTTATAGGGGATCTTGGTCCTTTATTTATAGTTCTTGCATTAACCGATCTGGAATTAGGTGTAGCTATATTACAAGCTTATGTTATTAGGATCTTAATCTGTATTTACTTGAATGATGCTATAAATCTCCATTAAAATGGTTATTTATTTATAATTGAACAAAAATGAGTTCTTTTTGTATATTACAACTTTATCTTTTATATAGTACTACGTAATATACATTTTTCCTGTTGCAATACGTGAGCTAAAATAACTACTTTGTGTTTAAAATACAAGTTTACCAACTTTGGAATTTATTTATTTGGAGCAGGTTTCATGTCTCTTTGAACTTTGATTTGATGTTAAACTAGCTTAGAATCCGTGTAGCACACACGAGGTGAAAAATATTATTACAAAAAATTCTTAAATCTTTATGTATATTTAGATGTATAAAAATATATTACATATACTAAGTATAGAAAACAAAAATCAAAATATGTAAAAATTATATAATTGTGTTTCAAAAATACGTTAATTACTATTTAATGTAATTTGACTTTCATTTACTATTTAATTGAAAATAAAAGTTACATTATTAGATTTTAAAGTTTCTTATAATAATAGATAATTTAAAATAAATATGTTTTATTAGTATAACTAGGTTAGAATCTCATGGGTTGAATAAATGTAATGCTAAATGCATAGTAATAAAAAGTTTAAAATGGGTTAAATAAAATATAACGTAATCTTTTAACACATACGTACACTCGTCAAAATGGAACAATGTGAATATGTAAATATATGATTAAAAGCTTTTTATTTGAATCCTAGCTGGCTATAAAATTGTATTCAATTTGTAGAGTTTATAAAAATATGATTGAACAAATTAATTGATAATAAACATATTTTTAAATTAAAAAATATGTAGATAAAAATTGAAATAAATAATTAATTTAGTTATCTAAAATAGTGGAGTTGATTATTAATAGGAGAGAGAGGCGAGGAGGGCTAAAATTGTGACAAGTGTCCTGCTATTTTACTTATTTATTATGTAGTATAGATATAGATATAGATTAGTATTATTTTAAAAAAACATATTATTATTAAAAGATAGAGATGTATTTAATAAGATAGAGAAGCGGAAAAAAACGATGACAATGAATATGAAAGTGACACGTGGCACTAAAAACCTTTATTTATTATATAGTATAGAATAGATTAAATGAAAGAACGACCAAACAAAAACATAATGTCAAACAACCAATAATAAACATAATGTTACTTTTGCTAAATTAATACGTACATATATGTGTATATGTGTTGCATCATTTTTTCGATCTAGATGTTTTTATATAGCTAACTCAGACGCAGTCTAATTCTACTTTTATATGTGTTGCATGTCGTTTTTGAACATACATAAAAGAAGAAGTCGGTAGTTGCTGCTAACATGCGTTTGTACATTTTAATTTTTCGACTAAAAGAAGAAGTCGGTAGTTGCTGCTAACATGCGTTTGTAAAAACTCTTAGTTGGATCTGTTAAGTAAACCCATGACGGCGACATAGGGTTTCTACATGTTAAGCCTGAAATCAAAGGCTACCGATTACACATGGACCTTCCGCATGTCATATATGGTTAAGGATCAAGGTAAGAATAAGTTCAACGTCAGGAATGATTAAGGAAGGGACGATAATAGGGAAATAAATCCTAATCACTTTAGGGTTCAACAACTTTTGGTTAAGATATTTATTACTGTTTCACCCAAAAACAAAGGTTACGGAGCTGTGGGAATGTTGTGAGAAATGGGGATCCGTAGTTAATGTTTATATTGCAAGGAAGATGAAGAAGTTTGGTAAAAATTCTGGGTTTGTTCAGTTTTTGAAAGGTGAAGATGTTGAAAAGCTGGTGAAGAATTCGTATTCAGTTTGGATTGGGTCTTACCACGTTTTTGTAGATGTCACAAGAATTATCAAGAAAGAAAAAAAAGTAGAGGAAGATCGTATCTTGGTAACAAATGGTAATAGAGGCATTACCAATTTCGGATGGCTCCTTAGTATTAGTAGGGGAGAAGAAGAATCATCATGTACATCCTGGTAACATTGTTAAGCTAGATTAGACATATTTGAAGGTGACAAAGGATCATGCTAATGTGGTTCTTGGGTGTGTGACAGATGTGTAGTCTATGTGTTGGAGCACGTTTGTGTGACAAACACTCTGGATATTTGTCTCTGCTTTTGTATTTGTTCTTTCTGTATTTGTATTTGTATTTCAGTGTCTGTATGTATTGGTTTATCGAGTTGTAATCATGTTTGAATGTAATTGTCTTTTGTAATTGTTGTGCGCACTTAGTAAGTGCGCAGGTTGTATAACCTGCGTACTTAGCAAGAACAAGTCTGCGTACTTGCTAAGTACGCATGAACAAAGTCCTACGCACTTGCTAAGTACGCAGGCATCAGGTCTGTTAGTATATATAGCAGGTTAGTGAAGTTGTTATGTACGCACTCATTTTCAACTTGTAACCGACTGTGATTATCAGTAGATAAAGTTTAAAGTGAATCTTGTTTGTTGTCGGTTTACTTTGTGTTGCTTGATACTCCAACTAGTCACGGGCATTCCGCACCCTGTTCGACTAGTCACACACTCACACGTAACGATCCGAGACACCCAGGGACCTACACTATGACAAACCTTTTTCGGGTTTATAAGCAAGAGGGGTTTTTTCGGATGTTGAAATTGTTCACGTTAGGGTGAAGTGGGTGTGGTTGGAATTTCAATCACACGTGGTGATGTAGTGCAAAGCATATATCTTTATTCCTTTGTTTTCGTGTCGTTTTAACTAGTTTTGTATTCATTTTGAGTCGTTTTTGTTACGTATTGAGTCTTTGTCATGTTCTCAGGTGCTCGTGATGATTACAAGTGAAAACCCGAAGAAACCGAGCACGAGAATGAAGCCCGAAGTTCAAAAGTCAAAAATAGAAAACATATAGTCTTCGCGGTACGCGAAGATCAGAAGTCCATCTCTCGCGGTACGCGAGAGAAAGGGAATCCGGGCGCGACTAATTTGTCCCTCGTGGTACGCGTGGGACTGGCCATGTTTTCTCGCGGTACGCGAGGGCCCCAAATTACGATAAAAAACCCTAATTTTGAATTTAATAGAATTGTAATGCCATAATCAAGGGAGAATCTATTTCCAGCCGTTTTAGACCAGAAAAGGGGCGATTTTGGAGTAGATGAGGTCAATTGAAGAGGAAAGTTGAAGACTTTGGACATCGGGTTCGTTTGTTTAAGCGTTTTCGATTCCAAGATTGAATCTTTATCTTTGTTTCTTGTGTTTGAACCAATGATGAATGTTTATTACTTCTGTTTGAATGTTTTAGATATGATTCTAGGCAAAAACCTTAATACTGCCTAGGTCACATGATGAATGCTTGCTAAAGTTCGGATTTTTATCGGTTTTGGTTTCGTTTGATGGATTTATGATTTTGTAAACAATTCTAGTTTGATGATTATGATGTATATGCATGCTTGAATCTGATTGTGTGATTGATTTTCAATTTCTTGCGTTGATTTTGGTTGTCTGCCAGTTCGATTAACGTATCTTGGTCATAGATCTTAGGGTTTGTGATTGTGGTGGTTTGCTAGACGTAGTAGCCATAGGAATTCTTGTTGATTGTTGATTAGAGTTGAGTGTGTGTCCTAGTTCAATACTCGAAAGGTGAGAAGTAGTCGGTTAGTCTTCGACATTAGGAATCCGAGTGTTAACAGTCTGAGAGGGCGTTAGTATAAGATGTCTAGTGATTGTTGCTAGTCTGAATCATAGTTGTTATTCTAGGATTACCCCGTGCATTCCTTGAATGTATTGTGGGCGGTGAGACTGAGAGGTAATCCGTTCATTAGGGTATATGATCATAGTTGGAAATACCTGAGAAGTGATCCAACAATCTGGTGAGTTTCGTACACTTTAGGTAGTCTAGAGTGATTAGGGATCCACTAGGTTGTCTTTAGCAGTTATCCTTAAAACCCAGATCCATCATAGTTTCCAGAACCGGTAGAAGTTGTTCTTTGCAAGTAGGATTCCGACCTAGGTAGTGTTCTTCCCATTCTTGATTTCACCTTAGTTTTTGTCTTGATAGCTTGATTCGTACTTAGTTTATTGCATTCGTTAGTGATAATAAGTAGTGTAGTAAACCCCCATCAATCAAATCTTAAGTCCGAGTCAGAGTCTAGTTTATTGTTACATAGTGTCTCTAGGGTTAGATATTCCGGTTTACCATTAAGCTGTGCTACACTCGATAGGTTCACTTGCCTGTCAGTGCGGTTTAGTTCATAGGTTTTCCATTTATTAATTAGGAGTCTAGGTTAGGTTTTATAATTAGTTTTTATAGACCGTCTGGACGACATCAAGTTTTTGGCGCCGTTGCCCGGGACACTTGGCAATAGCAATATTAACTCTGATTAGTCTTTGTTTGATTTTTGGTTTATTTGGTTTCTTTGAGTCTGTTTCGTGTGCTTGTCCTACGTGCTACTTGTGTATCATTTCTATGTGTCTAATATAGGATCGAGTCCTTCTGTCTTTGAGTCTCTGTTTCTTTTTCCTATTGAGTCGTTCTGTTTATGCACAACACTCGCTTGCAGGGATCACCATCTTATTCTGCTTTTTTAGAGCCCGAGCGAGAGCTACACGAGCGCACACGGGACTTTTAGAGCGTTTGAAACTGTTGTGCGAAAACCAGGTACATCCTATTAGCCCTATTCCATATCCTACTATGGGCGACGCTGATCCTCCAGCGAGGCGTACAGTACACCAGAGGGGATCCGCTATTCTTAATGTCAATTCTTGGCAGATCCCATCACATTTCATGAGTACGATCACTCATGCCACCCAGTTCCATGGCCTTGAGGATGAGGATGCACCGGGACATGTGTCCCACTTTGCGCGCATATGTGATACTTTCAATATCACGGGTGTATCTAAGGACGCAATCTACTTGCATCTCTTCCCATTCTCGCTCTCTGGGCGTGCTTCTACATGGCTCGATAATCTTCCAGACAACTCGATCACCACTTGGGAGGATATCGAAGCCAAGTTCTTCAAGAAATTCTATCCACCTTCCAGGGCCGCTCACCTTAGGGATCAAATCTGCTCCTTCCGGATGGATCCTGACGAGCCCTAACACATGGCGTGGGAGAGGTTCAACGTGCTGTTGAGCCGATGTCCCCAACACGGTCTCTCTGACTGGGCGATAGTGGAGAATTTCTATAATGGCCTCACCTTCGAGAAGCAACAGATGTTCAATACAGCTGCGGGAGGCCACATCATGGAGAAGTTTGAGCCTGCTGAGTGTGAGGAGATGTTCGAGAGCTTCGCTCAAGCCGAACAGCAGTACCCATCTTCTAGGACTTCCATTCCTAGTGCTAGATCATCCACCACATCTTCTAGAGGTGTGCATCAGGTCACTCCTGATTCTAACGTGACTGCTTCCCTCACCTCTATGGCCAATGAAATATAGGAGCTGAAGCTCAGTGCTCAATGGTGTCAAGTGTGCAGGGGAGGCCACGACACCTGGGACTGCCCAGTCAAAGATCCAGAGCAGGTGAGCTATGCTGGCAACCGGGTACCAGAACCGAGGGTATAACAATCAGAATTCATTTGGCTTGGGATGGATATCTAGACATAACCCACCGGGGTTTAATGGTCATCAGCAGTATCAGCAGAATGGAGGAGGAGACACAGGACCTAGCACGGGAAGCAGTGTCGACACGACTTCGATCAAAGAGATGCTTGAGACGCAGACACATTTGCTTGCCCACTTAGTCCAGCAGGACAAGATTGGATAGCGACGACACGTTACTGAAGAATCAGCAGTCGGCATTCCATGATCTGAAACGCACGGTTGAGGACATCGCTAAGAGTCTGAAGGATCGACAGGGAGGTCAACCTTCAAGCTCCAATGCTTCAGTGATGGACGTGTTGGTCAGGAGTGTGGAGGGGAGAGAGGTTGTAGAGGATGACTCCCACTCAAGTTTGTACAACATTCCGTCACCTGAGGAGGTCAAGAAGATTGACTGGAAGGCTCGATTCGCTGAGATCGATGCAAAGATATCCGAGGAACAGGTAGACGAGGAAATAGTAGTTGAGGTGCCTGCCGAGAAGGCAGAGGAGAAGAAGAAGGGGGTGGAGATGAAGACCCCCGAGATTGACCTGACTCGTGTTCCCTATCCAGCACGTTTATGCCATTCAAGCAGGCCAGGGAGCACAGTCACTTCCTTGACTTGTTTAAACAACTAAAGGTCAATCTTCCACTGATAGAGACTCTCCAGCGCATGCCAAAGTATGGCAAGTTCCTTAAAGATCTTCTTTCCAACAAGAAGAAGCTAGAAGAGGTCTCTAAAGTCTCACTTAGTGAGCAATGTTCTGCGGTGGTGCAGAACAATCTGCCCAAGAAATTGGGAGATTCAGGGCGTTTCACGATTCCGTGTCTCCTAGGCAGTTTGCCCTTGCACCACGCGTTGGCTGACTTAGGTGCTAGCATCAATCTGATGCCATACTCTCTTTATAAGCAGCTAGACTTAGGCGAACCCCAGCCGACGCGCATGAGCATAGCCTTGGCTCACCGTTCAGTCAAGTATCCACGGGGGAATTGTGGAAAATCTTCTAGTAAAAGCAGGCAAATTTGTCTTCCCCGTGGATTTTGTCATTCTAGACATGGAGGTGGATGACGGAGTCCCACTCATCTTAGGGCGTCCATTCTTGCGCACCGCCAAGGCAGTGGTTGATGTCTTTGACGGGAAACTCACACTTCGTGTGGGGGATGAGTCAGTTATTTTTGATGCCACACAGTCTGTGGAGGATGTTGGCGAGCATAGCCACTCCGTGTGCATGCTTGATGCCTTCATGGACTATCATGAGGACTCTGATCCACTGTTAGAAGTTGGTGAACCCGACCCTAATTTAAAAGAACCATCTGATTGGGCAGTTGAGTTAGAGAGATTGTTGGATGAGCCGGATGAAGAAGGCGATGAGGTGCCTGATGATCTGCTGGAGATGATGGCAGAATTTGATGAGATCATAGGCAAACCCCCAAGTGTGGGGATGGCCGAGGAGAGTGTAGAGGATCCTGTTGATCCTGGTGAAGGTTTAGAGGTCCCACATATAGGAGATTCCATTTATGAACCCTTACCCATCACCGTCGTGCATTCTGAGGGGAGAGAGGTTAAACCAAACCCTAGTTCCAGTCCCCCTAGTTCTAGGCCGCCCCGTAAGAGAACCCGGGCGTCAATAGATTCATCTAGGTTAGGGGTAGTGAAAACCCCAAGTATGGGGATGTTTAAGAGGGATAACTTGCTTGGATATATGTGTCATATTACTTTCGGACCGGGTAGATTTAAACTGTGGTGGAAGGATAGGGGTGACAGCAAAAAGGGATATTCGGCGTTTGTTTGGATATTGGTAGTATGGAGAACCGGTAGACCGCGGAGAATGAAGGCGGTACCGGTTAGGATCAACGAGAAGCCTCCTGATAAGCGTGCTTGAGTCTTGGGCAAGTGCCCGGGATGTAGAGTTTGTATGCTTACGTGGTCCGTGTTAGTGTCATTTTCTGTGTTTTTCGGTATTGTGTTTTGTGTGTGTCGTGTCTTGCAGGGATTTGCGCTTGATTAGGCACGGGAAACCGTTGGGAACGAAGTTCCAGGTATGTTTTATATTGGTTTCTATCATGGGAACGAGTTTTGGAAATTGTGGGTGAAAACGATTTTTTAAGAGGCCAAAAATATTCTAAGTATAAAACTGAAAAATTTTCTAAACTTTCTGTGAAAGAGGCATCCTCGCGGTAAGCGAAGAATGATCCCAAGTCTCTCGCGGTACGCGAGAGACAAAAGTCTCGGCTGGACTTGTTTTTCATCCTCTCGCGGTACGTGAGGGATGGGGCTTGCCCTTTCGCGGTACGCGGGGGACGCCTGGACTTGCCTTGTTCCTTTGTTTCCCTTGGTTTCGCATTCCCATCGCCAACACAATCCACCATCATTATCCATTATTATCACCTATCACTCCCATATTATTCACCATGTCCATCCACCATCATCTCTCATCCATGATCATCACTCATTCACTGACCACGACCATGGGAAACGGGAAACCAGTTCATAACCGATGATCCATTTGCCGTGGCATTCATGTCTATGTGTTTGCCACACATCGAGTACGTACCCTTGCATATCTATCCAGAGTCTCAGTTTGAGTCAGGGAGTCTTTTA
Organism: Smallanthus sonchifolius; assembly: GCA_023525975.1. Lineage (NCBI taxonomy): Eukaryota > Viridiplantae > Streptophyta > Magnoliopsida > Asterales > Asteraceae > Smallanthus > Smallanthus sonchifolius. The sequence goes on along the minus strand of JAKNSE010000037.1, from coordinate 213,928 downwards.
TTTGAGTTAGTTTAATGCTGCGGGTTTGTTGTGAGATTTATTTTGCAGGTATTGTTTGTCTTGTCCGTACTCAATCTCCAATCGGGCGGGACGAATGCTTCTATTACTTTGTAAAGGCAACCCAGCAGTGTGTGCAACCGCGACCGAAATCCTATACAGTGCACAAAAGGAAGAACGAAGCTGCACATTTGTTTGGACATTACCAGCTAAGTCGCTTCCTGTTTTTATTTTTTGCATTTTTATTTTTCGTTGTGTCTTGCTTCACATTGAGAACAATGTGTCTTTCAAGTGTGGGAATGTGATTGTTTAAGTCTAAGTTTGTGTCTTTTATAAAAATTCAAAAATACAAAAAAAAAATTGAAAATTTTGAAAAAATATCCTTTGAAAGTAAAAGTTTTTGCATAATAAATGGAAAATGATAGTACAACTGGATCTACTTGTTTGTTTAAATGATTTAAATCATAGAAAACGCGTCTAATTAGTGATGTTTTGGTAGACCCAGCCGACTTGAATAGCTTAAATAGCCTGTGAGTGTTACTTAGGATTAATCACGTAATAATTTCATGATATCTTGTGGGTACTCATCTTCGGGTGTCGGTAATACTGAAACTGTCAACATAGGGTGATAGGTACCACGTTAAGTTAAAATTTAGAGGTTTTTAAAAACTATTTCATGGCACAGCACTCTCTTTATATGAGAATAAATCCGAGTTTCGGTGGCGCCCATTCCATAAATCCATATGTTCATAATTACGAGCTTAATTAATTTGAAAACTGAGTCTTGCTTATGTGTTTCCCTCTGGGATGGCGACTTGGAGAATACACCCATAAGTGAGATTTATGTGCTTAAATGCTTAGAACCTAGTCTATGTGTTAGCTTCCGGGATAGTGACTTGGTTGAGACGCCTCTAGACGAAAGTTCTTATGCTTTAATTAATGCTCATTCATTCCATTCATTCCATAATCCATTGATTTCTAAAAATCTGTAAATCTTAGTTAAACGTGGTGGGCAAATCTACATGATTTAACCCGTGCCTAAACATGACCTTGAGACGGGATTAGGTAGAGCTGTAGCTTCTAAGTGTGAGTCACATAGATTAATTGATTGTTGTATAAAATGGAATTAGAACACATTACGGGGGCTAGATAGTTGGCGGTTGGGTTTAATCAGACAGAAGTACTGATTGTTGTTTTTTTAACGCGTGAGTATGTTTAACTAATTGGTAATTGATTATTAAAATTAGATCTCAGTTATGATTCCATTGCAGACTTTTTCGAGGACGAAAAAAGGTTAAGTGTGGGGATGTTTGATATAGTGCAAAGCACACATCTTTATTCCTTTGTTTTCATGTCGTTTTAACTATTTTTGTAATCATTTTGAGTCGTTTTTGTTACATATTGATTCTTTGTCATGTTCTTAAGTGCTCGTGATGATTACAAGTGAAAACCCGAAGAAACCGAGCACGAGAATGAAGCCCGAAGTTCAAAAGTCAAAAATAGGAAAAATATAGTCTTCGCGGTACGCGAAGATCAGAAGTCCATCTCTCGTGGTACGCGAGAGAAAGGGGATCCGGGCGCGACTAATTTGTCCCTCGCGGTACGCGTGGGACTGGCCATGTTTTCTCGCGGTACGCGAGGGCCCCAAATTACGATAAAAAAACCTAATTTTGAATTTAATAGAATTGTAATGCCATAATCAAGGGAGAATCGATTTCCAGTTGTTTTAGACCAGAAAAGGGGCGATTTTGGAGTAGAGGAGGTCAATTGAAGAGGAAAGTTGAAGACTTTGGACATCGGGTTCGTTTGTTTAAGCGTTTTCGATTCCAAGATTGAATCTTTATCTGTGTTTCTTGTGTTTGAACCAATGATGAATGTTTATTACTTCTGTTTGAATGTTTTAGATATGATTCTAGGCTAAAACCTTAATACTGCCTAGGTCACACGATGAATGCTTGCTAAAGTTCGGATTTTTATCGGTTTTGGTTTCGTTTGATGGATTTATGATTTTGTAAACAATTCTAGTTTGATGATTATGATGTATATGCATGCTTGAATCTGATTGTGTGATTGATTTTCAATTCCTTGCGTTGATTTTGGTTGTCTGCAGTTCGATTAGCGTATCTTGGTCATAGATCTTAGGGTTTGTGATTGTGGTGGTTTGCTAGACGTAGTAGCCATATGAATTCTTGTTGATTGCTGATTAGAGTTGAGTGTGTGTCCTAGTTCAATACCTGAAAGGTGAGAATTAGTCGGTTAGTCTTCGACATTAGGAATCCGAGTGTTAACAGTCTGAGAGGGCGTTAGTATAAGGTGTCTAGTGATTGTTGCTAGTCTGAATCATAGTTGTTATTCTAGGATTACCCCGTGCATTCCTTGATTGTATTGTGGGCGGTGAGACTGAGAGGTAATCCGTTCATTAGGGTACATGATCATAGTTGGAAATACCTGAGAAGTGATCCAACAATCTGGTGAGTTTCGTACAATTTAGGTAGTCTAGAGTGATTAGGGATCCACTAGGTTGTCTTTAACAGTTATCCTTAAAACCCCAGATCCATCATAGTTTCAGAACCGGTAGAAGTTGTTCTTTGCAAGTAGGATTCCGACCTAGGTAGTGTTCTTCCCATTCTTGATTTCACCTTAGTTTTTGTCTTGATAGCTTGATGCGTACTTAGTTTATTGCATTCGTTAGTGATAATAAGTAGTGTAGTAAACCCCCATCAATCAAATCTTAAGTCCGAGTCAGAGTCTAGTTTATTGTTACATAGTGTCTATAGGGTTCGATATTCCGGTTTACCATTAAGTTGTGCTACACTCGATAGGTTCACTTGCCTGTTAGTGCGGTTTAGTTCATAGGTTTTCCATTTATTACTTAGGAGTCTAGGTTAGGTTTTATAATTAGTTTTTATAGACCGTCTGGACGACATCAAGTTTTTGGCGCCGTTGCCGGGGACACTTGGCAATAGCAATATTAACTCTGATTAGTCTTTGTTTGATTTTTGGTTTATTTGGTTTCTTTGAGTCTGTTTCGTGTGCTTGTCCTACGTGCTACTTGTGTATCATTTCTGTGTGTCTAATATAGGATCGAGTCCTTCTGTCTTTGAGTCTCTGTTTCTTTTTCATATTGAGTCGTTCTGTTTATGCACAACACTCGTTTGCATGTATCAAAGAGTTTTGTAGTTAACGATTGGATGGCTTGGGTAGATATGCATAGACTATCGCTTTGTGCGTGGTCAGTGGAGAGTTTTTCGAAGGTTGCAGCTTTCTAGGGCGAGGTTTTGTTCTTAGATGAAGATCTCGATGGTTGTCTATCCTCGTGAAAGGTATGTATCATACGAGTGAAAAGAATATTATCAGGGAGAATGTGTCGGTCAATATTGAGGAAAAGATGTATCAAGTGGGGGTTAATGAAATTGCGAGTTGGGTTCTATTGTTTAACAAGATTGAAGAGTATGAATCTAATGATGAAGAAATTTCAAACAATAGGGATGGGGATTCGGTTGAAACTCAAAGCAATGAAGGTTCGTTCGGTCATGTGCAAGAATCTGGTAACGAATTGAATAAGGAGGTATTGAATTTAAAGAGTGATCGGGTTGATGCAGTTAATTTGGAGGATGTTACACTAGTTGTAAATGACAAGTTAAAGGTGGATTGATTTTTGTGAATTAAGATGGATTAACACAATAATAGTGGATTAACAAAGGATCTTTACCCTATATATATAGGGTTAGGTTATTCTAAAAAGGGTTTTAAAAATAAGAAGGTAAGAAGGATTATGGGGTTGACATGTATCCTTTTATTGTTTTTAAGGGAGGGCATAATGGTCATTGTGTAATATACCAGGTCATTGTGTAATATAAGGTCTGATATTACACATTGACCATAACTGATATTACATAATGAACTGATATTACACAATGAGTAAATTACACAATGACCAGACCTTACATTACACAATTACCTGACATATTTGAGCGAACTACACAATAATGAGCAAATTACACAATGAGTTGGAAAACGTAAAACACAATGATGAATACATATAACACAATGACGAAAAATATTTGACAAAATGAGCATATTACACAATGAACAAATTACACAATGACCAAACATTACATTACTCAATGACCTGACATATTTGAGCAAATTACACAATGAGCTGGAAAACGTAAAACATAATGATGAATACATATAACACAATGATGAAAAATATTTGACAAAATGATGAATACATATAACACAATGATAAAAAACATTTGACACAATGACCAGACCTTACATTACACAATGACCAGACCTGACGTTACACAATGACCAGACCTGATATTTCACAATGACCTGATATGACATAATGACCAGACCTGATATTACACAATGACCTGGCAAATTACACAATGAGTTGGAAAACGTAAAACACAATGATGAATACATATAACACAATAATGAAAAATATTTGATAAAATGAGCAAATTACACAATGAGTTGGAAAACGTAAAACACAATGATGAATACATATAACACAATGATAAAAAAATATTTGACAAAATGAGCATATTACACAATAAGCAAATTACATAATAACCAGATCTGACATGACAGAATGACTTGACATATTTGAGCGAATTACACAATAATGAGCAAATTACATATTGAGCTGGAAAACGTAAAACACAATGATGAATACATATAACACAATGATGAAAAATATTTGACAAAATGAGCATATTACACAATGACCAGACCTTACATTACAAAATGACCTGACATATTTGACCTGATATTACATAATGACCTGGCAAATTACGCAATGAGCTGGAAAACGTAAAACACAATGATGAATACATATAACAAATGATAAAAAATATATAACACAATGATGGAAAAACATTTGACACAATGACCAGACCTGACATTACACAATGACCAGACCTGACATTACAAAATGACCAGACCTGATATTACACAATAACCAGACCTGATATTACACAATGAACTGATATTATACAATGACCTGACAAATTACACAATGAGTTGGAAAATGTAATTTTTTTTTCGTTTTTGAATATAACGACATTATATTCGTTTTAAAGATAAAAAACGCTCGTTTTTATGGTGTAATTTTTAGTTTTTAAAATAATGTCGTATGTAAAAGTTATGAACGTTTAAAAAGGGGGGACTTGATAAAAAGTCAACAAAAGTGGCCAAAACTAAAATACCATTCCAACAACTTTTTCTCTTACAATTTAATCTCAACCATTAAATCTTTTCTACAATTTGATCTAATGGCCCTAAATCCTTCTCACCATTCTTAGAATTATAATCCTTTTTACCTGAACCTTTTTCCTATATATATATAGGGTGAAATTCATAAGAAAACTAACATTTAGGGAGAGAACTACTCATTAAAGACAAAAAAAATAATAATAATAAAAAATCATAACTCAAAATATAAATCAAAAACTAAAAAACTGCTTTGGAGACCTTGTTTCCCACGTCGTCCTCGTTAAAAAAACGCAAAAATGCCCGGTTTAGTTTAACTTTTAAGGTTAGGTTATTGGGTTTAGCTTTTAGGGTTAGGTTTTTTGGTTTAGCTTTTAGGGTTAGTTTTTTTAGGGTAGGGGTGGGTGGGTTTAGGTTTTTGGGTGGGGGTGGGTGGGGTGGGAAGGGTTTAGGTTTTTGGGTGGGGGTGGGTGGGGGATTTAGGTTTTGGGGGTTAGGTGTGTGGTTTAGGTTTTTTGGGTGGTGGGGTTCGTTGGGTAGGGTGGGGGGTTCAGGTTTTCGGGTGAAAGATAAAGAAATTTTTGATTTAATGGTGCAATTTAAAAAAAAAAGAATAATAACGTATGCAAAAGATATATTTTAAGTTCCAATTTTACTCTTTCTTCTTAAAATTCCACCCCTTCTCTTTTTAGTGGTTCTTTAGTTCTCTCATTAAAATGAGTTCTCTCATGAACCTAACCCTATATATATATATATATATATATATATATATATATATATATATATATATATATATATATATATATATATATATATATATATATATATATAGGGGACGTATCAAATGAAAACCTTGTCTTATTGTGAAAACACATAAACTCGTTTCTAGCCACACATTAATTATCTTTGTTTTGTGATTTATTTTAATATGAAAGGGTATTTAGGACTTTTTCTCTTCCACCCTTATCTCTTTAAGTACTTTCTCTCTCTATCTAAAACCAGATCTATCTAAAACATGTCATTCAAAACACAAATTCAAAACACATTTATGTACTCTCTTTCTAAAACACATATCCGAGTATCCAAATTCTCTCAAATTTTCATAGGGTTTTTCCTCTTCGTGTTGGTTCAACATCTGATTTTTTCGAACCCTTGTGGAGCGATGTGAGGCCCCAAACCCGGGAGGCCCCACGCGTCGGATTTACTCATTCACAAACAGTTCTCAAACTAGAATATCAAATAACGCAGCGGAAAATTTCATTTCAAACATAACATTACATCGTTTAACATGCGGAAGCGTAACATTTTCAAATACATGTACATAACAAAAACAACTCGTAACGGGATGCCAGTCTTCATATCATCCGGGTAACTCCTCAAGCCGCCCAGCATCACCGTCCATCATCATAACTTCCTTAACCTGAATGTGCATACTAAAAAGGTCAGCTACGCTGGTGAGTTCTAGCATTTCATAAAAACTTTAACATCAACATTTGCCAAAAACGTATCATTCATTTAGTAAAGCCTTTCACAAGAGCATGTAATAATCTAACATCTTTAAAAAGGTTTCGTACCCATATCATCATCAACATCATAATCATAAACACCGTTAAACGGATCGTTCATTAAAACTTTTAACATTCATTTAAGTCATACATTATTATCTAAATCTGTGTTACCCTTCGTTCCGTCACTTAGTATGGTATTGCCCCTAAGGCTTAACTGCACGAAGACCGACAATACCATACATTCCGTCAATTCCCTTTTTTGGTATTGCCCCCAAGGCTAACTGCGCGAGGACCGACAATACCCATTCAGTTGCCCCTATGGCTCTTATGTCCATAAACCGACAACTTCCATCGACGGCCATGGCTCACGGCCATGACACCGTCGGATCATAATTTAACCTTACATAGGGTCACGTTAACCCCTGAGTAACCGTCGTTACTCCCTTACCAGTTGTACAACATCATAACCATTGGCATGCCACAGAGACATGCCCCTGTTGTTCTTGTGGCAACTATGGCTCGCTGTCCATAATCTACCACAAGGCTGGGAATCTCATTCCCAGACTTCATTCGTCAATTCCATTCGTTCGACAGATTAGATTTGTAATGACTTCTTTAAAACCTTTACCTTTTTCTCTTCTCATTAAACATTTCCTCATTTAGACCGTTCATAAAGCATTCGTAACCCTTTTTGGCAAAAATACTTCAAAACCTTTCCTTTCGTAAACATCGTTTCGTTAAACATCATTTCGTTAAACATCATTTCGTAAAACATCATTTCGTTAAACATCGTTTCGTTAAACATCATTTCGTAAAACATCATTTCGTAAAACATCATTTCGTAAGTATGCACACCAGCCCGAAAACATTAACAAAACATTTAAAAGAGGGCTCTAGAACTCACCTTATAAGCTAGTCTCGGTTGTCCTAAACAAAGGTCCAACAACGTCACTTCCGATCTGAATTGATTAATTAAATACACATCAGACCTAAATCCCGACTCTAACGGTTTACTCGTTCTGCTACAGGTGAATACACTGACTTCACTTACTGATGCAGACCTATCGAAACTACTTAGTTTCGACAGGTGCAGGCCCATCGAAACTTCTAGTTTCGATACCTGCAGGCCCCTCGAAACTTCTAGTTTCGACACCTGCAGGCCGCTCGAAACTTCTAGTTTCGATACCTGCAGGCCGCTCGAAACTTCTAGTTTCGATACCTGCAGGCCGCTCGAAACTTCTAGTTTCGATACCTGCAGGCCGCTCGAAACTTCTAGTTTCGATACCTGCAGGCCGCTCGAAACTTCTAGTTTCGATACCTGCAGGCCGCTCAAAACTTCTAGTTTCGATACCTGCAGGCCGCTCGAAACTATAGTTTCGATACCTGCAGAACTCAGTTATCTTCCCCGTGAAAAACCCTAACTTTCGCAATGCAGGTCCGACCTGGTCAAGATCCGGACTTTTTACATTCAAAACGTGTATTTTCCCTTCGTGATTCCAGATTTATAACCCTTTCCTCATTTGGTTTATAAAAACCCGTCATTTTCCCGAAAATACCCGAAAACCCAAAAACGAACAAAAACTCAGATTTGGTTCGGGTGTTACCTGATTTCGAGATTCTGATCCGGAGGCTTTGCTCACGAGCTCAGTAGCAACAAGCTCCTTCAATCTCGGGTCGATCCGCCAACTTTCTCTCTCTACGGTTTCTCTCTCTAGATTCTTGCAAATGAGAGAAATGGTGTGTGTGTTGGCTATTAAAAGGGAGGAAACCCCCCTTCCTTCAAGTTTGCCGGCCCAACCGGCCCGGCCCGTTACGCCCCGTTCTTTTATCCCGTTCGTCCCGGTTCAACCCGTTATTTAAAATCCTCATTTATTTTGGGATGTTACAAGTCTACCCCCCTTACAATAGGTTTCGTCCCCGAAACCTATCATAAGTCAAACAGTTGAGGGTACGACTCCTTCATTTCCGTCTCCGTTTCCCATGTAGCTTCCGATCCCTTCCGGTGCTTCCACTGGACTTTAACCAACTGGATAACTTTGTTACGTAAACGTTTCTCTTTCCTGTCTAGGATGGCCACAGGTTCTTCGATGTAGTTAAGGCTGTTGTCGACCTCGATGTCCGTAAGTGGTACGTGAGCCGATTCATCCGCCAAACACTTTCGCAAGTGTGATACATGGAAGGTAGGATGAATCCCACTTAACTCATCAGGCAATTCCAACCGATATGCGACTTCACCAACCCGTGCCATAATCCTGAATGGTCCGATAAACCTCGGACTTAACTTTCCTCTCTTTCTGAATCGTATGATTCCCTTCCAAGGCGACACTTTCAACATTACTCTGTCCCCAACATTAAACTCAATAGGCCTTCGTCGTTTATCCGCATAGGATTTCTGACGATCTTGGGCGGCCTTCATGCGTGCTTTGATCTGATCAAACCTTTCCGATGTTTCTTTAACGACTTCGAGACTTCCCAATTCCTTCTGTCCAATCTCACCCCAACAAACCGGGGTCCTGCATCTTCTCCCATACAACATTTCATAAGGCGGCATGCCTATCGTCGTGTGATAACTGTTGTTGTAGGAGAATTCGGCTAATGGCAGATGACTGTCCCAACTGCCACCAAAGTCGATAATACAAGCACGAAGCATGTCCTCCAACGTCTGAATGGTCCTTTCGGTCTGACCATCCGTTTGCGGGTGGTATGCCGTGCTGATATTAAGTCTCGTACCCATCGCCTCGTGAAATCTTTTCCAGAACCTCGATGTGAATCGTGTGTCCCGGTCGGATACAATCGTTAAAGGCATCCCGTGCCGTGCTACTACTTCATTAATAAATACTTCTGCTAACCTTTCCGATGAGAACGTCTCGCGAATAGGTAGAAAATGAGCACTCTTCGTTAAACGGTCCACAATTACCCAAATGGTGTCATGACCTTTAGCTGTGCGAGGTAGCTTGGTTATGAAGTCCATAGTAATGTGTTCCCACTTCCATTCCGGTATCTCAAGTGGTTGAATTTTCCCATACGGTTTCTGGTGTTCGGCTTTCACTTGTGAGCAAGTCAAGCACTTGCTTACGTATTTCGTCACTTCGTGTTTCATCCCAGGCCACCAGTATTCCTTCTTCAGATCTTGGTACATTTTGTTGGTACCGGGATGGATAGAGTAACGAGACTTATGAGCCTCATCCAAGATTTTGGTCCTAAGCTCGCCACCCATAGGTATCCATACTCGACCAAAACGTGTCCTAACACCAAGGGTGTTATATTCCAACTTGTCCTGTTGGCCAACCATCCTTTCCTTCTTTATGTTTTCCCCCTTTAGTGCCTCTTCTTGAGCCTTTTCAATTTCCCTCATCACATCCGACGTTACCACCATTTGGCAAGCTTTCACTCTAATAGGAGCAGGCACATCCTTCCGGCTTAGAGCGTCAGCCACCACGTTTGCTTTTCCAGGATGGTACATGATTTCACAGTCATAGTCTTTCAAAAGTTCCAACCATCGCCTCTGCCTCATATTTAACTCCTTTTGCTCGAAGAAGTACTTCAGACTTTTGTGATCGGAGTATATGGTAAACTTTACCCCATAGAGGTAGTGCCTCCAAATTTTTAATGCAAACACAACAGCAGCAAGTTCCAAATCGTGAGTCGGATAGTTGACTTCATGAACCTTCAGCTGTCGTGATGCGTATGCGATCACTCTTCCACGTTGCATCAGCACACACCCCAACCCCTGACCCGAAGCGTCAGAGTATACCACCAGGTCTTCATTGCCCTCGGGAAGGGCCAAGACTGGAGCTTGGGTTAGCTTTTCTTTTAACTCCTTAAATGCCTCATCCTGCTTCGGACCCCATTCGTACTTTTCCTCCTTTCGTGTCAACTTTGTCAATGGCGAAGCTATTTTCGAGAAATCCTGAATGAATCTCCGATAGTAGCCTGCCAACCCTAAGAAACTGCGGATCTCCGTTGGCGTCTTAGGAATATCCCAGTCCCTTACCGACGTTATCTTTGCTGGGTCTACCATAATGCCGTTCGGGTTAATGACGTGACCTAGGAATTGGACTTCCCTAAGCCAGAACGCGCATTTGGAGAACTTAGCATACAACTTCTCCTTCTTTAGAGCTTCCAACACTTCCTTCAAATGACAAGCGTGATCACCCTCATTCTTGGAGTAGACGAGGATATCATCAATGAACACAATTACCGATCGGTCCAGCATCGGTCGACACACCCTATTCATCAAATCCATGAACGCTGCGGGGGCATTCGTCAATCCGAAGGACATTACGCGGAACTCGAAATGTCCATAACGCGTGCGAAATGCGGTTTTCGGTATGTCTTCTTCCCTTACCTTCAACTGATGGTACCCGGATCGAAGGTCGATTTTTGAGAACCAACTTGCGCCCTGCAACTGATCGAACAGGTCGTCGATCCTTGGTAATGGGTACTTGTTCTTCACCGTACGTTTGTTTAACTCGCGATAATCAATACACATTCTCATCGAACCGTCCCTCTTTTTCACAAACAACACCGGGGCACCCCAAGGCGAGATGCTCGGTTGGATAAACCCTTTCTCAAGTAATTCGTCTAGTTGTGCCATTAGTTCCTTCATCTCCACAGGTGCTAGTCGATATGGAGCCTTAGCCACGGGATGGGCATCTGGTACTAAGTCGATTCGGAATTCGATCTCTCTGTCGGGTGGTATCCCAGGCAAATCCTCTGGAAACACCTCCGGGTACTCGCGTACCACGGGTACATCGTCTAGTTCCTTCACTTCCTTACACTTGTCAATCACGTACACCAGATAAGCTTCGCATCCGCGCCTCAAGTAATCCGTTGCCTTAATCATTGAGATGACGTTTGGCATCGGGACGTCACGGTATCCAAAAACTTCGACCTTGCTACCATCCGGAGCCTTGAGTCGGATTATCTTTCGTTTGCATATAATTTGCGCTTCATTGGCAGTTAGCCAATCCATACCTAACACGACATCAAACCCTCCCAAAACCATAACCAATAATCTGACAGGGAACCTATGACCTTCTATTTTTATCGTGGAGTTGTCAACTACATCGGTCACTCTCGCAGTTCTACCCTCAGCGGTTTCTACGCTAAAGCCCCTTTCTAGCTTGCTCACAGTGTGCTTTACCCTTTTACAAAAAGTCGCAGATATAAAACTCTTACTGGCACCCGAATCAAATAACACAGAAACAAGAGTGTTGTCAAGGACGAACGTACCTGACGCCACGTCGGGGTCCATTCTGGCCTGGTCTTGCGTCAGCGCGTACGCACGAGTCTTTGCTCGGGGCCTCTCTTCCCTCTTCTCCGGGCCTTTCCCCTTCCCGGCTTCACCCATTCTTGGTTTGGTGCATTCCCGGCTCAGATGACCGGCATCCCCACAGTTATAGCACCTGTAGTGTTGTGTGCACTCACGGGAGTAGTGCCCGGTCTTGCCACACTTAAAACACAAGTTAGATCCCAGTCTACATTCACCTACATGCTCCTTTCCACACTTCTTACAAACAGTCGGCTCATCCACCCGAGCCCTTTTATCGCGAGCCCCAAACATCTTTCCACCAGTTCGCTTGTTTGAGAAGCTCGGTCTCTTCTTTGGTTCCTCGATGGCGGCGACATTCAGTGCCAGATCATCAAATACTACGCCGCTTAGTTCTACTACCGAATCATAGGTAGTAGGGGCGTTTGCCTTAACATAGGTGCGGACCTGGTCCGGCAGCCCTTGAATGTAGCAGGCAATCTTTCTCTCTTCAGTAGTGACAAGATGTGGCACCAGACGTGCCAGTTCATTGAATCGTGTGGTGTACTGCCGGTGCGTCATGCTCCCGGCCTTCAAACCCAGAAATTCCCTCTCTACTTTCTCAATCTCGTTCCTCGGGCAGAAATTTTTGATCACCAAGGTTTTCAAGTCAGCCCACATCATCGCATCCACAACCTCGCTCCCTTTTGCCTGACGTACACCTTCCCACCAGTGGGATGCTTCTTCCCTCAAGGAGTTAGCAGCAAACTTCACAACTTGATTCGCTCGGCATTCGCTCAGACGAATGGCAGCCTCCATACGAATCACCCAATCAAACGTAGCCACCGCGTCTTTCTTTCCAGTCAGGACTGGTGGGTCACATGCCTTGAAGGACTTATAGTCACAACCACGGTTAAGCGGTGTGTTGATTGCCTCAGTATTCGGGGTACCAACCGCCGTGTCAGACCCACTTTCCCCATTAACTTTCTTCAACGCTTCAGTCAACAAACTTGGCAGAGAACTCTTCATCAGCTCTGTGAACTCTCGAGCTATTGCTGCTCTCACTTCTGGTTCAAAAGTGAAAGGTTGTTCTTCAACATGAGTCGGCTCAGTCCCGTGCACACTAGCTTCTGGCTCCGTGTGAACACTTCCTTCTTCACTGTACTCCTGGCGAATAGGAGTTCTACCTCGGCCACCACCGGTACGACCACCGGTACGGCCCCCACCACGCTTTCCGTTCCCTCTTCTTGCCATTCCGTTCTACAAGACAAGGAAACCCAATGTCATCACGCTAGTTAACAAATAGAATTCAACAAGCATTGTAAGATGTTAATATACACTGGCCATCTGCAATTAACCATTACACTACCTCTTGATTTCGATTTGACCACCTTTGTGATTTCCATCAGAACCCAAGTCCTAACCTTAACACTTCCTAAGGCATACTATATATGTAAATATATATACACTACCTTCATACCTGATGCTGTGGCTCGAGTTACCCGTACTGGCATCCGCTTTCGGTCCCATTCTCAGTTTAAGTTCAGACACAGGGAGTGTCCAAATCTCTCAAACTATTGCTCTGATACCAACTTGTGAGGCCCCAAACCCGGGAGGCCCCACGCGTCGGATTTACTCATTCACAAACAGTTCTCAAACTAGAATATCAAATAACGCAGCGGAAAATTTCATTTCAAACATAACATTACATCGTTTAACATGCGGAAGCGTAACATTTTCAAATACATGTACATAACAAAAACAACTCGTAACGGGATGCCAGTCTTCATATCATCCGGGTAACTCCTCAAGCCGCCCAGCATCACCGTCCATCATCATAACTTCCTTAACCTGAATGTGCATACTAAAAAGGTCAGCTACGCTGGTGAGTTCTAGCATTTCATAAAAACTTTAACATCAACATTTGCCAAAAACGTATCATTCATTTAGTAAAGCCTTTCACAAGAGCATGTAATAATCTAACATCTTTAAAAAGGTTTCGTACCCATATCATCATCAACATCATAATCATAAACACCGTTAAACGGATCGTTCATTAAAACTTTTAACATTCATTTAAGTCATACATTATTATCTAAATCTGTGTTACCCTTCGTTCCGTCACTTAGTATGGTATTGCCCCTAAGGCTTAACTGCACGAAGACCGACAATACCATACATTCCGTCAATTCCCTTTTTTGGTATTGCCCCCAAGGCTAACTGCGCGAGGACCGACAATACCCATTCAGTTGCCCCTATGGCTCTCATGTCCATAAACCGACAACTTCCATCGACGGCCATGGCTCACGGCCATGACACCGTCGGATCATAATTTAACCTTACATAGGGTCACGTTAACCCCTGAGTAACCGTCGTTACTCCCTTACCAGTTGTACAACATCATAACCATTGGCATGCCACAGAGACATGCCCCTGTTGTTCTTGTGGCAACTATGGCTCGCTGTCCATAATCTACCACAAGGCTGGGAATCTCATTCCCAGACTTCATTCGTCAATTCCATTCGTTCGACAGATTAGATTTGTAATGACTTCTTTAAAACCTTTACCTTTTTCTCTTCTCATTAAACATTTCCTCATTTAGACCGTTCATAAAGCATTCGTAACCCTTTTTGGCAAAAATACTTCAAAACCTTTCCTTTCGTAAACATCGTTTCGTTAAACATCATTTCGTTAAACATCATTTCGTAAAACATCATTTCGTTAAACATCGTTTCGTTAAACATCATTTCGTAAAACATCATTTCGTAAAACATCATTTCGTAAGTATGCACACCAGCCCGAAAACATTAACAAAACATTTAAAAGAGGGCTCTAGAACTCACCTTATAAGCTAGTCTCGGTTGTCCTAAACAAAGGTCCAACAACGTCACTTCCGATCTGAATTGATTAATTAAATACACATCAGACCTAAATCCCGACTCTAACGGTTTACTCGTTCTGCTACAGGTGAATACACTGACTTCACTTACTGATGCAGACCTATCGAAACTACTTAGTTTCGACAGGTGCAGGCCCATCGAAACTTCTAGTTTCGATACCTGCAGGCCCCTCGAAACTTCTAGTTTCGACACCTGCAGGCCGCTCGAAACTTCTAGTTTCGACACCTGCAGGCCGCTCGAAACTTCTAGTTTCGATACCTGCAGGCCGCTCGAAACTTCTAGTTTCGATACCTGCAGGCCGCTCGAAACTTCTAGTTTCGATACCTGCAGGCCGCTCGAAACTTCTAGTTTCGATACCTGCAGGCCGCTCGAAACTTCTAGTTTCGATACCTGCAGGCCGCTCGAAACTATAGTTTCGATACCTGCAGAACTCAGTTATCTTCCCCGTGAAAAACCCTAACTTTCGCAATGCAGGTCCGACCTGGTCAAGATCCGGACTTTTTACATTCAAAACGTGTATTTTCCCTTCGTGATTCCAGATTTATAACCCTTTCCTCATTTGGTTTATAAAAACCCGTCATTTTCCCGAAAATACCCGAAAACCCAAAAACGAACAAAAACTCAGATTTGGTTCGGGTGTTACCTGATTTCGAGATTCTGATCCGGAGGCTTTGCTCACGAGCTCAGTAGCAACAAGCTCCTTCAATCTCGGGTCGATCCGCCAACTTTCTCTCTCTACGGTTTCTCTCTCTAGATTCTTGCAAATGAGAGAAATGGTGTGTGTGTTGGCTATTAAAAGGGAGGAAACCCCCCTTCCTTCAAGTTTGCCGGCCCAACCGGCCCGGCCCGTTACGCCCCGTTCTTTTATCCCGTTCGTCCCGGTTCAACCCGTTATTTAAAATCCTCATTTATTTTGGGATGTTACAAGCGAGCAGCGGTGTTCGGTGGTGGCGGTCTAATCGGCCAGAAAGAGAGGTGGTTTTGTTTCATGTTCCCACTCTTCAGTTTCTTTGTCTCTCTCTCTCAAAACAAAAGTAAGATTAAAAGTGGTTTTGGTTGTTGTCTTTGCTACTGATTCTGGGTTTCATGTTCTCCACAACTGATGCATCAAGTAAGCAACTCTCACCTTGATTAGATAATCTTAATTAGATATGTTGAGCTTGTTTTTATTTTTCATTATAGCTTACAAGTCTAAAGGATAAGTCATAAGTATATCAAATTAATGGATAGATTTATTTACCGTTGTGTGAAGCATTGATTGTGGGCCTTGTGTTTATGTTGGCTTTAATTTTATACACATTTTGGTATTATAATCTTTTTTAAGATAGCATGTATCAAATTTTATTTTTGTATTAAAACCAAAATTTTAATTTTGATTTCAAATTAAAATTTCTTGTTTCACAGATTGAAATTTTTAAAAGGAAATACATGTTCCAAATTTTAGTTTCTTGTTTCACGATTGCAATTTTAAATTTATGTTTCAAGAATTAGAATTAGTTTACTTTTGATTTAGTTTTTGTTTCTATCATTCAAAAAACTTGTGTGAACAACTTAGATCTAAACATGTGTTTTTATGTTATTCATGTGTTTTTATGAACAAGTTTTTAACAGGTCTTGATTGAACAAATTTCTTTATTTTTTTCTAAACTAATCACACATTTTGTATAGGTTTTAAACGGGTCTAAAGCATAAAATAGGATTTTTATACAGATTTGAAAAGCCCCAATTTTCATTTACAAATGTTTAAACTGAATTTACACATGTATAAACTGAATTTACACAAGTGTAAAGAGTTGTTATTCATTTGTTTTTATGTTGATTCTTAAAGCGATTTATAGATTTACACATGTGCATATTTGATTTACACATGTGTGTATTCTATTTACACAAGGTAAGTTACACATGTTTATGTTCAATTTACACTAAAAAACTTACGTTAATGTATCTTGATTCTGTTTTTTGAATTTCAGGTACAAGATTGACAAATACAAGGTAGTAGAATTTACAAATACAAGATACTAGGTAGCTTAATTTTACAATTGGTTTTGATTTTTTACACATGTGTATTTTAATTTTACACGTGTATTTTGATTTTGATTCTTTTTTATACACATATGTATTTTGATTTTACATGTGTGTGTTTTTTTACACAGGTGTAAACTAAATGTTCACATATGTATTAGAGTTTACCCATGTGTTTTTTTATTATAAACAATGTATTTATTTGTAAAGATATTTGTGTATTTTTATTTTATAAAAATATTTGTGTAATCAGATGTAATATTAATAGATTTGTGTATATATGTGTAAACTAATTTTACACAGTGGTTCTTTAAAAAACCATGTTCATGTAATTTGACACAGAGAAAGAGGAAAGAGAGAGAGTGTGTGATTTTTATTAAATTAAATAATATAAATTTACTTATTTACCCCTGCAATAATCATTGACCACATGGTTTTTTAATTTAAATAAAAAAAGTCAGATTCAATTACAACCACACATTATAATAATGAGTTTTGAATGTGTGGCTGTGGTAGAGTTTAAGAGTTTTTACAAATAAGACAAGGTTTTCATTTGATACGTCCCCTATATATATATATATATATATATATATAGGAAAAGAATCAAATGTAAACCATGTTTAAATGTGTAAACTAAAAAACCAAATCTTGGCCACATATTTATTATAGTTAATAGGATGTTTGACTTTTGGAGAATGAATTATAATAAAATGAAAATAAACATGTGGTCAGAATTTAGTTTTTTGTTTTACGAGTTAACAATTCATCCTTACCTGATATATATACATACACACACACTACCTAATAAATAAGGAGGACATTTATCACATTTATATATATATATGTATATATATATATGTATATATATTATATACATATATATATAGAGGACGTATCAAATGAAAACCCTGAGTTATTGTGAAAACCCATAAACTCAATATGGGCCACATATTCAATTTTAAATATTTTATTTTGTGGTTGATATTTAATCTGGATTTTTTCTTTTTAAAATATTTAAAGTATACCCAAAAGGGTAAATTAGTAATTTTACATCTTATTTTAATAAAAAAACTATCTCCTGTTTTCTCTCTCCAAATTCTGGTGTTTTTAGATAGTTTTCACAAATCAGCAAAAAAATTGTGTAAAATCTATATACACAAATCAACCAAAAATTATACATCCAAATACCTTAATAATTTTACAAAAATATATATATATACATAAATCAGAAAAAAAAAATTACATCCAAATACACAAATATCTTAACAAATAAACAT
Source organism: Smallanthus sonchifolius (assembly GCA_023525975.1). Classification (NCBI taxonomy): domain Eukaryota; kingdom Viridiplantae; phylum Streptophyta; class Magnoliopsida; order Asterales; family Asteraceae; genus Smallanthus; species Smallanthus sonchifolius. The sequence goes on along the minus strand of JAKNSE010000037.1, from coordinate 195,750 downwards.
GTGTAAATTCAGTTTACACATGAGTAAAAACTCTATTACACTTTTGTAATTTCAGTTTACACATGTGTACATTCAAATTACACATGTAAAAGAATCAAATAAACATGTAAAACTAAAATACACATGCCTAGAAATCAAAACTTACTGTAATCAAACTAAAAAGGTAAAGCTCAAAGTGAATCCACATTGCTGACAAGGAATATAGTCTGAGTTGGAGCCACTTCCCTCGGGTACATATTACTTGTTGGAATTGCATTTATTACACACTGCATCCTTCTTGGACCCATATTTGTTGTCAAAATTTAATTTATGTTCAAAACAGTAAAAAAGATTATATTTAACTAAGAAACTGTTACTAATCAAAGATTATACCTTGACCCCAAGACGTTAAGTTCACATAAACGAGATCCGATTAATCGATGGAATGAACCAAAAATCGATGGAATAAACCCAAAAACATAAAACCCTTTTCTTGATTAACCTCCAGGTCCGTTTACACTTGTGTAAATTTAATCAAATAGACGTGTGTAAATCCAGTTTACACAAGTGTAAGTTCAATTTACACAAGTGTAAGTTCAGTTTGCACTATGTGTAAAATCAAATATGGGTTTTTCAAATCTGTATAAAAACTTTAGTTCATGACTAAAAACACAAATAAATGCAAGCCATGGGTTATGAACTGTAAATTCAAATCTGGTCTTTTTGAACCAGTAAAAAAACGGTCGATTTGTCCACCTTTTTCACTAATTTCTTGTTTATTTTCTGCTTGAACAAAAAAAAATCAACTAAACCCATCTGCTTAAAATTAAAGATTAACAATTCACAATTAACAAACCTCTTTCTCATTGATCATTAGGATTTGAATAAGGACGACGGAGAAATCCAGATTAAAAAAAACATGGAATTAAAAAACATGGCAATTAAACATGGAAATAATATTATAATTAAAAAAATATGGCAATTAAACATGGAAATGATATAATGTTTTAGAAAATTGGACGTCTTTTTAAAGAACATGGTAACTGACCAAGTTCTTTGTTTACATCAGAAACAACTTATGCTCCAAAACAACTTCTACTCCGAAACACCCTTTGCGTAGATATGACGTCCAACTCAATTTCTTTGTTTGCATCAAAAACAACTTCTGCTCCAAAACAATTGTTAAAAAAATCAAATGTGTAAATACTAGCCACACAGACAAATAGAAGCGGCAAAATAACTACACCACAATATACAGAACAACAGAAGATCGAGAGCGAGACGGAAGCGAAGGCGAAAGGGTAATGATGAATTTAGAGATAGAGAGATCTACCTTTATCAGCTTGAAATTGTTCAATAGGTCGTCAGATCTATCAAATAAACAGGTCGTCATCTACCTTCATCGGCATGAAATTGCTCATCATCTTCAACAGGTCGCCGGATCTACCTTCATCGACAGATCTGATAATCGACGAAAGAAGCCCCTGCGCTTCAATGTGAACCGTCGAAAGAACACAAAACGGCCTTGGACATCAAGCTTTAGCTGATAATCGACGAATCCAAGGATGGAATTAGGGGTTTCAGATGGAAATTTTCAGTGATTTTAGTTCAAATCTGCGTACGTAGAGATAGAGAGAGGAGAGAGAGGGTGGGGATAAGAGAGGAGGCGATGGTGGGTTTTTTTAGTGTAGGGTTTTTATTGTAGGTCTAAGAGTGTTGAATGTACAAGAATACCCCTCAAGTATTAAATTTAATCATAAATATAAGAAAACAAATGAGTGCCTCATATTCAGTTTATGGGTTTTCACAACAACTCAGGGTTTTCATTTGATACGTCCCCCATATATATATATATATATATATATATATATATATATATATATATATATATATATATATATATATATATATATATAGGGGAGGGATCAAGAGAAAACCACAAAGTTAGGCGAAAACCGAGAAAACCACTAAAACAATGAGTAATACTATAGGTTACGTATACGTAACCGCAATTTTTTTGAATTTTTTTGTTTTCTGTTTACGTATACGTAACACTATGGGTTACGTATATGTAAGCCAATATTTAAATAATTTTTTGGTAAAAACTTGTAATATTACATTGATACTCTTATAAAAAAATAAAAATAAATATTATCATATTATTGGTTAAAATTGGTTTTTTTAGTGGTTTTCTCGGTTTTCGCCTAACTATTGGTTTTCTCTGAAACCCAACCCTATATATATATATATATATATATACACACACACACACACACTAGCTAATAAACAAGGAGGACATTTGTCACATTTCTAGGCCTCTTCCTTCTCATTTTCCCGCCTCGTGATTCTATTAATAATCAACTCCACTATTTTAGAAAACAAAATTAATTATTTGTTTCAATTTTTATCTACACATTTTTTAATTTAAAATTGTGTTTATCATTAATTAATTTGTTTAATCATATGTTTATGAATTCTACAAACTGAAAATAAGCCAGCTAGGATTCAATTAAAAAACGTATAATTATATATTTACATATTCATATTTTTCTGTTTTGACGAATGTATATGTTAATAGATTAAATAAAAAAAAATAAAGTGAAATTGAAATTTATAGCCAACTAGGTTTATTCAACTCGTGTATTACACGGGTTTTAAAAACATAAACTTTTTATTGCTAAGTATATAACATTACATTTATTCAACACATGTAATACACGGGATTCTAATCTAGTATACACACACACACTAGATGGGTGCGCGCGTGAGGTAAAATGACAATTTTGTACTTCCAGTGTGTATTATAATATATATATATATATATATACTAGAAGGGTGCCCGCGCGATGCGACGGAGCACACACACCGGTAATTACGTTACATGTTATTTTTTTAATTAAAAAAACTATAGCAATACCATAGTCAAATTATAGAGAATAAAATGCTCGTTTTTATGGATTAATTTTTAAAAAAATTATTAACGTATGATAAAGTTATGTTCGTTTAAAATCATAGGGGATTTAGCTTTATGAGTTGAAATGCATGCATTAAGAGTTGTAAAACTCTTAATTTTAAGATATTTGGTAAAAATACCATATTGTAATTCCAGTGTGTATTATACAAAGGGATGAAGGTTAATGGTTAATTTGTTTTTTTTGACTAATTGATCATCTCCTTCTCTTTTTAAAATCAAGATCAGAAAGCTAAAATCAATCCACTTCATGACTTTGTTAAATCTGAATATGATAATTTTTGTATTCGTTTATGTCGATCAAGAGCTTTACACAAAGGGATGAAGGTTATACATACACACATATATTTTAAGATTAGCAATAAAATTAGGTTTTTTCTAGTCGTGTATATTATACTTAGACCGGTGAATATTAGGGAAAATCACCAAAATAGACAAGTTGATAATCAAAATAACCAAAATAGACATTGATTTTCAAAAAGTGCCAGCTAAGACGACTAAATTCTAGCTGGCGTTTAAAAAAAACCTTGCAAAATGGAAAAGTGTGGGCTCAGCCGAAGACCGTTACACGTGTCTTGATTTGATTGGTTGTTTTCATGATCTTTAGCCGGATATATATATATATAGCAGGAGATTTAAAAGTCAAACGTCTATTTTAGTGATTTTATGGTCTAACTTGTCCATTTTTATTATTTTCCTTGAATATTAATGCATGCCATATTTAATGGTTGAATACATCGATTTCTTCTTAGGTGGTGTGAGAAGCGGTTAGACATGGTAACAAGTATTCAGAAAAGATTTCTAGTGTGTGCCATTTTTGGTGGAGACGGTAGCTACATGGCGCCTTATAATCTTCATACTGATACTTTGTTGATAGGTCTTTTCTTGTGATCCATGTTTCTTTTATTATTAAGTAGAGGTGAAACTCATTAACTTACATATACGTAACTAATTATTAAATTATTAAAAAACATACAATTTGAAATGGGAATTAGAGATACGTGAACAGTACTTTAGTATGATTGGACGGTTTGTCCACCTGCTTGTAATGGCCCTGGGATTAAAAACCGTACAGCTCCTCAAGATTCCGCACAACCAGCCTGCCACCGATTAGTACGCACGTCGCCCTTTGCTCCACCATCGCCGCCGCCGCCCTATGCTTCACCATCTCCGCCGCCCTATGCTCCATCATCACCGCCGCCGAATTTGGCCGGATTTGGGCCTTTGAAAACCCTGACGGATGATCTGTGGTTATAAGCTTCCAAACCCTAATCGTGTTCCTGACTGTTTAAATGCTTTATAACGACAGATCTGTGGTTATGTGGTCGTTTTCAGGCAAAGGCAGCCTCCAGCTCTTCGACCGGTAGCACAGATGGTGGCGTTGCGTTGCGGCAGAAACGTGTAGGTGTGTGTTTCACTGTGTCATCTTCTCCAATCAGGTATATCACTTCTTATTCTTTTTTACTCCTGTTTAGCAATTGAAGCATATGAACACCGATTGAAGCATCTGCTGTTATGGTTTTATGTTGTTTATTTGTACTATGTGAACAGACGCAATTTATTTATCCCCAAAGCTGAGTAGGCTAGAGATTTTATATTCTTTCTTTGAGTTATTATTTTTTTCCTTTTTCTAACTCATAAAGAAGCCTTATTGTAAACCTCATACAAGATCTGACGACTGGATATGGAGGCCCTCGATTATTTTCTGCTAGACTGTTATCATAGTATGTGATTTCTGATCTCTTATTTATTAGTTTTAATAATATTGACATATACTGTCATTAGCCAATTTATGTAAGATGGATTTGTTGATTAAGGATGGATATGTTTCATTGTTAAGGTGATTGCTCTGCTTACATCTCTATCGCTCATTCGGTTAAGGTAATTTATTTCAGTTATACGTTAGTTTTTTTTTATTTCTGTTGTTCAGGTGTAATTGATGAAAAAATGGATGGTTTTAAGGTTTTTGTTTATGATTCATTGTTCTTTTAGTTATGTGTAGTGATTTGATTATGTATTACTTTTTTGAGTTGCTCTATGATTGGTTGTTATTTCGGTTACGTTTAGTGAGATTAAGGCTCATTGATGAAAAAAATTTGAAAGGAAAGGATTAATGGTATTGTCTACAATCACGTATGGTCTAGATCTACATTAACATGTTTACTTTGTTGTGACTTGTGGAGTATGCAACAGGTAGTCTTTACTGTACCTACAGAGAAAAATAAAGTCGATTTAATACCAGTCCTGTTGTTATAGTACAACTCGGACCAGGGCTAACGTACAGAGAGAATCCTTTTTTCGAGACCTGTTCTATTTTTTTGCTTCCTTTTGTTACCAACAACTTGCTGCAAATGTTTGGGTTAGGTTTTAGGGTATTTATAAACGCCTTTTTTCTGCATAATATCTGGTAATGCAATGATATACCTTAGTTAAGTTTACATGCAGTCCACTTAAGTGATCCATCATCTCCTCCTTCTTCATTTGTTCCCTATAGCCAACCAAAATAATAATTAAGCCAAGTAAATTTAACCAATTATACTTACCAAGCTACTAAATTACCTACTGCTTCATCCTAGACTGAATTCCTTCAAATAATTGCCTATGACCACGATGCTAATAAGTTCCTTGAATTTTTCGATTAGATGTTACACGTCTCAACCACTTAATTCCATGTCTTAAGACTTAAATTAATTAAGTTCATAATTATAATTTATATTTTAATTTGTCTTAGCGCTACACACAAATATAAGTGTTTGGATCAACAGGCGATTCGTTAGCAGCATATCATCGGAGTCGACTAAAGTTACATCAATTGTTGGAAAACAAAGGTACTCTGTACGCTCTTGAAAATCTTTTTAGTTTGGGTTTCTTGAGAGAAAGAAATTAGGCCACTTGGAATTTGAGTTTCTTTAAATCAAGAAGGGTTTTAGGTTTTTTGAAAGAAACGGTTAATTAAAATCAGGTTTGATGGTTTCTTGAAAAATTGTTAATTGAAGCTAGATTCAGGTTTCTTCATAGAAAGAGCTTCACAATTGAAATGTGGGTATCTTGATTACTTGATATGGGGTTTAGGTCATTCAGGCATCATGAGTTTTTCATTTAAGGTGTTTAGTTGGTGTTTGTATTTGTAACTTCTTCATTGTTACATATTTATTTATGCCCTTTAAAGAGAAGGAATTTTAGGTGTATGACAACTCCATGGAGGTTGAACCATAGCTTGATCTCTTGGCTATAATGTAAATCAATCGGCATTCAGGTATATTCAGGTAGGTTAAACATTCCATAGCTTTATGTTATTTATAATCCTCGCGGTGTAATAAGTAAATAAATTAATGAAACTGGCGTTAAAACTGTAGTAAAATAATTTAGATATTTGAATATACAAAAGCAGAACACCTTGGTTGAGGTGTTTATGTATTCGTGGAACAGTTCATCGACATATCAGTATTGATTTTTGGCTCCAAAGGATTATGGATTTCAGTGTCGTTTCTTAAAGTAAATATATTTTTCAGTTTAATTAGCTTCTTTTATTTGTCAAAATGTACTTATCAATTGTTTGGGGGCAACTACAGAATGCTTCTAAAACCATGGAAAAGAATTTATTTGACAAGTATCCAATACTAGCACAATTCTTTTTTTTTTCCTTATGTAAAAGAGATGATGTTTTACCTTATGGTTAAATATACTACCTTTCAATCTCAGAATCAAGATGGATTCTTTCAAATTTGAAGTAAATCTTGACAAGGAAATTACGATGCTAATGACAAATCACAGGTTGTATGTACTTTGTTTTATATATATGTGAAGATAGATATAATAGTTTTCTTTTTTGAGTTTTATTTACCTTTGTTGTCTATAAAAAAATATTTCCAGGTTCTATTATCTGTCTGCATGTTTGTTTGCAACAGTTCTTTTGCTTGACGTTCGTGTTGTTTCAATTTATTTTAGAACTTCTTCACATGATTAGTCACTGCAACTTAGACGGTCAACATGTTATTAGGATACACATACCTACTGCGTGTTTCAACCCCTTCATATATTCGAGATGAATCAAGCGAATTGAAGTCAAGATTAAGCGTGACAAGCTGCTAACAGTCGCAAACATATTTAAAGTTTACATATGCGACGGGTATTTTTTCTAGTTAATTTACATATATGTAATTGATTTCTCCAACTATATTTTCATGTTTTATTTTCTTATTGATTTCTCTAATCAATATAGTATAATGTTGGTGCTTGATTTTGTTAATGGTTACATATATGTAATTATTTGCATATATGTAAATGGTTGTGTATATAGTTATGTAAATGAGCTGGTTATGTGTAAATGATTATAAATTGTTATGTATTCTATGTATTTACATACTAGCTTATATAACTCGTGTAATACACACGGGTGAAAAATATTAAAAAATATATATATATATATATATGGGAGGGATATTCTAAGAATGCTAAAAAATGTAAAAAATATTTTAAAAACCCCACCACCACCCCCCAAAAGCCTAAAACCCCCCACCCCAACCCCCCAAAACCTAACCCCCACCCTACCCCACCCCAAAAAACCTAAAACCCCCTACCCCCACCCCCAAAAACCTAAATCCTAACAAAAAAAAAACCCTAAAAAATCAAAAAAGTCATCTAAAAACCCACCACCACCCCCAAAAGCCTAAACCTCCAACCCAACCCCCCAAAAACCTAACCCCCACCCCACCCCCAAAAACCTAAAACCCCCACCCCCCCCCCCCCCCCCCCCAAAAGCCTAAATACTAGAAGCTAAACCCTAAGGCTAAATCCCTAAGGCTAAATCCTAAGGCAAAAACTAAACCGTAAAATCTAAACCCTACAAGCTAAGATCGTAGAGTTCGACGAGATGGTTACAACACCGCCGAAATGAGTAAAATCGGAGTTCGTATGAGCCGGTTATAAGCGTTTTAAAACACTTTTTACACTTTTTAGCAAAACCTCACAATATATATATATATATATATATATATATATGTAAGTAATTAACTTTATATATGTAACTTTTTAATATACATATATTTAAATTGACAACCGATTGAGAGTTTCTTTCTCATTATTCTCTTTTTCGATTGTTCCATTAAACCCATACAAGAATGAGGATTTGTATCTAACAAGGCATTTTGATGGTTAAATGATGTGTCTCACAAATAAAAGGTTAGGCTAAGGGGTATACCTTCACGAAAATTGAGTGTTGAAGGCGCCACATCATTTTCACATATAAGGGGCATGGTATTCCATTTTTCACTCACGTGAAAAATACCACATGAATACAACTCATTGCTCCACATCACACCCTTGGTCCCACCTCCCTCACCCCCACCTTTTCCACACCCGTGGACCAGGCTAGGAGGGCGCATTATTCCACAGGCCACACTCGCCAACTCAGCTTCCACAAGCTATTTCCATAAGGTATACCCTTAGTCTTATGGGTTTAAATCCTTACCGGCTGTGATGTACTTATTCTATAAAGTTTATATGTTTTGCTATTAGAAAAATAAATTATATTTTAATATTTGTTGGAGTAGAGAGTACTTCACTTCACAACTTAGGCTGCCTCCATCGTAGGGAAAACCACTCGCCCGTGAGTCCACCTGGCAGGCCTTTCCCTCCTCTGCAGCGTTGAGGGTGTGCCACCCATGAGCAACCATCCGCCCCCAAAGGCTTCATTTGTTTGAATTTTGTGGACCCCACCACTAGTTTTTGGATATTTTTTCTTTTCTTTTTTGCAATGTTAGTTTTAATTTAATTAAAAAATTGTTTTTCCCTAATTTAAATTATCTTTTAAAACTTAGTTTACAATATATTTAAATCCTAATTTAACATTAATATAAAACCTAATTTAAATCTTATAAAATTACATAATTTAAACCTAACGGCTAGTTTTTTTTTTTGTATTTTTCCTAACGGCTAGTTTTTTTTATTTTTTCTAACGGCTAGTTTTTTTCCACTATAAATACATCTAAACACCTAAACCATTTTCACACCCAACCATCTCAAACAATTCTTCCAACTATTAAATGTTTTCGTTCAATCAATTCCATGAATCCAAACCACCCATTTTCGTTCTCTCAACTACTAAACGATAGCAACAACAAAGAAAGCCCAAACTGACAACCTACACCCTCGCCATTTCAACAATTTCAACAACCAGCTGGTGGGTTCACACGGTTCCAACAACCAGTTAGTGGGTTCACACGTCCCAACAACCAGTTGGTGGGTTCACACAGTTCCAACAACCAGCTGGTGGATTCTCACCATTCCAACAACCATCACAGCCGCAACTTCATCAATATCAACAGTTTTTACAGTGGCAATACCAAATGCAAATGCAACAAGCACTATCACAACCACAATCGATGCAACCACAACCACAATCGACACATGTTGATGAATCTCAATCATCACCAATCAAAGTTTCCCGAAAGAAAAGGGAAAACCCAAATTAGCACAAAAGAAGCAGCAGATGCTGATGAACAAGAAAATAGTATTCGTACCAAGTGGCCCCAAGTGACGAAGTCTTGTTAACCAAGGGTTACATATACGTTTCTGAAGACCTAATAATTGGCAACAACCAGAACAACGCCGAATATTGGGGAAGGATTGCAGACTACTACAATAACGAGGGACCTAAAGTTCCAAGAAGTGCTCACAATCTAAGAAGTCACTGGCAACTCATTAAAACAAAGGTTAACATATTTAATGATTTATATTTGCAAGCAAAGTCTCGTTACAAAAGCGGTTGGTCAGATGACCAATATATTAATGGGGTCAAACTTTAATACACCAATGATCCCTCTAACAAGAGTTCTAATCCTTTCGCATATGAACATGTGTGGAGGGTTATTAAAGATTGTCCAAAGTACGATAGTTCTAGCAAAGTGCATGGCCATCAAGCCCCTAAAAGAGAAAAATCAAATAGCACAGGGTAGTATACAGGCAGCACAAATACTCCTGAATTTGGAATATCACTTGATGGTGACGAAGATAATATTCAAGTAGAACAGGAACCCCCAAGTCGTCCAATGGGGAGGGACAAGGCCAAATCAATGGGGAGGGACAATGCCAAAGCAAAGGGTAAGGCCATGTCTTCATCTGATTACGAGGCAAAGAAGTTAAATCTCGTTGAAGAACTAGCCGAGACAAACCGTGTGAAGAAGCAGGCGATCGAGCAGTTCGATCAAAAAAATGATAAGTTCTACGAGTTGGAACAGAGAAAAATTATGGTAGAAGAAAAGAAAATATTTTTCATCGACACAAGCCATATGGATTCATACCAACGAGCAGAACATGAAACTTTATGTAACGAGATCAGAGAGAAATATAACATGGCTTGACGCAATTAGTAGTTTCAACTTTTAGGTTTTAGTTTATTTGTTTTTTTAAACTATGTATTATTGTATTTTTTATTTTTAGTTTATTAACTTTATATTGTCGTTTGATTTTATTGTTTTAGGTTGTTGTTTTTATTTAATTTAATGTAATTAAAAATTTTGTTTTATTATTTAATTATTTATTAATCAATTTAAGTTATTTCATAGAGTAAATTACAAATTGTGTCATTTAACTATACCTTAAATTTCAGATTGTGTTCTTTGGCTTCAATAATTACAGTGCTTGTCCTTTTTTTGAAACCTTTGCACATATTATGTCCTTTACACTAACCCCCATCCAAAATCAAAGTTAAGTCTGGTCATGTGCCCCTCATGTGAGGGGCATTTGCGTCATTTTTTACCTCTCTTGTTGGTCAGACTTTTACCCTCTCATCATCTTTAAGTTCAGTTTCAAGATTTGACAAATTTGTATGTATACCAAAACCAAGCTTCAGATATGTTGTTCACCGTTGGCCATTTGGTGCAATGGTAGCTCCAAAACTTCCCATAGTGGAGGTCTTGGGTTCGAATCCTGGCAACAGCAAAAAAAGGGTATGTGACCAGGTCAGGGGGTTTACTCAGTTGAGGGTTCCTTCTGTGGTGGGCTGCCCTGGATATTCTAAGTGTTGCCCCGGAAAAACTCAATTATCCTAGAATATCTAGGTGTTGTCATTCAAAAAAAAAAGATATGTTGTTCAAAACAAAAACCCAAAAATGAATCGCACAAATAAAAGAAAAATACACATTTGGGTTTTCAAAATCCACCTTTAAACACAAAAAGTTGGGGTTTTACCCTTGCTGTATCTACTTCAACAAAGTTGGCTTTGCTTGGAAATGGTTCTTCAATTAAGGTATGGTGTCATTCTTAAGGGGTTTTATGACCCGTGAACTGTTTCATTTTCTGTGTGGAATCTTGCGATCAAACAAATCACCATTTCAGTCGATGGTTTTCTTCGAATATGTCCTGCTGGGTTTTGTGAGCTTCGACGGTTCGACCACCATCTTGTACGACGGTGGAGGAATCTTTATCGGCATCAACGGTGGGGGGAAGAAATCACACATAAGAGAAGGGATGGTGTTCACTGACTTCACCATTTGCATAAGGGTGGGGGGTTGCAGGTGATATCGCCGGATTTCTTTGCCGGAGTGGGACAAATCCCTTTGGCCTTTCCGTTTCATTCAATGGATGGACCTCAAGTATCCATTGATCAATTCTTTTACTCCTTGTAAGTTTCATTTGGCAACAAAATCAATTTTATGACCTTTTTAAACATCATCTAGCTGTGTTCATCTCTCTCAAATTTCTGACTGTACTTCCTGCAATGTTTGACAAAGAGAGAGTAAGTGAGAATAAGAGAGAGGATGGTTACAAGTCTGGACAAAAAAAAAATAGTAAAAAGACATAAATACCCCTGATGTGAGGTGTACATGACCAGATTTAACTTTGATTTTGGATGATGGTAAGTGGAAATGACATAATATGTGTAAAAGTTTCAAAAAAAAAGGACAAGCACTGTAATTATTGAAGCCAAAGGACACAATCTGTAATTTAAGGTATAGTTAAAGGACATAATTTGTAATTTACTCTATTTCATAACTAATAATAATTTAAATAAATAAATGAAAATAAAAAAAAAGATGATATGAAAATAATGAGGCTGTTTGTGGAAAGGATGAGTATTGTAGTGTTGGGGTAAAATAAGTTTGTGAGAAGGATGAGAGAAAAGTTGATGTGGCATGATAACTAGGACTGTTTATGAAAATGATGGTTGTAAGCGTTACGGGGCAGTCTTGCTATCCCATTTCCCGGTCCCACATACATCCAAAAGCAATTTAAAACCCTGTACACAACATGAATCACTCCCTCCTTTCCTGCCATCTTTCTCACTCCCAATGCATTCCTTAATCACAAATAACATAACTAACAAATTGACCCTTCACCAATTCACCCTCACCTTCCCATGAAGACTCTTCATCACCACCACCACTTCATCTTCATATTCATGTCCATCTTCTCCATCCCATCCACTGCTGATCATTTCTCACAAGCACTCTTGAGCCTGAAATCAGAGTTCACATCTCCATCCAACATTTTAACCGACTGGATCATCCCTCCACAAACCCCATCTCCAACAATCCACGCCTGTTCATGGACCGCCGTACAATGCAACCAAAACTCAACAAAAATCACAGGCTTAAACCTCTCGTTCAAAAATCTTCATGGGGTTTTATCCGGGAACCAATTTGTTCAATTATCTGACCTAATTGATCTCAACTTAAGCCACAACTCGTTCTCTGGGGAACTCCCAATTGGGATCTTTAATTTAACTTCCTTAAAAGCTTTGGACATTAGCCGGAATAATTTCTCCGGTGTGTTCCCAATTGGGATTTCAAATCAGCAAAAATTGGAGGTTCTGGATGCCTTCAGCAATAGCTTTACTGGATCACTCCCACCAGATGTTTGTAAAAATGCCTCAGTGAAGGTTTTGAATTTTGCTGGGAGTTATTTCAGTGGGCCCATTCCGGGCAAGTATGGATTGTGTGAAAGCCTTGAGTTTCTCCATCTAGCTGGCAATTTGTTAACTGGGAATTTGCCAGTTGAATTTGGTCAGCTTAAAAGGGTGACTCATATGGAGATTGGGTATAATTCTTATCAAGGTGGCATCCCATGGCAGTTTGGTAATATGAGTGAGCTTCAGTATCTTGATATAGCTGGTGCTAATCTTTCTGGTTTAATTCCTAAGGAGTTGGGTAATTTAACAAAACTTGACACACTTTTTCTGTTTAAAAACTATCTTTCTGGGCCAATCCCATATGAATTTGGTAACATTTTGACTCTTTCAAGCTTAGATCTTTCGGATAATACGCTTTCTGGGGCGATTCCAGAGAGTTTTAGCAGCTTGAAAGATTTGAAATTGTTGAGTTTGATGTATAATGAACTGAAAGGTTCTGTTCCTGATGGGATAGCTAAGCTTCCTAATCTTGAATCTCTGCTTATTTGGGATAATTTCTTTAGTGGTACACTTCCACAAGAATTGGGTAAACACTCTAATAAACTCAGATGGGTTGATGTCTCAACAAATGATTTTGTGGGTGTTATTCCACCAGATATTTGTTCAGGAGGAGAATTGAGTAGACTAATGCTGTTTTCGAATTATTTCTCGGGTGGGCTTTCGGCTATCTCCAATTGTTCTTCGCTTATTCGAATTCGACTGGAAGATAACTTATTTTCAGGTGATATATCTTTGGATTTCAAGATTTTGAATGATGTTTCTTATGTGGATTTATCGGTTAATCGGCTCACTGGTGGGATTCCTTCTGATATACTTCATGCTTCAAAGCTTGAGCATTTTAGTGTGTCTAATAATCCTAATCTTGGAGGGATGCTACCTGAAAAAACATGGTCTTTGCCCGTTCTTCGCAATTTTTCAGCCTCATCTTGCAACATTTCTGGTAAATTTCCTGAATTTTCGTTCTGTAAGTCGTTATCCGTCATTGAATTGTATGGGAATCACTTATTGGGTCGTATCCCAGAAAGCATTTCACTTTGTGAGAATCTTGAAATGTTGAATTTAGCTCAAAATAATCTTTCTGGTGAAATACCAGTTAAGTTTGGGAGCTTGATGAAGTTGAAGTTTCTTAATTTTTCATATAATGATCTTTCGGGTTCGATTCCTCTTGAAAATACGTTTAAATCGATGGATAGTAGCTCGTTTCTTGGAAACCCGAAGCTTTGTGGTTCACCCCTTGCAAGACCATGTCATCATGGGAATGTAATATCTGAGGGAATGGAATTGGGAAGTAGAAGGAATCACAAGGTTGCTTGGGTACTTGTGCTATGCGCTGTGGTGGTTGTACTCTCGGGTTTCCTATATGGGATCGTTTACTACCGGAGGAAAAATGTGAACCGCCACTGGAAAATGGTGTCATTTGGCGGGCTACCAGAACTCACAGCTGCTGATGTTTTAAACAGTTTTAATACAATTAAACCTGTGGAAACATTGTATTCATCAAATCCGGCTTGCAAAGCTGTTTTGCTAACTGGGGTGACAATAGTTGTGAGAAAGATCGAATGGGGAACAAAAAGTTCAAACCTTTTGTTGGATTTCATAACCCGAATAGGCAATTTAAGGCATAAGATTTTGATTCGGTTGTTGGGTTTTTGCTATAATGAAAATCTTGGTTATTTGTTGTTTGAATATTTGCCTAATGGAAATCTTGATGAAAAGATTGGAATCAAAAGAGATTGGGCTTCAAAACCTAAGCTTATGATTATCATTGCAAAAGGGTTATGTTTTCTTCACCATGATTGTCATCCAGCTATTCCTCATGGAAATCTGAAGGCGAGTAACATAGTGTTTGATGAGAATATGGAGCCTCGTTTGGCAGAATTCGGGTTCAAAACAATTTCTGCAATGGAAACAGGTACGGGTTTAGTTGTTATCTTACAAAACCGAGTTAAAAAAACCAACTTTATTTTCTGGTAAAGGTGGGAAACGAGTGGTTGACCCAAAACACTTTTTGTCCATTTTTTAAATATTTTATTATATATTTAGCTTTGAAACATAATATTATGCTTTGGATAAACCGATAGCGTTCCTCAACGGGACATCTTGGTGGTAATGGTGTGATCCACTCATCAACCGGTGAGGGTTCGAAACCTCCAGTGTGCAGGTTTGGTGGTGTTTAGTTTAGGAGTAGATTAGGTGTCCGTTAAAATAAAGAAAATAAATAAAAATACACTTCAACGACTTTTGACTTGTTTGACCCATCCGACCTTCCTATATATATCTAGTCTCTTTTACATGTTTTACCCTTTAGAGATAAATTTATAAAAACATAACCTTGATTTATTCTTAGTAATCTAAAAATCATTAACTTTTTATCAATCTTGAAATCTGTGTATATATATTATATGACAGGTGAATACAAGGGTCTCATGGAACATGACCTGAAGGATGATGTATTTCACTTTGGGGAGGTTGTTTTGGAGATTTTAACAAACGGGAAGCGAAAGGGTGGTGGAATAAGCGTACACAAAACACCAAAAGACGCTTTATTGAAGGAAATATATGATGATAATGAAGTGGCTGCTTCTTCAAAGTCGGTACAAGAAGAGATCAAACTGGTTCTTGAAGTTGTTCTTCGTTGCACTACAATCAAGCAGTCGGATAGACCTTCAATGGAAGATGTTTTAAAGATTCTTTCACGGTTGGATCCCGAGAAGAAATGAGAAGCTTTGTGTGATTTTTTTTCATGTTTAAGTGAGGTAGTGTAGTTTATGAGAATGTTGATATATGGTTTGTAAAATAGCCTTCTTTGCTTGTTTTAGAATATTGTGTTGTGAATTCTGAAGCTAGATGCAATATTGAAGCTTCTAATGATGTTGTAAACCATGAAATTAAGCTTGTATATCCTTTTGTGTAATTTTGTTTTTGTGGCAAGTTGAAAGTTTTGCTTTCTTGACGTACATTTAAATAATGGATTCATAGACATTTTTATATAAATCTTTTGGGTTTTTATAAATCATTGAGTATATTTAAAAATAAGATTTATTTTAAATAATCATATTTTTAAGATAGTCATATCCATTTTTGCTCAAGAGATGATGATCCAACTATAAAAGAACCATAAAGTTCTTCACCCAAAATGATTCAGAACTATCGTAACATGAATAATTAGAAAGGTGAAATCAATAAATAAGTCATAATAAAAGTAAACTACACATGAATTTACCAACAGAGAATCCCTGGTAAAAATGTAAAAACACTAAAAGTGCTCATCAATTCTAAATTATAAATGAAACCAACATGAATTTCCAAGAAACTGAGTGTCGTATTCGACAAACAGCACGCAAAAACACCTCAAAATCCAAGCTTGGTTCTGCGCCAGTGTCTGCGCTTTGCATTGTACCTGATTCAAATAAACAGCGCGTCAACAAACAAAAAAACATCTTTAAACTGTACACATGATTTCAAATAAAGTTCTAGACTTTTAACCTGATTTTGTTATCGGTCCTCATGCGAATCCAGTTGGGAATGGGCCTGTTCTGCCTCATCTTCTTGGCAAGCTTCTTCTTGATCATGAATGTCTTGTGTGAAGGCTGTATTGAATAAAACATATTTAAGTTTAGAAAAGGTCAACATTACATCAACTTCCTACCATCTATGCATAAATAGGTGTAGCAATTCCTGACACCAAACTGACATGAAAATAATCAGGTTTTGGGTTAGTCAGACCAACCCGTTTAATAAAAATGGACCCCTTGACAACCCAATGCTTTGTACTTTGGTTGTACCAAATTAAATGGTTTGACCAGTCAACCGGAAGTGTTTACAACTTTAGTAGAATATGTTTGCAACCCGCCAACCCGATTAATCCGTTCACAACTTTGATACAACTCGTTTTATCCTGACAATTATACTTAAATTTAATTAAATTAAAGTTACAATTATATTTAAATTTAAATATTTATTTTTAAAAATAAAACTAGTCGTCTAAATGGGAAACGTAAATGTTTGCGATAGGCTCCACAAGCTCATACCGAAACATAAACTTAAATGAGAAACTTTATTTTAAGGGTCATTTACATATATCCCTTTACTAACTTCATTTATTACATATTTACTCAACCCCTAATTTTAATTACATATTTCTCTTTCCTAAAACATATATATTACATATTTACCCAATTCATTTAAAATAACTTATTGAATTACTATTTTACCCTTAATAAACCAATTAAAATAATATTTACATATATCCCTTCCTAAATATATCATTATTAGGTTTTAAAACATAAAAGGGTAAATAGGTAATTGTATAAGGATTGGGTAAATATGTAATTGATTTTTATGATTGCGTATATATGTTATTAAGAGACTTAAGAAGGGGAAATATGTAAAAAACTCTTATTTTAAAAACAACTCGTTTTTGTTAAAACATATCTGAATGTTCAGAAAAAAAATAAACAAAACTGTATATTTTGTTTGAACGAAAGAACATGCCCGATTGCGTTCCGTGCACCCTTACACAAGTCTATACATGTGTTGCCCAGTTAAATGGTTTTAGTGTGTCCGAACTAAGGTTAATATTTTCAACACAAAAATGTTAGAAAAAAATATATGGATTGTATTCACGTTAACCGATTTTAACCCAACAACTGGCGTCACTTAAAAAGTAACATAATGCCTGTTTAATAGAATCTCAAATATCAAAACCCTAATAAATATCAGGGCCAGAGGATTTAGGGGCCGGGGCGAGTAAGAAAAATGGGCTCCAAATGATAAAATTTCATTATTAAGGCAAAAAATGTTATAGCAATAAACATAACAAGTTATAGTTTTAGAATGACATACTGTGGTAGTTAACCGATAAATCGTGCAGATTAAAAAAAACATTTTTATCTAAATGGATTAAAAAAAAGTTAATATAATTTGTATACTAAAAAAATTCTGGGCCATCCGGAAAGGGGCCCTGGGCGGTCACCCTCCTTGCCCATGGTCATCTCCGGCCCTGATGGATATATTAGCATAAAAAAAGTATTTACCATGAAATTTTAGAATGGTTTTTAATAAGTGAGTGTGTTGAAGAGAACTATGAAATTCTCGAAATCCATATTAACAGAGAGATTAGCTTCTTGCGAATTTTAGATTCTAACAGAGAGAATTAGGGTTTGTAATTCGTAAAAAAAGAATTTACCATGGCTGGGTCTTCTTTTTCTCGGGTGGTCAGACGGTAAATGATGACAATTGTTTACCTATGGTGTTTTGTTATATAGGTAGGGTTAGTTTTCATTCGGATGGGCTAAGCTTTAAACTCAACTACACTTGGGTGCTCCTCTAACTTAGTGGGCCTAATTAGATATTGCCTAGCCCAATGCATGTAGAGGTCCACAAAACAGATTTTGTGCCAAATCGAAACGGTTTTAAAACTGGTTTGGATCGGTTTTAAAAACGGTTTTAAAACTGGTTTTAAATCAGTCTAACCTATTCAAATTAGAATCAGGCTATCATATTTGACACGTGTAACTAACCATAAAATTTTGGGCAAAAGTATTTTGGGTGTGTTGTCATTTTGTGAAGCACAATAAATGTCTCATCTAAATGGAACACAACAAAGAGGATGCATGAGATACAACCGATGGTAGATTCTCCTTGCATTTGTCATTCAAGAATTTGGGGATTGATTCAAAACAGAGAGTTGCCGAATTAGTACAAGAAAGCTAATTGAACAAGATTGATGCATGGTCCTATTTTGGTGGCCGTATCTATTGGTTGCAATTTCATGATAATTGATTATTATAAATCTTGATAATTGTAATTTCAGTCATAAAAAGTATGTACAAATTTATGAAATATCTTATTTTCATTATTATTGTACATAATAAAAAATACTTCAGTTGTGTAATTTTCTTTAAACATTATAGAAATATATTATTTCTATTATACAACTCCATGCAATACACAAGTTTATTATTATCTAGTAACTTAATATTTAATTGTTTCATTTATTGTTTTTGTTTATTTAACTTTAAGGTCATTTTGGTCATTTCATACCCAAAGAACGTTAATCTACATCCATTTTAGGGGTCATCAGTGAAACATGTTGAAAGTTTGTTTGGACCAAATCCGTAATTTCCCAAAGTTAAAGACTAAATCCGTAATTTGATCAAACCACATGACCATCAGTATATTTTTTTAAGAACGGACCATCCGTATAATTAACTCTTGTTTTTATAATTCAAAACTTTTTTAATTTTAATCTTATTTATTTCACACCCGTTCATACGTATTTCCAATAAATCAATTTTGAATTGGCGAAAATTCAAGTCTACAAAAGTAAATTGAGTGGTCAACCTTCAAAGTTCACATGAAAAAGATGAGTAAATTACGTGAAAAATAATTGTTTCCAAGAAAAAAAATGAGACACTCCACTTCCGGTTTTTATGAAAATTATCAAATCATTTCCTATGATATAAAAAAATCGGTATATCCTAAATATATAAAGAAAGGATAATTATAATAAAGGTATATGGTGGTGTAAGTTTTAAAATGTGAAAGAAACCGTTAAACCTGATTTTTTTAAATTATAAAATGCAAACCGATTAACCGTATAAATCTTGAATCGGTCGAACGAACAGATACTTCAATTTAAATTAGTTTGAGTTTATACTTAGAAGATACTCGCCTGCAAAAAAAAATCCATTCAAACATGAGACTTTATGTAATTTGAGACTATACTTTTATAACAATTCAAACTTGAAATTTTATCTACAATTTATGTACTCAAGTGTGGGTGATTGAACACGAAATTCCCACGATGGTGTTAAAGAGCGGTTTTCAGTAATATCCACATTATAAACGTCCATTTGTTCACTGCAATATTCAATTGCTATACATTCAAAAATATTTAATCAGAATCATATATAAGTTAGAAACATAAGATCCAAAATAATGACATATAAACATACAAGTTAATCATAGTAATAAATTCATGTTGGCATTAGAACCATAATCAAACATATTCAATAATTACTTTGTTCCATTTACTAATTAATTCCTTCATAACATGTCATAAATTTCCATACTTGATTTATTGTGTTTTAGATGAGGTAATATGCATACAGGGGAGGATTCAATTTAAAACATTAAATATTGTGAGAACATGAAAAATAAAATGAATCATTTATTTTTTCAATCTAAAAAAAATTAAAATATAAGAAAATGGTTGAAATGTAATCTTTATTCATCTCTCTTGAAATTTTAAAAAAAATATACGAGCAAATTTCATTTAATCATAGTACCTACACATGTGCAGGTCTTGTGTAGGTTATTTCACCTACACATAATATGTGCATGTGTAGGTAAAATTTAAAAGTTAAAAAAATATATAAATAAGTTAGTTTAATACCTTTTTATGTAGATAACATACACATTTGTTTGTAAAAAGTAGAATTGTTAAAAAAATATGAACCATTAATATAAAAAATAAACGATTTATGTTTGTTCCACTTGTTCTTCAATATTTAAGTGTTTTGAAATGAACTTCTCCCTATACATATATGTATGATGTATTAAGTGTGATGTATGTTGTATATAAACACATCATCTTAATGGGTTGGATAATAAGTGCCAAAAAATCATCAAAACATTTTATCAACAAAATTCCATATTCAAACTTAATCACAGTAGCAAAAAATCAACAAAATTTTGTCACTAAACTCATATTAATTAGACAATTAAGAAGGGCAACGCAAACAAAAGAAAAAAAAAGTTTACTTGTATATTGAATAGAAACTAACCAATTGATGCCTTCAATTAATCTGGAACATAAAGAAAAACGTGATTCTTCGTTGGACGGACTGGATTAGTTTTAGTAGAAATCTGATGTAATTTTCTTCTTTTGTTCCCTTTTGTTGCTGTCGAATGGCTGCTGGGTTCTGCCCTGGATGTTGTTTGTATAGCTGGTTCAGGTTGTTGTAGGCTTTTTTTATTGGGCTTTGCCCTATGTTTTATAAAATTTAACTTTCATAAAAAAAACGTGATTCTTTGGAACTTGCAATATATTCACATGCCCTTGCAAAGGAACATAAACAAAAATGTTAAAATTGGAATTCACTTGCAATCTATTCACAAATAACTGATGCACTCGCAAAGGAACGGAAATAAAAACGTAAAATTTAACAACCAGATGATGCTCTCGCAGTGGAACTTGCAATCAAGAATAGTAGAATGATGTTGGATAGGTTGGAGAATTGCCGTCAAGAACTGATTATACGATCTAATATAAATTAGGTTATAAAATCTCATAAGGGTAGAATGGTAATAAAGTAAAATATCATTTAAATTGCGTATATTTGATATTTTTAAATTCGATTGGGTATATATAATATTTATCAATATTTATAGGGGTATACATGATATTCTTTGATTAATAAAAAAGAAGAATCTACTTCAAATGATATTATCTTAGACACGGCCATACATAACATAGAAATTACACTTGGAAAAGTGTAAATCGTCAATATTATAGAAAAATATGTGTTGATGGATATGCTTACGTGAAAGAATTGAATTGTCATATACTCGTATGATGGTCAAGATTCTTGACTCAAGAACTTGGGTTACTGTCAGCCTTTTCAAATATTCCAAAAATAGAAAAACAAATTAGTAAGGGAAAATCATCAAAATAGTAATTTGACTAAACTAAATTAACAATCTAGCCTTTGACTTTTTTTTTTGCCAAAATAGTCATTTTTGATAAAAATTTGCCATAAATTTTCGCCGGACCCCACCTCAATATTTCACTGGTAAAAAAAAAATTCAAACCATTTTTTTTTATTATATCTGATAATGGCAAAAAAAATGAGGCAGAAATATTGAATAGCGAAATAATGAGGCGAAATTTTTAAAAAAGTAGTGAAATTTTTTTAAAAAGTCTGAAATTTTTTGACGAAAAATCAGTAAAAAAGAGGCGAAAACTTTAAAAAAAGTAGCAAAAGTTTTGAAAAAAAGTGGCGAAAATTTGAAAAAAGTGGCGAAAAATCAGATTAACTAATATTAATAGGTAGACAGAAAACACGACGAAAACAATTTTTTTGTATAGGAACGTACTCCTCAACACCGTTAACAAACTCTCATTTTTCACCGGTACATAAAATAATATTACAAGACATTTTGTCTAACTTTGTGAGGGTGAAATAAGTTTAAAATAAGTTGTAATTTGGTGAGCTTTATGAGATGAAGTTTGATGGTTGAAAAAAATAAAAGGTAAAGAGTGGTATAAATATTTGTTTGAAAATAATATTTAAATAAATTTTGTTTTCTTTAAAAAATTTAAAATTAATTATTATATTAAAATTTCGAAAAAAAATTAGATTACAATATAAAAAAATGACGAAATTTTGCCATAATTTTTCGTCATGACGAAATTTTGAATTGTTTTTTTTAGCGAGAATTTAAAATTTTGTCAGCGAAATTTTTAATTTTTGACGAAAATTTCCCTAATTTTTTGCTATCAACGAAAAAACTCCATAAAATTTCACTTTTTTTTTCTCCAAGTATCACCTTCTCATTAGTTGGATATTTTCCCAATTACTAATTATTAGTTAGATTAAAATAGAGGCCAAAGAGGTTGTGGTGTAGTGGTTGAGGTGAGGCCTGAAGTTCCAAGGGACCCGGGTTCAATCCCTACCACCACCATTAATTTCTGAGGCATGCAAATGAGGCCTAGTTCTTAGGCTGATGCACCAGGGTTTTACCCACGCCGATCCAGGGTTCGAGCCTCGGCTCTCCCTCAAGCCCGGAAGGGGCCGTATTGGGTGGGATTTTTCCTTGGATGCTCTCCAACTCTGACGCCAAGTGGGCCCGGTTAAGACAACATATTGGCCGGAGTTGGACGAGGCTCTCCCATATGACGGGAGGGTGCGACGTCACAACATTCAATGTTCGCCGTTCAAAAAAAAAAGTTAGATTAAAATAGAGTGGTGTTGAAAAGTATCAACTCCATTCAAGTGTTCACACGTATTTTTTTTCTTTTATTTTTTGTTTTTTAAATTTTCATTTTTAACATTTATACTACGCTTTTACCTCGTTTATTTTTCTATTAATTTATTTTCCTTTAATAACTTTCATTTGTTAACTTTCTCCAAAATACAGAGTGCACGACTGTTTTTAGTTTTTCTGTCAGCATTCCGATATAATTTTTTTTTAAACGGAGTTGTATTTAAAATCGAGATTTTTTTTGTATTGTTGTTTGTAACGAGTGTTGTTACCGTTGTGGTACCTTGACAGGCAGAACCTATTATGAGCGAACAACATCATTGTCGGTATTGATATCGGTATTCGCTTTTATGGTTTTCGACGACCCAAACCGGTAATTTTTTTATTTACTTTTTTTTTCATTTTTAATTATTATGTTTTATGTTTCTTTTTATTAACGTTATTTTTACCGTTGAACCTACGTTTTTATTTAAATTTTATTAATGATGAGCCCGACACCCACCGAAGGGTATAATATAACCATCTAGTTAAAATTAAAGGTAAAAAGGCTTCTTTCAAATCTCTATATGAAAGGCACAACCCAAAACTAACCCTCAAGTCTCAACTAATTAACCAACCATGTAGTGTCACATCATACTACCCGAATGAACCCTAGAGTACCCGGGTTGCAACGGTGTTCCCAACAAACCATGTAATGCCACCTCACAACCCAAATCTACCCAACAACGGCTTCATCCACAGATTCATGAACCCTATTTTCAACCAGCAAAATGAACACACACAACCCGATTTTCAACCCCCAAAACTAACCCTCAAGTCTCAACCAACTAACCATGTAGTGTTCCTGTGTTACCCAATCCAACCCGAAACCCAACCCACGTTCCACCCTTATTTATAAATCTCAAACTGACCCGTTTGCTTAAATTTTAGCGGTAAAAATTATATCAACTCATAAAAAAATTATTATTTGACAAATGCTACGGTAAATCTTAATTAGTATGTAAATGCATATTAACTATTATCAATATTGGAATTTTATGATATTTATTAGGAAGAATTTTTTTTTGCTATAATCTAAGAGACTTAAACCTCTCAGTTATCTAAGGATAGGAGCGCCCATGAAGGATAGGGCAAACAGTAAAATACTGATAATAAAAGACAAAAAAAAACGAAACAAACAAACGTACCCAATATAATCCTCCTGCTAAGACCCGCGGCTCAAAATGCTGATAATTATAAAATAAAACAAGAAAATTAGGCCCGCTCTCCGCGGCGGGAGACGGACCTTAAACGGTTGAGCGGTGACGTTACCGTGGCTAAGCACAAAAAGAAACGTGGTTAAGTACATAAAATAAACGTATGAAGTTACGACGGCTGGGTTGTGAAGATCAAAGTTCGGTGTCTTCAGTCGGTGTCAGTGTCAGTATCATTCTTCACGGTTACAACACGTTACCGTCAATCGATATAACCTATGATACCTAAAAAATACATATTTTGAATAAACTTCGTTTTTAACAAAATTTATACGTGGGCGCCAAGAAAAAAAATTTGACACAGCAACAAATTATTATTATTATTATAATTTTTTAAAATTAGCGAACAAAGTTTATTCAGAAAAAATCTGATTATTAAAGGGGTAAACTCAAAACTTTAAAAACATGAGAGGGTTAAAGTAACATTTTAAAAAGTTAAGAGGTAAGACTGAACATAATGGTAGCGTGAGGGTGGGGGCGTGATGCCACCTCACCCACCACAAGCATGAAACACCACGCCAGACCCGGGTGGGTGGAGGCGAGACTGGTGCAGGGTGATGGTGTTCACGGGGTGAGGGCGTTTTTTGGTCAGATAAAGCAGTTGGTTTTGGTCAACTCCTCCTCTTTCTTCTGTGTTTTTTTATTTTATGTATACTTTTAGGGTTATGGAAATGAAAATGGAAAAGTGGAGAAGTTGCAGTAAAGAAGATGGAAGACTAAGATGAAGAAGAGAAGTAGATAAAGATAGAGATTACATTCCTGTAAGAGTTGTACTATCTTTTATTTATTTATTTTTCTTAAAGTTTTTGATATTATTGTAATATATAATCAGTACTTTTTATTGATAAAATTAAATTGGAATTTTTTTTATTTATGATTTTAAATAGCATTGTTCTTTAATATAAATAATATATATAAATTAATAAAACAATAATTATGTAATTATTACAAAACTGGTAATCCTCACCCCACCATTACACACCTGGGTGAAGGTGAGGGTGAGGGTGAGGGTGAGTTCTGGCATTATCTACGTGGCGCCTACGTGGCACAGGGTGTGCTCTCACCTTCACCCTAGCATTACTCATAGTCTAAGTTGTGACGCTTAACGAAATTGGAGGGTAAATTTGGTCGATGGAAAATTTCCACCGACATTGATAAATCAGTTAATAGGAAATAATAATGAACTTTACAATGAAAGCAAAGCATGATGGAGTAGTTTGGGTACATATAGAGTATGACTTAATGGCCAAATTGCCGTGTAATTGTTCTCCTGATTCATGAGTATCCTTTCCCTTATACTTCTCTTCATCTTCCTCTTTTCACATGTGAAAGCTTCAACATCGCAAACATGGATCAAAGCCGGTTATTGGTACACCGGTAGCGTAAACCCGATGCCTAACATAAACTCAGCTCTTTTCACTCACCTCATATGTGCTTTCGCATACATCAACCCGTCAACCCACGAGCTGGTTTTATTAGAATCAGATGAGACATATATATCCTCGTTTGCATCCACGGTCAAAAAGACCAACCCGTCCGTTAAACCACTTTTGTCGATATGGACACAGAACGGAATCTATGGAAACGACGGGAATTCATCCAACTTTTTATTCATGACTGAAAATCCGGCTTATCGAAAGAGTTTCATCGAGTCATCAATAAAAATGGCTCGGGTTTACGGGTTTGAAGGGCTTGATCTTTCTGTTACTACTTTGTTAAGTACAAAGGGAAACATGACCAGTTTAGGGATCTTATTTAACGAGTGGCGAGCTGCAGTGGATCAAGAAAAACTGATCTTGACCATGGGAGGTCATTACTCGCCTGAACTCGACTCACTGAGTTACCCGGTTGACTCGGTAAGCAAGAATTTTGACTGGGTGCATATTCGATCATACGACTATCATACACCTCTGATCAATAATTTCACGGCCGCCCATGCAGCCCTGTATGATCCATCTAGCCCGGTGAATACGGATTATGGTATAAACGAATGGGTCAAAAGGGGATTACCTGCTAGCCAGCTGGTGTTGGGTTTAGCCTACCATGGCTATGTCTGGAACCTTGTGGACCCTAAAGATAATGGCATTGGTGCACCGGCTAAAGGTATGGGTATTACAAGAGATGGGTCGTTTAGCTATGATTATCTCAGGAGGTACATGAGAAGTTATGGAGTTGATTCGGTGTATAATTCGACGTACGTGACGAACTATTGTGAGATTGACTCGTTTTGGATCGGGTTTGATGATGTGGAGGCTATCAGAAATAAAGTTGCTTATGCTAGGGATAAGGGGCTTCTTGGTTATAATGTATGGCAGCTCCCTAATGATCATAACTGGGAACTCTCAAAAGCTGCAGCTGGTAAGTACAAATTAAAAAATGTGATGACATTAGCGGGTCGGGTAATGGGTCAATATGGGTCGGGTTGATGCAAAACAGTTTTTGTCCAATCTTTTAAACAGCTTTTATAAGTCAATTTAGTGTTAAATCTGATTAGAGAAAAGGTAAAATTAGTACCTTTCACAGTGTATTAGATACAAAGCCAAATTAGGTCAAACTTATTACATTTTCATGTAATTTAATTAGGGTGTTAAACGAATTATGTTCGCGGGTTGGCGGGTCCAACCAGACACAAACCCAAAAATTCGACACGCACCCGAACATGACCGATTTGACCCTATTTTTTTTTATTTTTTTTTGCATATTAATACCTTAAAATTAAAAATTTACAACCAGATATAAAAATGTATATAAAAGATTACGTTTAAAATATAAAATCTTATGGCATTTTAAATTTAGAACTTTTCTATGTAAAAACTCTACCAGTTTAATTTACGAGATAAGACATATAGTTTTAAAAATAAAAAAAATAAACGGGTCAACCTGCCATGCCGACCCAAACATGACCCATTTAGCTAACGTGTTCACTGGCTCGAACCGAAACTGACCCGAGCCCGTTTACACTAAACCTAAACCCACGAATTTCGTGTTAGTTTCATGTCGTGTCATAAATTCACATCCCTAAATTTATCCTTTGGAAAATATATATCCTAAATTTAGTAGATTGTATGAATTAACAACATACTTTGGGCCCTTTGGACCCTTTGACTGGCTGCTACACACACAAAAATCCCAAAGTGAAATGATAATGAAAGCAAGTACCATAACAAGCTCAGTGGGTACTGATGTTAATGTGTAACATGAGAATATGCATCATTTTTGACAATAAAAAAAGCAGCTTGAAAAGTGAATGCACTTACAATGACAAACGTCGCAGCACAAGAAGAAGATGAATACAATCACCACACGCGATTATGGATGATTACTTTGTGCACAATTGCTTCCTTTATCATGCTACTACTCTGCATAATCTGTCACCTGAGGAAAAGGATCATGTCAAAAGGTAGACCATTTACATTCCAAATCTAAAACTAAAAAACTGGACTTAACAATGAGGATAACATATTTGATTTGCTTTAATAGTGAAACAAATGATGAATAGAGGCAAATCAACGTATCATAATCAGCAAGTAATTAGCTTTGCAGACATAAGGGAAGCTACAAATAGCTTCTCGGAAGAAAATAAGCTTGGCGAAGGGGGATATGGACCAGTTTACAAGGTACTTATTTCTTTTGTTTTACAAGTACTAATTTATTTATATACAACTATCATTGAAAAGGACTCTGCACCAACATTAACATAAGTGTAATAAGTCTATGAAAAAAATAAATACATTATGCTCATTTGATGGCATGGGAAGGAAGCATGAGGGCTAGCATAAGGGTAAAATTGTAAATTTTAACATGTTGAGATGAAAATGCCACATGCTAGCACTAGCATGCTCAGAAAATAGAAATGGCTATAAATTTTATAGATTAACCAATATAGGTCATGGGTATAACATGGTTTTGATATTATTTCTCACCAGGGAAAATTATCAAATGGACAAGAAATAGCAGTAAAAAGACTTTCACATACTTCTAAACAAGGAATTGAGGAGTTCAAGAACGAGGTTACATTTGCAACAAAACTACAACATGTGAATCTAGTAAAACTCTTGGGATTCTGCACTGAAAGGGAAGAAAAGATGCTGATCTATGAATACATGCCAAATAAAAGCTTAGATTTCTACATCTTTGGTGACTAAGCTTCTATATATTCCTAATATTAAATTGATTATATGAACCAAAATCTTGGACTACTTCAATTAAATTTCACTAATAATATAAAAATTACTTGTGTAGATCCGTGTAGAAGGTTGATGTTGAACTGGGAGAAATGGGTTGAAATAATTGAAGGGATAATCCAAGGACTTCTGTATCTCCAAGAATACTCGAGACTAACAATAGTTCACAGAGACTTGAAAGCAAGCAACATTTTACTTGATGCTGATATGAAGCCTAAAATATCAGATTTTGGTATAGCAAAAAGCTTTAAGAACAATGAAATTGAAGCAAATACTGACCGGATTGTTGGAACCTAGTAAGTATGCTTACAAGTTGGTACTATTAATCCACATAATTTTCAGTAGTGATAGATCACGATTCTTTAGACACTTAATCACTTCTTTGGTGCAATGCAGCGGATGTGTTCCTCCTGAGTATGTAAAAGAAGGTTTATACTCTAGAAAATATGATGTTTATAGTTTCGGGGTTCTCCTTCTACAAATCATAAGTGGGAAGAAGAACTATAGCGTCTATGGACCGCATCAAAACCTGAATCTCCTCGAATATGTAAGTTACTTTTTCAATAACTGATAAGTAAGTCCACTACTAGAGAAAATGCCATAAGAACCTGGAAGAAAGAGAATAACACATAATTATTAACATTGTTATGTAGAATAAGTTTAAGAATCTTCAACAATATGTTTTGCCCTTCCCTTTTTTCAGATTAACGTGATCAAATCCTTTTTTTTTACCAAATACAATGGTTCCTAAGTTCCTCAACTACCAACACAAGTTAATTCTATTCCTAACTGCTTGAACCTTGTATAGGATGACTTTAGTAGAATAGGTATTCAAAAGAACTAGAGAAGTTGGAAAACTGAATGGGCTGAACGTTTACCATGGAGGGGAACCCTCAATATATACAAGTGACGAACGCCTATCCTCGGGCCCATGGGCCACAATCTACTACTTATACATAATATATATACATACAACTAACAAATATCATCAATAAACTACTACAATATTTTGCAGAAAGTAAAACTAACGGGGTGTTTTGTTCGCTGAAATGTTTTGGATTTGGAATTGGAATTGGAACTAAAGGATTCCTTTGAAAATCCATAATGTGTTTGGTTGATACATTTGTTAATGGAATTGGAATAAAGTACCAAAATGACAGAATTATCCTTAAAATTAACAAAATATAAAACAAAGTTCCAAACTAAAATATCATTATAAAACTGTTTTAAAAAAAGAAAAAACAGCTAGGCTTATTACGTAAATTATAAACATTGTTGGGTTTCCTTTGAAATGTTGGGGGATTTTGAATTCCATCAAATGAATTTAAGGATTTTGTTGGAATTAATTCCAATTCCATCTCTTAGCCAACCAAGCATGCAAAGAACTGTAATTTAAATTCCAATTCCACTGAATTCCTAAAATACAACTCCTAAAATGATAACAAGAATGCAAATGAAATTAACATCAGAACACTAAAATAACAAACTAAATTAAAAAAGATAACATTTCTGTGTAATATGAACATCCTCCCATAGAATCTCCCACTCAATGTCAGCAAGGCTAATCATATTTACCTACTTAGAAGCTAGAAATACATTTAGAAGTAAGAATTATTGGTCCAAATTGTTCAAAACCTACTATCAGAACCATCAGATTGGTTCAAGCATTTCATCGAACACTTGGTGTGCATCTTCAAACTTGTCAGGTCTAAATAGCATTTTAAGAGGATTCATTTAGAATAAAACTAACCCTAGATAATTCATGTCAACACCAATACCCAAATTGAATTTTTGACGGTTGACTATTCTACAAAAAATGTTTGACTTTGATGGTTGACCTTGAACAATTACAGGCATATGTTCTATGGAAAGAAGGTACAGCAATGGAGTTCATGGATCCTTCATTGGATGATGAGTCTTCAACATATAAGTTAACAAGATGCATGCAGGTGGCCCTGCTATGTGTTGAAGAAAAATGGTCACACAGGCCATCAATGTTGGAAGTTTCAGCCATGTTCAGGAATGAATATCAAAGTCTGTCTAGGCCAAGAAGACCTGCTTTTTCTACAAATAAATATGATGAAGAAGATGAAAATAAAACCAGAGGAAATGTTTATTCTGTTGATATTGAAACCATTACCCTACTTTTACCTCGTTGAGTTGCAACCTAGTTGGTTTGATCAGTATAGAGATCCTTCATTTAAAAAAATAATTAATTTTTGAGTAAACTCTCATTTTAGTACACGTGGTTGCACCAATTCTCTATTTTAGTCTAATAGTTTCAAAATCCTCATTTACATCCAATAGTTTCATCGTTTGTCTCCTTTTTAGCCAATCCACTAACCTCCATCCAATTTTCTGTTAAGTTTTAACTGAAAAGACTAAAATACCCCTATTAATAAGAATAATACAAAAAAAACCCTTATATACAAATTTGAAGGTTTATTCTATCACCACCACCACTACACCCCCCACCACCGCCGTTGCCACCACCACATCCCATCATCGCCACCCTACATCACCACCACTTTCATTCATCTTCATAAAACCCTAAATATACGATAACCTCCATAGCCTCCACCTCCACCTCCACCTCTACATGCGTATTTCTTCAAAGAGAGAAACTACCGACTCTATTGAATATCTCTGATTTGGGAACCACCACTTGCAAGGCCACCATCTCCCTCGTTCTTTCTGATCCCTCTTTCATAAATCCGGCATCCGGCGACCGGCAACCCGATCAACCCATTAGAACCCAAACAATGATTTGAACCAAGCTTCTTTAAAACACAAATTTTAGAAACCCCAAATCGTTAATTACAATTATAAGAGGTAGAAATCAAAATCCCCTAACCCATTTACTGTTGTTCCCACAAAAGGTAGAAATCAAAATTTTAAAAACCCAAAATCTTGTTGCCTCCCACCGTCTGCCACCAATGCGGCCACCACCATTGCCACCCTTAACCCACCTCTCTCCTATGCAACCTTCAACCCTGTTGTCTCCCACTTTTCTGTAATCAGTAACATTCAACTCTGCTAACCCAGATCTGGCTGAAATGGAATCTATCATTCCCACTCCTGTTATCTTGTTCATAGGCCGTATAATGCTTGCAACAGCAGCCACTTTTAACCGGTGGCAGCGATGGGGTGGTCAAAGGGTGTTTCAGGCGGTGGCAGCGACAGCGATGGCGGTGTGTTTCAGGCGATGGCGGTGTGTTTCAGGCGGCAGTGGCGGTGGTAGCGGCGACGACGGCGGCGGTCAAAGGGTGGTGGGGGAGAGGAATATTGAAAGTAGAGAGAGAGATAATTTGTGTGTGGAGAGAGAGAGCAGGGAAATCTTTTTTTTTTTGAACTTTAAAGATTTTTTATTTTGTTTTTATTTTTTATTATCTTAAAGGGGTATTGTGGTCAATTAACAAAAGTTAATAGAAAAAACTAACGGTGTTAGACATCTGGCTTTAATTGAAACAAAAATGAAACCACTGACGTGAGGTCGTAGTCTCAATCAAATTTAAACCAATTACAACTAAATAGCTAGCGGTAAGTGGGTATCGAACACGAGGAGTTTGTGGAAAATGTGTTTATTATGTAGCTTTGGATTTAACTAACTTAAACTAAATTGCAAGAAATGTAAATTCACGATTTTGATTGTTTGGTTTCAAAAACTAAGATTAACTAAATAAATTGCAAATCAAAGATTAGTTTGTAAACAGATTAAGAGAAAGCAACCATCCTAGATTTCAGGTTTTTAATCCACACTAATGTTTATGCTCAACTAGAAAGAACCACATAGACATGACTCGCGTTTGATTGTTTGTTGTGATAAAAGGGAACTAAGTACTCGGATTATAAAAACGCGAGGTTGTTACCCGATGACCAATTGACTATTATCCAACCCTAATCCCTCCCATGATATCTCGATTGCCAACGGCACCAAGAACGTATGGTTTAGACTAACATCAAACAAGAACCAACACTTTACGAACAAACATTCAAACACCATAATAAACAAACAAATATTGCAAGTCTATTATTCTAGAAATTCCAACATAAACATAGTGTTTCAAAAGCAAACCTTACATCTAGGATGATCACCACGGAATTAGCCACTCATTGTTTGGTGCATCATCATCAAACAAAAGTTAATGTTCATATAAATCAAAACACAAACCCAATGATTAGAAATTGTTTGGAACCCAAGAAGTCTCCAATTTTCAACAAAAAAAATCTGCAAAACGTCTCCAATCATGAGAATATCAAAAGCCCCTTGGAAAATTGGTTTTTATTGGCAGTTACACTTTCTGCGCCAATGTCTACCGTAAGCTACGGTAGCTACAGTAACTTACGGTAGCATTTAAGTTGTTACGCTGAGTTCCTACTGCCTTACGGTGGGGGACAAGTCTTTAGGGGGCTACCGTAGCTTACGGTAGCCACCGTAAGCTACGGTAGAGTCTGGGCAAAACGTCCACTCGATTAGCTTCTTCCCAAAGCTGCATTTCCCACTCCTTTTAAGCCCCGAACATACCTGAGACATACGCAACTGTAGCTATCTAATTCAAGATAGTTACATGATCAAATGTGGGATTAAATTATCTTTTAACATACTTAAAGGTTGTCCCGTGGACCACCCGTCACATTCCCACACTTAACCGTTGCTTGCCCCCAAGCAACTCATCGAAAACCATTTCCAAGTTCATAAGCGATCAACGTTTAAACCAAACAAATACATGCTGTCCTTTTACTAACCTACCATCACACCACATGACACACCCCTCACAATAACTCTCCTCTCGGTGACAAAAAGTACTAGCAAGATTGCGCTAGAACACTCAATGCAAATGTGTGATTGTGCGACAATAAGCTTGTATAAAAATCAAGTCTCCACCTATAAGATGCCCAATATGCCTATGAATCAAAGGGCTTTACAGGTTGTAACGAGGCTATGTGTAAGAGTAGGAAATGATGGGATATATATGCAAGTAGCTCATTGATTCGGCCCGGTCTTATTATTACACAAAAACAACTACTAACTATTTACACAACTTCACCCCTTTTTTTCATTCTCCTTCAACTACCATCGCATTTATTTCCTTCTTTTCGCATTTTTCTCAGATTATATATATATATATATATATATATATATATATATATATATATATATTTACAAAACAAAAACATCAAACACTACGTACTAAAACTACTAAACCGGGTCGTCTCAATAGGTAGAATTTAAGAAGATAGGTACGGGTCACAAATGAACGGCAATAGGCTCAAACATGGCTACTAAAGACCAAACCCCCGCCCCTCGCACTACCAAGCTCATATATATATCGTATGAGGTCCAACCCCCCAATCCCACACTCTCACACATCCAGACGAGGTTACCTAAATGCCCTTATCATTTTCACAAGCATATTAAACCAAAGTCTCGACAAGCATTTTTACACAAGTTCTATTAACACAAATCACACATCGCCACTCGACCAAAGAAAGAATTTCTAATAATTGTGTGTGTGTGGCCCAAAAACTCACCATGAGAGGACAAAAAGGGTTGCCGATGTGTCATGCGTATCAATGGCAAGCTTTCAAATTTGAACGATTTGTCGGTTGGTTTAAAATTTTTTTCAAAAATCATCAAAATCATCAAAAATTTCCCCTATCCCCACACTTGGGATACATTGACCCCAATGTATGGCGTTGAAGGGAATGATCACTAACAACGAATTCAACATCAATTTCCGCTTATACACTCAGACCCCAATTTTTTTTTTTTAAACAAACAAACATTGTAACACCACCGACAATATCACAACCCATAATATCAATATCAAAACACCACCCTTCCACCCAACCATGGACATAAACAAAAATTAATCTACAATAATATACAAAACGGAAAGAGCACCACCTGACTAGTAATACCGCGGCTGAGGAGGCCCTAAGATAGACGTCATCATCTCCAAGAATTCTCCAAATGCAAATGCGCCGCTCCCGCTACCGCTGCCACCTTCACTCCCTCCTTGTTGTGCTTCTTCCTCATCCAATGGGCGTAGAATGTAGCCCACCTTGTCAAGTTCGAGATTTTTGATGTCGTTCCCTTCCAAGTACGGTTTGAGCCGGTGCCCATTCACTCTTTGCTTCATATTGGTGGAAACATCTTCAATATCTATATCTCCGAACTTACCCACTCTTGTGATCATGTATGGCCCCATCCATTTACTCTTTAATTTTCCCGCGAACAACTTCAATCGTGAATTGTACAACCACACCTTTTGGCCCACTTCAAAGGTTCGTTTCCTTAACTTTGCACCATGAACCTTTTTTAGTTTGTCTTTGTATGCGGATGCACATTCATATGCTTCATCCCGAATCTCTTCAATTTCACTCAATTGAAGCTTTCGAATCTTTCCCGCTTCGTTATAGTCCGCATTAACCGTCTTTATTGCCCAATGTGCTCGGTGAGCTAACTCCATTGGTAAATGACATCCTTTTCCATACACTAACCGGTAAGGAGTTGTACCAATGGGAGTTTTATAGGCCGTTCGGTAGGCCCACAACGCATCATCCAACTTACTTGACCAATCTTTTCTATCCGTTCGCACCGTTTTCATGAGAATTTCCTTGATTTGACAGTTGGACACTTCAACTTGTCCACTTGTTTGCGGGTGATACGGCGTAGCGATTCTGTGGTTCACGTTGTACCGCCTTAACAACTTCCCGAAGTTAAAATTTTTAAAATGTGAACCGCCATCACTAATTATAACTCTTGGAATCCCAAAACGAGCAAAGATGTTGGATTGAACGAATTTACACACAACTGAATGATCGTTGGTTCTTGTAGGAATGGCTTCAATCCATTTCGAGACGTAATCCACCGCCACTAAAATATACAAAAACCCATTCGAACTCGGGAATGGACCCATAAAATCTATGTCCCACACATCAAATATCTCAACCACCAAAATAGGTTGCAAAGGCATCTCATCCCTCTTCGAAATACTTCCCATCTTTTGGCAATTTAGACAATTCCGGGCAAATTCACATGCATCTTTGAAAATTGTAGGCCAATAGAAACCACATGTGAGTACCCGGTAACCCGTTTTGTGGCCACTAAAATGACCCCCACAAGCGGATGAATGAGCATGAGCAAAATTTCTAACACCTCCGTCTCGGGCACGCATCTTCGAATCACTTGGTCGGGCCCGATTTTAAAAAGGTCCGGTTCATCCTATATGTACTGTTTGACTTGAACCATAAAATGTTGTCTCCTTTTCTTCGTCCAATGACTCGGAATATCACCCGTGGCCAAATAATTCACGTAATGAGCATACCACGGTGCGACAAAAGTAGACACGGCCAACAGTTGTTCATCGGGAAACCGTTCATTAACTTCACTAACATCATCAACCCCTTCCAACGGAATCCGGGATAAGTGATCTGCCACTACGTTTTCACTTCCTTTCTTATCCCAAATTTCCAAGTCGAACTCTTGCAATAAAAGCACCCAACGAATCAAACGAGGCTTTGCATCTTTCTTCTCCATCAAGTAACGAACCGCACTATGGTCCGAATACACAATCACCTTGCTTCCCCATATGTACGACCGAAATTTGTCCAAGGCATACACCACCGCTAACAACTCCTTTTCGGTTTTGGTGTAATTCAATTGCGCCTCGGACAATGTCTTGCTTGCATAGTAAATTTCCACCGGCTTTTTATCAATGCGTTGGCCCAAAACCGCTCCAATTGTTGTGTCACTTGCATCACACATAATCTCGAACGGCTTCGACCAATCCGGCGGTTGCAAAATGGGAGCTTTCACCAACTGTTCCTTCAAGATATTAAAAGCTTGCAAACATTCGTTAGTAAAATCAAAGGGAACATCTTTTATGTGACGCCTGCAAAATTCCAAAATCCAAAACCTAGTTGTTGGACTAAAACCCAACTAGGCCCAATAAGGCCCAATATGAATTCAAGCCCATTTGAGGCCCGGTAAGGATCCAAGCCCGTTAGAAATCCAAATTTACACAATTTGAATATCATATTAGTCACACGATTTCATTTAATGACTTGTGACGCGATTCTGATAATTTTAGAAAAGATATAAGAACGTACGCGATTCCGTAGTTTTAAACGTTAAGCGCGTTAAACGTCGGTTTTTACCGGGTATTCGACAGAACGATTAAGTAAAATAATGAATTATTAACATTATGTATTAATATTCATTTGGAAAGACTGTTTGGATAAATACACGTGTAGTACGTGTATACGGACGTTAAACCACGTTAGATCCTCGTAAAACTAACGATTGCGGTACGGTTATTACCTATATGATAAGTATTTGTTTTTAATAAAATTGTTATTAACAACCGGAGAGCGAAACGATAAATCCGACGAACTCATACCGACTCGAATATCCTCCGATAATAAGCTAACAAAATAAATGATTTGAATATTTATTTTAGTATTAATATTTATATTAGGGACGACAAATATTAATCGAGAACTAAAGACATGATGATATTTTGGGTTTGACACGTGTTACTGGTAGGTAGCCTACCCACTTAAAACCCTATATATATATATATAATTTTCTTGTCCTTTTCCTCATTTGCACAAAAATCACACACACACTTGTGTGTGTTTCTAGAGAGAGAACCGAGAAGAAGAAGGGGAAAGGAGGGCCGGCCACACTTTTGGGCGGACGAAACGACTACACAGCGGCGAGGACGGCGGAGGCGGAGTCCGACCGAGCAGCCGGCGGCGCGCAGCAGCGGATCACAGCGGACCGGCGAGTGGCGGCAAGTGCACCACCTCATCTGATAGATCTCGACGTCCTGAGTCCGATGGTGGTGGTGGTTTACACTAGATCGCGACGGTGGTGGAGATTCCGGCCAAAAATACTTTTTCCGGCGAGCTCAACAATTGGGGGCTTTTGCTAGAAAAGAGTTTCTAAAGGCCCGATCTAAGCATACGAAGAAGTTGGTTCGAAAAAGTGTAGTTTTGCGGCCAAAAATCATGAATTCCGGCCATTGCCCGGTTTTCCGGCGACGTCGGCGGCGGCGGCCGGAGGCGGCGGCCGGTGGATCTGATGGAGCTTGACGAGATGGTTCCATGGCCGCTTGAATCACCTCAATCGGAGTTCGTATGACCAAGTTATGAGGGAAACAAGTTTTCTTCTCGCGTCGTGCTCAGCTTTTCGTACAAAACCGCTTAGAACGGCTTGTACGCTAAGGTATGAACAGAAACACTTATAGATCTATTGTCGGGTAGTAGCACGGGACCTAGAAAAATTATCTGGGACGTCTTTTGACAACGTTTTTCGGACACGTTAAAATGTGTTATAATTATATAATTTTTTATATAGTTATCAAGTAATTAATGAATTTAAGTATGGTTTTAGTATTATAATCTAAAACGTGGTTTATTGGATTATTGGTGTAAATTAATGTTGGAATTGGACAATTGGATATTGTCTGGTTTAGCCAAAAACAAACGGGACTCTGCCCGATTTTCTAAAAAAAAAATAATATTAATAAAGAGTTTTGTTTCTACAACTTAGATGTCCTCAACATGGTTTGGGTTTAGATTTGAAACTGTAATGTTAGGGCACGATCCTAGTTATATTGTTATTGATTTTAACAACACTTGTTTGAACAATAGGAACCGTTTAGGAATGTTGCGCCCACATATTGTCAACTGAGTTTGTGATATTATTAGCTGGACTTAAGGTGAGTTTCACGGCCCCTTTTTACTGTTTTCTATTTTGGGGGAAAAACATGTTAATTTCAAATGGTATGATAACTAGAAAACGAGAAACAAGCATCTGATTCCCTTGTGAGCATGAGTTAACACTAAAAGGTCCTCGGTATTTCGAACTATAACCATTAGCTATGGACTTAGCCGTAGATCGATATGAATAGTACTATTCGGGTTGACACCCCCAATCATGGTTAGTCGCGCTAACCTGACCAGCAGGGTCGAATGATTGCATATCAGGTCTTGTTGTTTCTCATTGTTTAAAGGTACAATGGGCTGGGGCAAATTTCGAGAATTCGTTAAAGGTTTGGTTATAGGCTTGTGCATCACATAATTCGTAAGTGCTAGCTAGACTTCGATGAATCAACCGCTAACTTGTTTTGTTTATCATATGCATAAAGTAAATTTCGAGCAAATGATTTCGCCAATGGTATACGTACCAATGGTTTTGTCAGTCAATTTCAAGAAACGGGTTTTGCCATTGGTATACGTATCAATGATCTTGACAGTGAATTTCGAGCAAAGGATTTTGACAATAGTACCCGTACAAACAGTTTGTCAATCAATTTCGTGCAAATGGCTTTTGCCGAAGGATTTCGTATAAATAGTTTTTGACAAACGATTTCGTAAATATGGTTTTGCCAATTGTATTCATTTAAAACCTGTGAACTCACCAACATTGCGTTGACATTTTTGAGCATGTTTTTCAGGTAATTCATACGACACTGTTGGAATAGGTTAAACTTTTGGATTAAGCCACTAGAAAGATGAAGATGCAAGGTGTTCGACGTATTTAGAAGTCTTTAGTTAGCTTCCGCTGTTGTGTAATGTTATCAATCGTTGCAACCATAATTTTTTTATTTATTTATTAAGTGAATAAATTTGGGGGTGTTACAGATTGGTATTAGAGCCATTGGTTTTAGCGAATTAGGTTTCCTTAGTGATACCTAGGCTCTAACCAGACTCAATTAGGGACCAAGGTTTCTAAGACTTACATCACCCAAGACTTGAGTATAGAAATTCCAACCGTTGCCGAACAACTTGTGTAGACCATTAGTGTATGTAGTTACACTAATACTTGATACAATTACGTGGCACACGTAACAAACACTTAACGCATAGACACCTACAACTACTCTAGCCATGGAGGCAGCCTTCTTTCTGACATATGTGTGGTATAAATACTCTCCTTCATGAGTTGCCAGATCGGATGCCAAGACTTTCACCGTGAGATATGGCAGACAGGATTGCCGAGACAGAAGGGAACCCGAGGTGGATAAGCAGGACTAAACGGGAGAGAACTCCACGGGTCAAGAGACCCAGACTT
This sequence comes from Smallanthus sonchifolius, assembly GCA_023525975.1. Lineage (NCBI taxonomy): Eukaryota > Viridiplantae > Streptophyta > Magnoliopsida > Asterales > Asteraceae > Smallanthus > Smallanthus sonchifolius. Next base: position 156,377 of record JAKNSE010000037.1, on the reverse strand, counting down.
TCATCAGGATCATGTGGATCCATATGTACATACAGACTTGAAGCATGAGTTGCTCGACACTGATTTGAGGATCTCTGCCCTACACATAGTGCCTGACTTCCACCATGCACATTTTATTTTTGGAGAGACACTGGTGGTGCCTCTTTACCATTAACCTCATCCGACAACAGCCATAGTCGGCAGATCTATGAGTATTGGTACACATGACTAATAGTAATCCAATAAAACATATACATTGTACGCGAGAGTGCAACACGATGACACGATCCATTGAACATTTTAGCTTCCTCTTTAGCTAAGAGCTTGAGATAGAGAGTACATTAGAGGGACCATGCGAGTAAATTATCATTACGGGTGCACACGTAATCATAATTTACGGTGCATGAGAAGTCTGGTGAGTCTTACTATCCGAGTTAATGTTCATGATTAATCCGTATTCCTAATCTCAATTCACAGTCACTCGATTAATGATCGAAATTACCATAACCAAAGGGTTGAGCCTACAGGCATCAGATGATGCGATGGACTATCACAAGTGACGTGGAAATGTACACCATCTCCTTCATCTTCGAATCCTAATGGATCTAAAATTCTTATCGATACTTCATTGGCATGACAATCTTGACTGAAGCACTGAATATGTTTATTCACAGTTAATTTGACCTCGATACTCGGATCGAATTTAGAAATGCCTTGTAAAGAATTGTTTCACCTTTTGAGGTTCAACTATAAACTTTTCTCTTTTCGTTCTCATTACTAATCTACCGACGCTTGTGGCTGATCTTCGGTTTACCATGAGTCAGACCTTAACATTTCTGATTTCCCTATTGAATATTCATGTAACATTCTCGCAGTTTGGAAGGAACGTGAGAAAATCGAATTTGATGTACCCGACTCTTAATGGACCTTGAGCGATGAAGATTTTCACTCACCCATTCTTACTTGCTGATTTATGTCCTTTGAAATTTTACTTGCCACGAAAACTTCAAATTGATCTTTACAACGATCAACACTTGCAGTAATTGCACAACTATTATCGGAGAATACATCATAATTTTAGGGTCTATCTTACAATTTAGTATCACACTTACTGAAATTTACATCGGAAATGCTATGCCCTAACTCCTGTAATGGGATGGAAACTTATTCTGACTCTCTTACACGTGACACCTGTAGGGTATTGTGGAAAACCGACTTGAGACTAGTGTATAACCTTACATCCTTCTATGCTTGTAATTTCCCAGGAACCATTTTGTTGGCTGAATCTCTGACTTCATACTGCAGGAGAGACGTATCCACATCTCTTACTCTCAGCCTTCTATAGTTAGAGAACTCTAGAGCGCCTATTAATAGGAAACGACTTCTTAACACATGCTCAAAGACAACAAAAAATGACGACATATAAAACTCACTACCCCAATTTTATGGCTTAAACCCTTGTGCTAAGGACTTTAAGGCTATACCCGATATGAGTGAAATACGTAATGGTAAGCCATGATAATACCATTCAAATGCTAGGGAAGTTGCATACATATTGTAATATCAGTTGTTGACAAATTCTGAAAACTCCAGATCCTTTCTAACCAACTTTAGTGGGAAATTAAGGACCAAATTGAAAGTTGAGAACTTTATCATTTGAAAGATGCGTCCTACAATCATAGGAATGCAATTTTAAGAATCTGTTGCAGTGTTCTACGTTTTTTTTAACTGTTTTAAGCTGTACGCTACCAGGAAAATGAACAAAGGATGAATCATATCTGACCTTGCTCTTTTGGAGGTCTACACATAAACATTTCTTTCGACTGCTCAACTTTCCTTCAAATTTTATATTCGCTATTCTCTAATATCTTTTGGGATGCCTATGCATTATCCTTAAGGAACCTAAGGACACGACGTCCTCACATTTGGAAAATCTCCGAAGTTATACGTGTTTCTGGTATTATTTTCGGACATCTAAATTAAGGGGTCGAGCCCCAGATTGAAAATGATATCATATGAGACTATTTCCACAGCCCCCACTATTTACTTTCCCTCCTAGACGAACTGTGGCTAACCTAAACGAATTTAGAGCTTCTTAAGACGTATCTGCCTCATGGACATGATAGTCAAGTCATGAATCTACAAAACATGACAGTACAACCTAAATGCTAGACTGCGGTAGAAGTATAGTGCAATCGGTGGTTAATGAGGTATTAAACCCAGTCTTCACCCGCGAAAGCCTACAAGAAATCCTGAAATCCTTGATCCATTACGACCAATGTTAATGGAAGATTCTACATGACACAAAACCAAATTTTAGATTAGAATTTTAATCCCAGGAAATGCTTTCGAGGAGTATAAGGGAACAACCATAAAGTTTTATTTCTGAATTCTGGCACTATTATCCGAGTACAAGAAGGTGATGGATATGCAGTTAGAAAACGAATATAGGTGAAACTACGTCACTAACACTTAGTAACTGGTTTGAGAGCCCTTATCATTTTTCCTTGAACCCCATGAAGATTTATTAATCTTTAGTATTTGTTGAGCCAAGTCAACTAAACTTTTCTTAAATACTTTGATATTCTCTTTCTTCTTCATCTAAGTTCACCTTCATCTTTAGATGAACCATAAAAAAAAATCTAGATGATTCAATGAGACTACGAGAATTTATTGTCGTGAGTTTGTTGTTCGATATCCATTTCGTTTAAATTTCAATATAAACAAAATTATGAATAACATTCATGATAGAGTTACCCGTAATGAGATTTGATAAAACCAAGGTCAATCTCAAGAGATCATATCTCCATAAAATTTTATTCCATATCATAACTGTCTAATTCGCTACCTAGACAACTACTAACTATTCCTCTAAACCATTCTAGCTTATTTAAGAGAAATAGCATACGAGGACGTTATTTCCTGGAACTCAATTGAACCTACATACTGATTTGGCAGATGAAACGCTAGATAGAATCTGTTGCTCTAGAAAAATTGAATGCGTCAAGGCATTGGCCGGTTGCAAGAAACAGTCAGGTACCTGATTTTGAACTAAGACCCGAAAATTTCATCAAACCGTTTGACATATCTTCATTGAACTCCCGATAAGACTTCTTTAGATGTTATCATGATTTGTCTTTCATGATAGAAAACCGAGTATGAATAAAGAGTATGTGCCTTTATACTCTCGGAAATCCATGTGTATTGCACTTTCGTTATTCATTACCAATGTTGATGATCATACAGTTCCACTCGGATGAGAATGACCACCTAACGAAATCCTTCGACATCTAATCCTTGATTATTTACCTTGCTGTATGATCATTTGACTTGTGAAAACTCACTATCTTAATTCACATCAATTAGACATTCTCTTAATGACTTATTCAATGCACCAATATGACCTCTCTGATTTTAATTCTCTTTGTTCGGGGAACTCTAGGGATGACGTTATCACCTCGTGGTTTAGCCAACGTCGTTCACGTGGCAACAACTTCGAAGAATTTTCCAAATCTACTCACTTGATATAATGTATGCTCAACAGTAACGTACACTATTACATGATACGATGATATCTCAAATCTATACACATCCAATGACGTTATTTGATGAGATATCCACTTTATCTACATATACCGACTACTATTTGGAATGAGTGAAAATTCTCCCGAAGAGTCCGAAAATGGAGTAAGGATACGAAATCCTAACCCAAGTAAGTGTAACAAATTTCGAGGACGAAATTTCTTTAAGAAGGGGAGAATGTGACACCTGCAAAATTCCAAAATCCAAAACCTAGTTGTTGGACTAAAACCCAACTAGGCCCAATATGAATTCAAGCCCATTTGAGGCCCGGTAAGGATCCAAGCCCGTTAGAAATCCAAATTTACACAATTTGAATATCATATTAGTCACACGATTTCATTTAATGACTTGTGACGCGATTCTGATAATTTTAGAAAAGATATAAGAACGTACGCGATTCCGTAGTTTTAAACGTTAAGCGCGTTAAACGTCGGTTTTTACCGGGTATTCGACAGAACGATTAAGTAAAATAATGAATTATTAACATTATGTATTAATATTCATTTGGAAAGACTGTTTGGATAAATACACGTGTAGTACGTGTATACGGACGTTAAACCACGTTAGATCCTCGTAAAACTAACGATTGCGGTACGGTTATTACCTATATGATAAGTATTTGTTTTTAATAAAATTGTTATTAATAACCGGAGAGCGAAACGATAAATCCGACGAACTGACTCACACACGCGTTTTCAACTCATACCGACTCGAATATCCTCCGATAATAAGCTAACAAAATAAATGATTTGAATATTTATTTTAGTATTAATATTTATATTAGGGACGACAAATATTAATCGAGAACTAAAGACATGATGATATTTTGGGTTTGACACGTGTTACTGGTAGGTAGCCTACCCACTTAAAACCCTATATATATATAATTTTCTTGTCCTTTTCCTCATTTGCACAAAAATCACACACACACTTGTGCGTGTTTCTAGAGAGAGAACCGAGAAGAAGAAGGGGAAAGGAGGGCCGGCCACACTTTTGGGCGGACGAAACGACTACACAGCGGCGAGGACGGCGGAGGCGGAGTCCGACCGAGCAGCCGGCGGCGCGCAGCAGCGGATCACAGCGGACCGGCGAGTGGCGGCAAGTGCACCACCTCATCTGATAGATCTCGACGTCCTGAGTCCGATGGTGGTGGTGGTTTACACTAGATCGCGACGGTGGTGGAGATTCCGGCCAAAAATACTTTTTCCGGCGAGCTCAACAATTGGGGGCTTTTGCTAGAAAAGAGTTCCTAAAGGCCCGATCTAAGCATACGAAGAAGTTGGTTCGAAAAAGTGTAGTTTTGCGGCCAAAAATCATGAATTCCGGCCATTGCCCGGTTTTTCGGCGACGTCGGCGGCGGCGGCCGGAGGCGGCGACCGGTGGATCTGATGGAGCTTGACGAGATGGTTCCATGGCCGCTTGAATCACCTCAATCTGAGTTCGTATGACCAAGTTATGAGCGAAACAAGTTTTCTTCTCGCGTCGTGCTCAGTTTTTCGTACAAAACCGCTTAGAACGGCTTGTACGCTAAGGTATGAACAGAAACACTTATAGATCTATTGTCGGGTAGTAGCACGGGACCTAGAAAAATTGCCGGGGCGTCTTTTGACAACGTTTTTCGGACACGTTAAATTGTGTTATAATTATATAATTTTTTATATAGTTATCAAGTAATTAATGAATTTAAGTATGGTTTTAGTATTAGAATCTAAAACGTGGTTTATTAGATTATTGGTGTAAATTAATGTTGGAATTGGACAATTGGATATTGTCTGGTTTTGCTAAAAACAAACGGGACTCTGCCCGATTTTCTAAAAAAAAAATAATAATAATAAAGAGTTTTGTTTCTACAACTTAGATGTCCTCAACATGGTTTGGGTTTAGATTTGAAACTGTAATGTTAGGGCACGATCTTAGTTATATTGTTATTGATGTTAACAACATTTGTTTGAACAATAGGAACCGTTTAGGAATGTTGCGCCCACATATTGTCAACTGAGTTTGTGATATTATTAGCTGGACTTAAGGTGAGTTTCACGGCCCCTTTTTACTGTTTTCTATTTTGGGGGAAAAACATGTTAATTTCAAATGGTATGATAACTAGAAAACGAGAAACAAGCATCTGATTCCCTTGTGAGCATGAGTTAACACTAAAAGGTCCTCGGTATTTCGAACTATAACCATTAGCTATGGACTTAGCCGTAGATCGATATGAATAGTACTATTCGGGTTGACACCCCCAATCATGGTTAGTCGCGCTAACCTGACCAGCAGGGTCGAATGATTGCATATCAGGTCTTGTTGTTTCTCATTGTTTAAAGGTACAATGGGCTAGGGCAAATTTCGAGAATTCGTTAAAGGTTTGGTTATAGGCTTGTGCATCACATAATTCGTAAGTGCTAGCTAGACTTCGATGAATCAACCGCTAACTTGTTTTGTTTATCATATGCATAAAGTAAATTTCGAGCAAATGATTTCGCCAATGGTATACGTACCAATAGTTTTGTCAGTCAATTTCAAGAAACGGGTTTTGCCATTGGTATACGTATCAATGATCTTGACAGTGAATTTCGAGCAAAGGATTTTGACAATAGTACCCGTACAAACAGCTTGTCTATCAATTTCGTGCAAATGGCTTTTGCCGAAGGATTTCGTATAAATAGTTTTTGACAAACGATTTCGTAAATATGGTTTTGCCAATTGTATTCATTTAAAACCTGTGAACTCACCAACATTGCGTTGACATTTTTGAGCATGTTTTTCAGGTAATTCATACGACACGGTTGGAATAGGTTAAACTTTTGGATTAAGCCACTAGAAAGATGAAGATGCAAGGTGTTCGACGTATTTAGAAGTCTTTAGTTAGCTTCCGCTGTTGTGTAATGTTATCAATCGTTGCAACCCTAATTTATTTATTTATTTATTAAGTGAATAAATTTGGGGGTGTTACATTTTAATAACAAATTACATAAAGGTTCACTAATCACACTAAAACCTTTAATAAATCGTCGGTAAAATCCCGCATGCCCCAAAAATGATCTTACCACCTAAACATTCTTTGGTGGAGGCAAAGATGATATTACCCGAATTTTTGCCTTATCCACCTCCATCCCTTTTTCTGGAATAACATGACCCAACACAATACCCTCTTGGACCATGAAATGAATTTTCTCCCAACTTAGCACCAAGTTTTTCTCGACATATCTTTTTAAAACTTTTTCCAACTCGTCGAGACAAGACTCAAAACTTGTGCCAAAAATGGAGAAATCATCCATAAATACCTCAAGTGACTCCCCAACCATGTCCGAGAAAATACTCATCATACATCGTTGGAAAGTCGCCGGGGCATTACACAAGTCGAATGGCATTCGCCGAAAAGCAAAAGTGCCATACGGACAAGTGAAAGTGGTCTTGTGTTGGTCATCCGGGTGGATGGCAATTTGGTTATATCCCGAATACCCATCTAAAAAGCAGTAATATTTTTGACCCGATAATTTTTCAATAATTTGGTCAATGAAAGGTAGCTGAAAATGGTCCTTAGAAGTGGCGGCATTCAATTTTCGGTAATCGATACAAACGCGCCACCCGGTGACTGGTCGGGTGGCGATTTGTTCACCATTTTCATCTCTTATAACTTGAATGCCGGCCTTCTTAGGCACTACTTGGGTAGGACTTACCCAAGCACTATCCGAAATTGGGTAAATAATACCTGCATCTAACCATTTAATTACCTCCTTTTTTACCACTTCCCGTAGATTCGGGTTCAATCTCCTTTGGGCCTCTCTGGTTGGTTTCGCTTCCTCGGTCGTGATGATTTTGTGCATAACGATTGATGGACTAATTCCTTTCAAGTCGGCAATCGTCCACCCAATAGCTTCTTTATTCGCCTTCAACACCTTCAACAACGCTTGCTCTTGAGCCTTCTCCAAATTAGAGGCAATAATGACCGGTAAAGTGTCATTATCCCCTAAAAATACATACTTCAAATGGCTTGGCAAGTCTTTCAACTCCAATGTCGGTGGCTCCTCCAATGACGGCTTCGTACCCGAATTAATTTCCACCGGTAAACTTTCAATTTGATGGGTCCACGGTGGTCGCCCTTCTCGCACCGCTAAAGCCTCTTGCTTTTTCTCTTCCATCCTCAATGCACATACTTGTACCTGTTCAGAAAAATCACAAACACAAGTTTCCAAGACATCTTCCTCATACTCGTGCGGGTCACACCTATCAACTAAATCTGCCATAAAACACTCATCACCACTCAAAGAGTTAGAAACGTTAGTAAAAACATTAAATCTCATTTTTCTATTTCCAAAGGTCATATCAACTGTACCATATCGACAATCAATAATGGCATGAGCGGTGTTCAAAAATGGTCGACCCAATATGACATTTTGTTGTTGACTTGGGTCAACCGATGAGTAGTCCAAAACCAAAAAGTCAACAGGATAGTAAAACTCTTCCACTTTTACTATCACATCCCGCACAATCCCTCGGGGAAGCTTATGAGACAAATCCGCTAAAACAACCGTTGTCTCGACCCGTTTCAATGGACCAAAATCGTATTGGTCATATAAGCCCCCCGGTAAAATACTTACTCCGGCTCCAAGATCTAATAACGCCCTCGACATTTGAAAATTTCCAACTTGAATATTAATTAATGGCGTTCCTGGATCTTGGAGCTTAGGAGGAAGATCTCCTTTTAAAACCGCACTTACCCGCTCAGTCAAATTAACCTGTTTAGGCACTTTCTGTTGCCTCTTTTGGGTACACAATTCTTTTAAAAATTTTGCATACGCGGGTACTTGCTTAATTGCCTCAAGTAAAGGAAGATTTACTTTTACTTGTTTGAACAACTCCCACATCTCCTCTTTTTGAGGACCCCTTGTTGAAATAAAATTTTTCTTACCCGGGTCAATTAAAGCTGAAGGAAATGGGACTTGACTCGGTCCCCCTTCCTTGTTTTTATCTTTTAAAATTTCACCCAACCCCGGTTTTTTAATTTCTTTTTCAACAATTGGGTCCTTAGAAACAATTGAGGGTGAGATTTCATCCTCATCACTTTCATTTCCCGTAATGTCCTCAACCACCCCATCAACCAACCCCGGTGACAAATTTGCCTTAAATTCTTTTCCACTTCTTAAGACACTAACATGGTTAATAGGAATATTACGCGAAGAACTATGGGAGGGGTTTACCTTAGTGTCGCTTGGAAGTTGACCTTTACCTTTTTTCAACTCCGCCACCTCGGTTGCAAGTTGACCCATTTGAGTGGTCAATGATTGAATGCTCTTGTCACGGACCTCATCCTTTTGCATCCTAACTTCATCAAGTTGATTCCCCCGTTGCATGTCTTGTTGCATCATTCGGAGCATATCCATAACTTCATTCCCACTTGAATTGGATGGTCCCGGTCCCCCAGTTTGTTGTTGGTATTGTCTTTGATAACCTTGATTTGCATATGGTTGACGCGGAACAAAGTTTGATTGAGGTGTGTTGATGCACTTTCCTGTGACAACACTCTGGATAGAGTCTTAGTTTGTATGTCTAATGTCTGTAATTTATCTTTGTATTTATGAGTCATTATGTAATAGTTTATCGAGTTGTATTTACTTTTACATAATGTATGTTGTTTTTCTGCTAAGTGTTTTGCGCACATACATGTGCGCAGGAGAAAGCTCCTGCGTACTTAGCAAGTACGCAAGAACACCTTTGCGTACTTGTTAAGTACGCAAGAGCAATTGGTCCTGCGCACTTGCTAAGTGCGCAGGCATTAGGTCTGTATAAATAGGATAGGTTCACAGAGGTTAAGTACGCAGAACCATTTGTTTAGACGAACTCAGTTTTGCTAAGTACGCAGCTTGTATTCTCTCTGTAACCGTCGAGTGTTTATAATACAAAGAACGTTTATTGTGACTCTCTTGTTTGGTTTACTTTGTTTAGTAAGACTCTCCACCTAGTCACGGGTATTCCGCAACCCGGTGCGACTAGTAGACCACTTGCATGTGACGATCCGACACACACGAAGGGACCTACAAGTGGTGTCAGAGCATTGCTCTTGAATTCGAGTGTTGTAAGTGAGTTTGGAGACGTTTTACTGAGTTTTACAAGCAAAAAGAGGTATTTTTGTTGATTTTTGTGATAAAAAAGGGGTAGCTCTTGAGCACTTTTTTAGAAGCAAAAATCTCTCAAAAACTGATTTTTGTTGTGTATTTGTGTGTTTTGAGCATCAAAGGTTGGTTAGAAACTTGTTTCTGATCCTTTGGCTCGATTGCATTGATCATCAGCCTATTTTTCACTATCTCCGGCGATTTTCAGGTGACCGGAAAAGTTTGGTGAGAGTTGCTGAAAAGGTGTCCTGCGTACTTACCATTTTTGGTAAAAAGTACAGTTTTCTGCGTACTTACTAACTACGCAAGAGTTATCTCATGTGTACTTACAAGTGCGTAAGACTGAACTTGTGCGAACTTAAGTTATATCCTACGTACTTAATATTTCCTCCTGCGTACTTACAAGTACGCAAGAGCAAGTCTTAACTACGCAAGACCATTTCTCAAGTGCGCAAGGCCAAAACCAAGTGCGCAACAGTGTCTGATTTTTCTGATTTTTTGACCAAGTAATTCACTATGTCGAACCTTCAGAATCTTGGAAACGTGTTAAATTATGATAATGAGATCGGTACACCTCAGAAACCGCCTAAACTATTAAATGTAAACGATTATTCCAATTGGAAGGCGCGTTTTGAGCACTACATTTCATACACCGACTCATCATTATGGATACCAATCATTGAGGTATATAAGCATCCCACACACATCTATCTTGATGAAGAGGTGCCAAAGCCCATCTCTAAGCTTGATGAAGAACAAAAGAAAGCTTATGATCGGGAAAAGAAGGCTCTTGGCTCAATCACTATGTCATTAACTCGGGAATTGTTTCACAGTTTCCGAGGCTATGACACCTCCAAGGATCTTTGGAAAGCACTTCAGAAAAGATTTGAGGGGAACAGTGACATTAAGAAGAGTAAGCGGGATCTTCTCCGGAAGCAGTATGAATGCTTCAATTTCATGGAAAATGAATCGTTAGATGATCTCATCTCTAGATTCTATCATTTACAAATGGAGTTGAAAGCTTTTGAACTGAAATATCCCGATGAAGAACTGGTGGAAAAATTTATTGATGCTTTGCCACCAAAGTTTGAGATGTATACAACCTTGATGAGGGAAAATCCTAAATTGTATGAGTTAACAGTAGATGAGGCTATTGGTAAGATTCAAGCTCATAACATGAATCTTATAAAGAAGGAGAGCTCGGGAAGACCTCAGATACAGGACCCTTCCATGTATCATGGGACGACTTCCACTTCAAAATCATCGGGCTCTGGAATTGCCCTCTTTACTGGACACTCCAATGAAGAAGACCACTCAAATGGGTGTGGTGGTCATGCTTGTTATGCATCCGGATCAGGGTTGGGAACTAATCATCAACACACCTCAAGAAATCCTCCAGCTACGTCTTCAGCTAACCATTCTGCAATAGTCAAAATAGCTGAAGATCATGTAGCATTGTTTTCATCATGTATGCTTGCGTATGAGAATTTCATAGGCGGCAAGCTAACGGATCCTGAAACTATTGAAGAAGACTTTAACCAAGTGGATCCTGATGATATTGAGGACATGGATATTCAATGGAATATGGCCATGCTTTTGAGGAGGGCCAAGCGTTTCCTGAACAGAACAGGAAGAAAGTTCATTGGTGGACATTCTAATGCCAAGGTTGGATTTGATAAATCCAAGGCCAAATGCTACAAGTGTCTGAACTATGGACACTTTGCTCGTGAGTGTCAAAAAGACCGAGCACCGGCCTCTGGTTTCACCAGACCTAGCCAGGGAAACAGCCACGGCCACAACAACACTAGCCACCACAATCAACACCAAGGTGGTTCGTCAAATGCACTGGTAGCTCAGCATGACGAAAAATTTGATTGGGGTGTTCATCTAGAGGACGCCATCATTGCTCAAACACAGGTTGGTCTCATGGCTGAGATCATGGAGCTGATGGAGGCTGAGAGAAAAGAAGCTAAGGAGATGGAAGCTTCTGTAGCTGTTGAAAAGGAGTCTACCACTGCCGTTGCTCTCATGGCCATTGGAGAAGCACAGAGTTCATCATCTGAGGTAGATTCTAACCCTTTCTCTGTTATTTCTTGTTCTAAATGTCTAGGGCTAAAGCTTGAAATTTCTAAGCTCCAAGACAAAATCGAACCCCTAACTATGGCAGCTCATAATTACAAAGAAAACGAAAAACGTTTTAAAGAGTCTGTTGAAACGTTGAAAAAAGAAAAATGTGAATATTCTTTACAAATAAGTGAGCAACAAGTTCACTTGGATGTTGCATATAGGGGGTTAGAAAAACGGAACAATGAAATCAACAAACTGCAAAATGAGATCCTGCAGTTAAAATGTACAAATGAGAAGTTGAAAAACTCTCGCTTTGTGGTGGAGCACTACGAATCAGTAGTGAGGAAATTGAAGGGCCTAGGTCTTGGTACCAATGCCATTCCTCCACCAATAAGTGGGAAGTTTGTCAATAGCTTGATAGACATTGATCTCACCTGTCTAGATGAGTCCTCTGATAAGGATGATTCCCCTAAAAAGGATGAATCCTCAAGTAAGGCTAACTCCACATCTAGTGAGGAGTATGTTACTGTTTCTGAAGATGGATCGGTTAACACTTGCCCTGAAGGAGTAGTCTCTGAGGAGTTGTTGACTGAACAGAAAGTCCACAAAAACATTATCACTAATGGTGATAACTGCATTTTAACTGAACCTGATATCATTGAAACAAATGATAAACTTAAGGTAATGCTTTACGGGGGTTATAAAAATATTAACCAAGTTAAGAAAGAGGCTTTTTCAGCTCATTATGGGCTTGGTTACAAAGAGAATTTGCAAAAGTATTATACCCCAAAAAACCAAACTGAAAAAGGTCAGACTCCTGTTCATAAACCAACTCCTCCTGCTCATAATGGAGAGTTATCTAAGGCCAGATCTAATGAGCCTTACAAGAGAACTCATGTGGACAAGAGGATGTGTTTTCATTGTGGCATGGTTGGTCACATTCTTGTCTCACAGCCAGCCGTTATCCCTAAGTCGCCAATAGTGAAACCTCCCAGAAGTCCAAAGCAGAATGTGGTGAAACCACCAGTACAACCTATGGGAAAACCTAAGATTAAATCTGAGGCCAAACCATCTGTTGCAAGAAAGGTAAAGCAACCTGCTGTACCTCATGTGTCTACATCTGGTAGTACACGCACTGGTGAGAAATCCGTGGCTAGACTCTCTAAGACACAAAGAAGAAGAAGGAATAAGAGGTTGAGAAAGCTGGAACAGCTGACTAAGACTCAATCAGGTGAAGCTTCCACAAGTTCACCGGCTGTGGTTGAGCCAAAGTCTACTGTTCTGGTTAAGAATCAAAAGAGATCCTGGAACAACAAAGTTAAAGGTTCTCAATCTCCTGTTCCAAATTCATCCAAAGATTCACCAATTTCGAACAACCATCATGACTGTGAGTTGAAAGAAGTAGTTTATTTTGAGAAGGATGGACGACCCAAGACCACAATGGCTTGGGTCTCCAAATCTAACTAATTCTTTTGTTACTCGTGCAGGGACGTCCGAAGGGTACTATCTCTAACCGTTGGTATGTAGATAGTGGATGCTCCCGGCACATGACAGGAAACATGGCCTTGCTTCAAGATGTTAAACCATTCAGAGGCGGCTATGTGGCCTTTGCCGGAGAAAAAGGCGGCAGCATCACGTGTCAAGGCGTGGTTTCAAACGGTTGTGTTAGCTTTGACAATGTCAACTTTTGTGAGCAGCTGAAGCATAACCTGTTGAGTGTCTCCCAAATGTGTGACAAGGAGTACTCGATGATGTTTGACAAGTCAGAATGTCTGATTCTCAAACCTGGTTTTGAGGTTCCCGAAGACTGGATTCTGATGAGAGCACCAAGATCAAACGACACTTATCAGATCGATATGAGCGTGGCAAAAACCACCTCATCAGTTGCTACTTGTTTGCTTACAAAAGCGACAGAACTTGACTCCATCTTGTGGCATAGGAAACTCGGACATATTTCTTATCGTAAAATGAATCATCTTGTCCGAAACGGTTTGGTAACCGGGGTTCCTAAGTTGAGGTTTACCGTTGCAGATGACTGTATGCCGTGTAAAAAGGGCAAACAGCAACGGAAGTCTCACAAGCCCAAGCTCCAAAACTCTATCGATACCCCTTTGAAGCTATTACACATGGATCTGTTTGGCCCCATAAGTATCAGAAGTATTGGAGGTAAGTCGTTCTGTCTAGTTGTAACTGATGATTTCTCACGTTTTTCTTGGGTGCATTTTTTAGGTACAAAAGACGAGACTGCTGATATTCTTCAATACCTGATCCTGAGCTTGGAATCTCTTTGCAAGCTAAAAGTTAGAAGAATAAGGAGTGACAACGGAACCGAGTTCAAGTATAATTTGATGGAACTTTTCTGTCTCAAGAGAGGGATCCGTCACGAATTTAGCGCGTCGTACATACCTCAGCAGAATGGAGTTGCTGAACGGAAGAACATAACACTGATCGAGACTGCAAGGACTATGCTGTCAGATGCAAAGCTTCCTGTCACTTTCTGGGCAGAAGCAGTTAATACAGCTTGTCACGTCTTAAACAGGGTTCTGGTTGTGAAAAGGCACAACAAGACATGTTATGAGTTGATCAACAATCGACTTCCCAATCTTGATTACCTAGTTCCTTTTGGTAGTCCTTGTTCCTTGTTGCTACAGTATAAAGACCGTCAGTCTAAATTTCATGCGAAAGCGGTGGAAGGCATCTTCTTTGGATATGTTGCCAATTCGCGCCGCAAGAGAGTGTACAACATAGGAACTCGTACTGTCGAGGAATGGTTTGAAGTGGAATGTAGTAAACACAGCACTCCACCAGAACCAAAAGGTCCAGCTTGGGGTTTTGATTATGATGTGCTATTCAAGTCCTTCAATCTTCCTGACTTATCTGCAGAAGACGCCGCAAATGTCTATGATTTATTGCGTGGCGACAATGACTCCAGTTTTTCTACTCGTGCTACTGTACCAATTATAACTCCTGATTCCAATGCTGCATCTGCATCTAGAACTCATGACAGTGATAACAGTGAAAGTGTTCATATTGTTGGAGATGACGCTCAAGCCAATCCTAACACAATTATAGGAAATGAAGCTCCAGCTGATCCAATTAACATTGAATCTTCTTCCTCTGGAACACAGAAAATGGGGGAGTTAAGCACAAATCTAGATCCAGAAATTCAAGAACCAATTGTACCGGAGATGAGGGTGCATAGGAATCATCCAATCGACAACAGGTGATCTTTATGCCGGTGTTTAGACTCGTCATAGAACCATCACTGAGAACACCAGTCTTTACACAGAGATATTTGACACTGGTGTCATGGAAACATGTCTGCATGCTGCATTCGTGTCCCAGGTAGAGCCGAAGAATGTGAAGGAGGCTCTCGCTGACAACTGCTGGATTTAGGCGATGCAAGATGAACTGTCTCAATTCCAAAAGTTGCAAGTGTGGGATTTAGTTGACTTGCCAAAAGGCTTTCAGCCAATTGGTACCAGATGGGTGTTCAAATGCAAGACGGATGATCGTTATGTAGTTGTGAAGAACAAAGTAAGATTGGTTGTTCAGGGTTTTTATCAACAAGAGGGCTTGGATTACAATGAAGTATATGCCCCAGTTGCTAGAATTGAGGCCATTCGACTGTTCTTGGCTTATGCCACATATGTCGGCTTCAAGGTCTATCAACTTGATGTGAAGAGTGCTTTCCTTTATGGTAAGGTGCATGAAGAAGTCTATGTCACTCAACCTCCAGGTTTTGAAGATCCGCATAATATCAATAAAGTGTACAAGCTCGACAAAGCACTTTATGGTCTTCATCAAGCACCGCGGGCATGGTATGAGACATTATCTAAGCATTTACTGTCTAATGGTTTCGACCGTGGACATATTGACTCGAATCTCTTCATACGGAAAGCAGGAGGTGACATTCTTCTTGTGCAAGTATATGTCGACGACATTATCTTTGGGTTGACCAATGAAGGGATGTGTAGGGAATTCGAGAAGGTGATGAAGTCCAAGTTTGAAATGAGCAATATGGGTGAACTGTCATTCTTTCTAGGTCTGCAAGTCAGTCAAAGAGAGAATGGTATTTATCTACATCAAACTAAGTACGTGCAGGACATCTTGTCAAAATACAAGATGAGTGATAGCACTACTTATGGCACACCAATCCCAGTCAATCATGGTTTGCATCCCGACAGAGATGGAAAGGATGTGGACAGCAGGTTGTACCTTGGGATGATCGGATCACTTATGTATCTCACAGCTTCAAGACCCGATATAATGTTTGCTGTGTGCTTGTGCTCAAGGTTTCAGTCACAACCGAAGGAGTCTCATATGATAGCAGTAAAGAGAATTTTCAGATACCTGAAAGGGAAACCCCAATTAGGTCTTTGGTACTCTAAGCAGCAGTCATTCGACTTCAAAGCCTATAGTGATTCAGATTATGGCTGTTGTAACCTTGATAGAAAGTCAACTTCTGGTGGATGTCAATTCTTAGGAGACAGGCTGGTCTCCTGGCAGTGCAAGAAGCAGTCAACGGTTTCTGTCTCAACTTGTGAAGCAGAGTACATTACTGCAGCTAGCGGTTGTTCTCAGATATTGTGGATTCAGCAGCAATTGCGAGACTACGGCTTGAACTTCACTGGAACTCCTCTATTCATTGACAACAATGCCACCATCTCTATCACAAATAACCCGGTGAAACATTCCAAAACTAAACATATAGAGATTCGCCATCATTTCATCCGTGATTGTGCTGAAAAGCATTTAATCGAACTTGAAAAAGTTCACACGGATGACAATCTTGCTGACCTTTTCACAAAGGCATTTGATCGATCCCGTTTTGAGCATCTTGTCAACTTGATAGGAATGTTCAATCCTGAGTGAAAACTAAGTTTTCTTAAATCATTTCAATTCATGGAAGTTAAATTTTCAATTCTTTTAAATTTTCTGTACAGTTCTTTTAGTTTTTAAAATATTTTACAAAAATAAAAAAAAAATTGAGAAAATTTCAAAGTTAACTTGAGAAAAGAGGAAATGATAGTACATCAGAAATGATCTAAACTTCATAGACTGCTCATATGGGAAATGATTGCGTCATGCTTACTTATCTGTTTAAAATTATTATGTTTTTAATCTGTTTATTTACAAGTAATTTGAATTGTCAGTAGGCTGTAAGCGTCTTTGAATCACTAGTAGTGTGGAAACTAAATCTAAATTACAACTGTGATTTGAACCCATGTTTGCAAGCGTGTGTGAGTAAAAGATTAGAAAAGATCACTATCAGATAAATGATGTTAGATTTTGACAATAATTTTCTTTTGAGATCAGTTTCGGGTTATGTTGTTAGCACAATTTATGCGGTTCATCTCACTGCCCATACTCACAAGTATGCAAGGAGAGATTGAATCAAGACATGTCTATACATTAACCGTTGAGCATGTATTCACCCTTGAATCATTCCTGGTTCATTGAAATCAAATCCAGATAAAAGTTGGATCCCCTTACCTTATAATCAAACACCATGTTCATTATCCCGAATCATCATACCGATATTCAAAGAAGAAAATCACATGAAACCAAGACAAAAGAATCACTCGACTCTGAATCTTATGATTCCTGATAATCCTTATGGATTCTGATTGATTTTTCTGTGCTAATTAATGTAACTTCATTCTGAAAATTAAGAAAATAATTGAAAAATCTTAGATGCCTTGAAGATAGTGCAAAATATCATAGCATCTCAGTGGGGTACACGTTGTATATCTTATAATTAATGCCTTAATACACAAGAACGTGATACAAAGATGCTTATAGTTTCAAATCTTATAATATTGTAAACTTGAATTACTTGTTTATGTGCTTATTACGTATGAATAAAGAGTAATACATGACATGATCCCATAATCTTTGATGTTTATATTGTATCGTTTTTGCTATAAGTTAGCCTGATATGATCCTCTGCTCGTGTCTTTGATCAAAAATAGCTTGTGTAAATGATTGTATATATCTATCTTGAAAAGAACAAAAAGATTTTAAGTTTTTAAGTTTATGCATAGTAAGGCCAAAAATATTTTATGTTTAATCTTCATGAATTGCATTTGAATCCTCTTGGTTGAATATTTTTATCTTGTTCGTTATTTGACTTGAAAATCTTCATAAATTCTGAGTTGAAAATTGCGCACTTAAGGGTTGTGCGCACTTGTCAAGTATGCACGAAGTAACACTTGCGCACTTAACAAGTACGCAAGTGTTAAGCCTTGCGCACTTGTTAAGTACGCAAGAGTTAATTTGTGCGCACTTAACAAGTACGCACGAACATTAATTGAGGGGTATAAATCAGAGACTTAGAACTTTTCTCAAGCTTTACGCTTTCAAACCCAAAGTTTCCCCCTTGCAATTTTACTCTCAAAATCGCTTGTGTCCAATCCATCGTTTCATCCCGTACACATTGTCATCTTCGTATTTCATCTCAGTGGTGAGATTATAGGCCAATTCCATCCATTGATTCATGACATTTGGACCGTTTTTCTGACTTAGAATCTTTTTAGGTTAATTCCGACAAAATTTGGGGTAATATGGGGTTGTCTGGGTAACTTATTGACACTAGATGCTAATAGGTCACTTAATCGATTCTATAATCATCCTTTTTTAGTCTTAGATTG
The DNA here is from genome assembly GCA_023525975.1 of Smallanthus sonchifolius. Taxonomy (NCBI): domain Eukaryota; kingdom Viridiplantae; phylum Streptophyta; class Magnoliopsida; order Asterales; family Asteraceae; genus Smallanthus; species Smallanthus sonchifolius. The sequence continues at coordinate 137,986 of JAKNSE010000037.1, read as the reverse complement.
TTCTGTTGGTTGAAGATGAACCGACAGTGGGTCGGAGACGGTCTAGGTCACAAAATGGTGTGTTTTGGTAGTTACTGGTGTCGATAATGGTCCCATGAGTTAGAATCGTTGAGTCCGACTTAGTGGTGACCTACTCGACCCGGTATTGGAACAATCTGTGATGTTTTCAAGTTTCTGAAATTTTTACTAAGGGTTGTTCTTGCGCACTTAGCAAGTACACAAGAAATACTTTTTACGTACTTGTTAAGTACGCAAGAGGAAAATCCTGCGCACTTGCTAAGTGCGCAGGACCAACACTTAGAAATTTTTCCTAAATCTGAAAATTTTTTCAAAGTGTAACTACTATACTATGTCATGTGTGTCTACTTCCAGTGTTATAAGTTGTTCTGAATATGTTTTCTATGTGTGTTTGCAGGCTATGGCTCGTGCATTCACTGACGAATTCAACCTAGTGGCTAACACCGAACCAGAATGGAAAGGCGCAGCCTTGCAATACAGGGAGATTGTGGATTTTCTGAATAGATCAAGAATAAGTTATGCAATCTCAGCAAACCCAACAGTCTCAAGACCTTACCTGGAGCAATTCTGGGAGACTGCAGAGCACGATTGCACGGTATCCTCGAATGTCATAAGGGCTACCGTTGACGGTCGGGCTATTGCTATCTCTGAGGATACAATAAGGAGAGTATTGCAGTTCGGAGACCTTGCCACCGACCCGACATCCTATCCAGATTACTACGTGGATGGGTGTTGGAGGCACAGAATGGGATATGTCGGGGCTAGGGACTATGCTTCTTACAAGAAGATGTGGGTATTGGATCAATGGCGTTACTTTGCCCACATCATGATCGTGTGCATCTCATCCAGGAAAGCGGGGAAAGATGCCATGGGTCATGACCTTGCAGCGGCCATGGTGGGCATGTCTCTCAATCGGGGCTACAACTTCTCTCGCTATATCTTCAAAGCACTCAATGACTAGATAAATACAGCAGAGAGGTTCAGGTTCCTTTTGTACCCGAGGTTTGTGCAGCTCCTTATCGATGATGCATTGCCAAACCTACGTGCTATCGGGGAGAGACTGCAGGTAAAAAGGGTGGACAAGAGAGTCTTTGCTCAGTTTCTAAAGCCAGGCAGTGTAGAACCTACCCCTGCGCACACTGAACTCTTTGGCCACCTACTGAATGAAGCATACGTCGCTCCTGAAGATTGGAACTGGTATAGTCCCAACTCAGCACCAGAGATGAGTGATGACTCTGGTGAAGAGCAAGAGGAAGAGCATGATGATAATGAAGGTGATGATGAAGGTGATGTTGGTGGTGCTGAGGAATCCGATTCAGAGGAAACAGAATCAGATTCTTCTGATTCCGATGACGCACCATCACATGCACATCCGAGAAGGTCGGCACAGGTAACCCTGCCTGCGTCGTCTTCAAAAAGAAAACGACAAAGCTCGAGCAGCGAATATGAGCCGGATTCCGACTCTGACGCTGCTCTACAAAGACAAAGGCGTGATAGTGCCAACAAGAAAAGGGGCGATCGGCAAGAGGTTGCTATCCCCAGGGTTGAAGAGATTCCGACTGTGCAGCCAGTACAAGTTGAAGCTGCCAGTCCAGAGTCAGAATCTACCCCGCCAGCACAGCAACTGTATAGAAGGAGGAGAAGGCCACTGGTACAATCAGATGTGGCAGTCACGGCGGTCACAGAGGTGATTCCTGTGACGGTGAACCTCCCTACTCCAACCGTCCAGGTGACGGTGACTGCTCCACTTTTCATGGAGTCAGTCACCATCACCCCAACCATAACTCCCATCATTACATCCCCCATCCCAACACCCACCAATGAGCCGTCAGGTCAACCCTTTAACTACGGTGATTTCTCACAGGGGTTCGACTTTGACACAATCTTCTCTTCCCCCATCCACAACACCGAAGCCTCATCATCTAGGCATCCGGATCCAAATGAAGCTAGGATCGATGTGCTAGAAACCCAAGTTGCTAGCTTGTTGAAGACTATTCAAAAGTCAAAAGAGGATTCTGATGCTCAACAAGCACAGATAAACTCTCTGGCGGATGAAGTTAGGATTCTGCGTAGCCAGAGAACAGGGACTGATGAACGGTTGAAGAATGTCATGGCACAGAATGAACTGTTGATGAAGACTAATGACATGATTCTAGCCCACAGAACTTCCATGGAGCTAAGGCTGGATCTACAAAGGAAGGAGCACGAAGCTATGGTCAAATTAGTTGGTGAACTGACTGCGAAGCTAGGTGCTCAGGGGGAGAAGGAGACAGAGAAAGAGAAAGAGAAAGAGAAAGACAAAGAAAAGAAATCCACCGGTGCCGAGTCTTGTCATCCAGTCGATCTGACTAAGGATGATGATAAAGACAAGGATCCTGAAGTCAGTCCTAGTGGAGGTGAGCACCTAGCTTTGGCGATTGTGCCCATCTCTTCTGTTCCATTGGCTGAGGGGGAGTCTACTCAACAAGAGGGTGGTGATACCTCAGGTGGTGGTGGCGGAGATAAAGGGAAATCAGCGGCTGACATGCTCAAGGACTTATCTGATGATGAGATCCTCTATTTAGAGCCTGACTATTCCAAAGAGGCACAGATCGATGCTCTCCTTAATCTGGAAGAAGGAGAGATCGACTCTGGTGATGACTGGAACGAGGATGACGATGATGTGGTGATTGAGATTCCCAAGGGCGACGGGGAAGGTAAGTATGAGTTAGAAGATGGTGAGATATTTGAAGTACCATCGCTCGAATCTCTGCTCGAAACATGCTCAGTTGACACGACAAGTAATGTTGAAACTACAACTGAAGCCTCCCCGGTCGACCCTATACATGTGGACCCCGAGGCACAAAAAGAGAAAGACATGCCTTCTGCATCTACAAAGGGTCCAGCTCCCGTGTGGTAAAAGACGTCTATCACAGACAAGCACGGAGCGACATGTATGATCTTAGCTGTTAGGTTCGAGGAGGACAAGCAGCTGTTCGCCATCAAAAGATCTGGGGGGGTTCAATACTTGAAACCCACCAGTGAGGTGTTCAACTCTTTGCCCAAGTACGACCTAGTTAACCTCGCAAACCGCGATCTGCTAAGTCACTCGAATCATGCAGTAGCAATGGGTTTGTGGGTAACTCCACAGCGGGAAGCAAGATCAGGGAAATTTGAATACCTCAAGCCTCAGGTGCCCAGAAGAGTCAAGGATAAGCACGCTGTGCATCCTGTGACTAAGAAGCTCATAAAGAGATTGGTATACAAGCTAGTGCGATGTGAAACTAAGATTCCTGAGCAAGTTACCTCAGGATATTTTTGGTGACATGTGGTACTGGTACGTTGATCCAAAAATAGGCGAGGCTGTGGTAATGAGTAAAGGTAAGTCAGCAAGTGGAAATATTGTGCCAAAGGAAGTGATCAGGATATTTGATGAAGTCTGCTTCATCAACTTTTCTGTGAACGATCTGGAGGTACTAGCCGACAAGTACTGCATCCACACTGACGAATGGACGAAGCTTCTCTCTGCCAAATACGACAAGTTGATCAAGTTCTGTCTTGATTACAAAAAGATGATGGAAGCTAAGGAGCAGATGCTGTGAAGACTGAAGACCGAAGACTGAAGACGATGAAGATCCCGAGCTGTTGTCAAGGGGGAGTTTGTTGATGCACTTTCCTGTGACAACACTCTGGATAGAGTCTTAGTTTGTATGTCTAATGTCTGTAATTTGTCTTTGTACTTATGAGTCATTATGTAATAGTTTATCGAGTTGTATTTACTTTTACATAATGTATGTTGTTTTTCTGCTAAGTGTTTTGCGCACTTACATGTGCGCAGGAGAAAGCTCCTGCGTACTTAGCAAGTACGCAAGAACACCTTTGCGTACTTGTTAAGTACGCAAGAGCAATTGGTCATGCGCACTTGCTAAGTGCGCAGGCATCAGGTCTGTATAAATAGGATAGGTTCACAGAGGTTAAGTACACAGAACCATTTGTTTAGACGAATTCAGTTTTGCTAAGTACGCAGCTTGTATTCTCTCTGTAACCGTCGAGTGTTTATAATACAAAGAACGTTTATTGTGACTCTCGTGTTTGATTTACTTTGTTTAGTAAGACTCTCCACCTAGTCACGGGTATTCCGCAACCCGGTGCGACTAGTAGACCACTTGCATGTGACGATCCGACACACACGAAGGGACCTACAAGGTGCTCCTTGGAAATTTGGGTTGGATTGATTCGCGGGATTGCCATAACGAAAATTCGGGTGATTTCGCAACCCCGGATGATACGTATTTGAATTCATGTTATAATTTCTACCACCCCCACCTTGGCCTTGACCTTGAATTGCATTGACTCCTTCATATTGCCCTTCAACAACACCCACCAAACAAACATCCGCCCTATGACCCAATTCATTACAGTTAGTGCAAACATCATAAACTTGATTAGTAGTTTGCACATTACCATCCTCCACCGCATGCACTTGGGTTCTAGTAATGGCTGGTCTCGCTCTCCTAGATGATTGAGCCTTCCTCTTTGATGTGACCGCCATTTGTTCCAAAAACGCCCAATCGTCTTGCTCGTGATTAGTACCGAATGTACCATTCGTGATAGACATTAAGTCACGAGCATCTTCGGAATTTAACCCTTCATGAAACGCGTTCAACAATTCCCACAATTCGATCCCATGATGAGGGCAATTTTTTATCATCAAATTAAACCGTTCGAAAGCTTCGTGAAACATTTCACCTTGTTGTTGTTGAAAGCTTCTCAAGCTTCTTCTCACATCGTTGGTCTTTTGGGCCGTGAAAAATTCTTCTAAAAATCTTTGTTGCATCTCCGCCCATGTATAAATCGAAGCTGATGGTAAAGTGTAAAACCATCTCTTCGCTTTATCTTCCAACGAGAATTGAAACAATACCAACTTTACTTTATCCGATGAAAATCCTTGCCCACCGATAGTATTGCATATCGAATCGTATGCCTCCAAATGAAAATAAGGTTCCTCTGTTGCTAATCCCTTATATTTCGGTAAACTTTGGAGGGAATTCGTTCTAACTTCGAACGTCCTCCCTTGATTGTTTTGAGGAATAACTACCGGTGAAGGATTGTTGGTAATAACCGGCCTAAAATATGCTTCAATACCCCTCACGGCCTCCCGATTATATCTTCTTGGCACACCCAATCGAACTCTTGGATGTGGTGGACCCATTGGTCTTTGAACTGGTCTTTGAGGCGCGAATTGTTGAGTTGGTGGTTGAAACATTTGCCCCACTTGTTGTTGTTGAGGCACTTGTTGCTCATATTGTTGAACTTGTCGAGGTTGACCTTGTGGAGCTTGCGGTATATCCTGCGGTTTTCGCACAAATCCACCCCCTCCTTGAAATCCTGTTTGATTTCCATTACCCCTAAGGGTATATTCACCTTCATCATACCCCTCATATTCATCTTCAAAACCGCCATCAAACCCATCATCTTGCACCCTCATAAACGGCATCGCGGGAGATTGTTGATATTGGAACCTCGATGGTGGTTGTTGTTGTTGAACCGGGGTGGTAAAAGTTATAGGTGGGTCTTGTTGAAATGGGAATGGTTGACTCTGTTGGGAAGACGATTGACCTTGAGTCGGGAAGAAATGGCTAAATGGTGGAAAGGTTGATGCAGTTTGGTAGCTCAATGGATTTGGTGGAAGTGTGCTTGTAGGAACAGTGGTATTTGTAGGTTTTCTCTCATTTGTTATAGGACTTGATGGAATAGGAGGTGTGGTGGTTGGTAGTGTTTGACCCGTAGTGAGAATTGGTGGATCCATGATGTTTTTCGGTGTAGTAGGAGACCCAATGGCTTTGTTCTCCCTAAGTAAAACTCGGTTCCGGGAAAGTGTCCGTTCAATTTCCGGATCAAATGCTAATGGTGATGACTTTTTGGAGCCTCTAGTATGCATACACCTGTAAGTACCTGCACACTAACACAACCAGCGTAAACCCGAAAATAACAAACAAAAAACTACGAAAGTTAACACGTCTCAATCAAATTTAAACCAATTACAACTAAATAGCTAGCGGTAAGTGGGTATCGAACACGAGGAGTTTGTGGAAAATGTGTTTATTATGTAGCTTTGGATTTAACTAACTTAAACTAAATTGCAAGAAATGTAAATTCACGATTTTGATTGTTTGGTTTCAAAAACTAAGATTAACTAAATAAATTGCAAATCAAAGATTAGTTTGTAAACAGATTAAGAGAAAGCAACCATCCTAGATTTCAGGTTTTTAATCCACACTAATGTTTATGCTCAACTAGAAAGAACCACATAGACATGGCTCGCGTTTGATTGTTTGTTGTGATAAAAGGGAACTAATTACTCGGATTATGAAAATGCGAGGTTGTTACCCGATGACCAATTGACTATTATCCAACCCTAATCCCTCCCATGATATCTCGATTGCCAACGACACCAAGAACGTATGGTTTAGACTAACATCAAACAAGAACCAACACTTTACGAACAAACATTCAAACACCATAATAAACAAACAAACATTGCAAGTCTATTATTCTAGAAATTCCAACATAAACATAGTGTTTCAAAAGCAAACCTTACATCTAGGATGATCACCACGGAATTAGCCACTCATTGTTTGGTGCATCATCATCAAACAAAAGTTAATGTTCATATGAATCAAAACACAAACCCAATGATTAGAAATTGTTTGGAACCCAAGAAGTCTCCAATTTTCGCCAAAAAAACTCTGCAAAACGTCTCCAATCATGAGAATATCAAAAGCCCCTTGGAAAATTGGTTTTTATTGGGAGTTACACTTTCTGCGTCAATGTCTACCGTAAGCTACGGTAGCTACCGTAACTTACGGTAGCATTTAAGTTGTTACGCTGAGTTCCTACTGCCTTACGGTGGGGGACAAGTCTTCAGGGGGCTACCGTAGCTTACGGTAGCCACCGTAAGCTACGGTAGAGTCTGGGCAAAACGTCCACTCGATTAGCTTCTTCCCAAAGCTGCATTTCCCACTCCTTTTAAGCCTCGAACATACCTGAGACATACGCAACTGTAGTTATCTAATTCAAGATAGTTACATGATCAAATGTGGGATTAAATTATCTTTTAACATACTTAAAGGTTGTCCCGTGGACCACCCATCAACCACAGTGACTAAAAAAGAGAAAATAAAACTAATTGACTAAAATATGGATTGACCCAAACCACAGGAACTAAAATGGGAATCTACTCTTAATTTTTTGTTATAAAAAATATTTTAATCAACCCAAACCCTTATATGTATCTTTATTTTTTTCACATCATTTTCAAATTCGTTTTTATTTTTTATTTCGATTCATATTTTAGACTATTGATCCCTTTCAAATTCCAGCAGCGACCTTAGGGGGTGTTTGGGATTCTTTTTCAAATCTACTTATAACTTATATAAGTTAATAAGTCATAAGTAAGCTCCCTTTTACTTCTTGAAAATGACATAAGTAGGGTAAATAAGTTAGCTCACCCAAACACCTTATCTTAGTAATCTAAAATATAAAAATATCTTCCTGTCATATGTCACTCTCATGTTCACTCTCATTTTAGTTTTCCCGCCTAAAGTCAATTCCTCATTTTACATTGCGGATCCTAATTCCTCATCCATATTCTAATAAAAAACTATTTTTTTGCCACTTGTCACTCTCACATTCAACCTCACATTTTTTTCCCGTCTTTGTCTCTCTTATTAAATACACCTCTTTTTTTAATAATGATTTATATTTAAAGAAAAATATTAATTATATTAATAAAATAAATTTATTTTAAATTATCTCTTATTTTATGAAACTTTATAATTTAATTATATATTGTTTCTAACTAAATAGTGATATAAGTCAAATTATACATTATAAAAATTAATGTATTAACCCCATGCAATATACGAGTTTTTAAAGATATAAACGTTTTATTACTAAGTATATAACGTTATATTTTATCAATCCGTGTAATACACGGGTTTTTTAAAATACAAAATTTTTATTACTAAATATATAATATTATATTTTATCAACCCGTGTAATACACGGGATTTTAATCTAGTTAACTTATATAAGTTAATAAGTCAATACGTTGGGTAAATAAGTAATCCCAAACACCCCCTTAATGTCCTCATCAGTCGTCATTATTCAACGAGATTGTATATGGATTTGTACCAAAACTACAAAAATAATGTATGGTTATATTATATTACACAATATAATTTAGAAATATGAATGTGCAGTGATATGTCCTGAACATGAAATCGATCCTCTAACTGAAGAAAAATAGATGATGATATTCTTATGCAATTGCGTTGCCATGATACCCACAAAACCTTTCGAGCTGATCTCGTGGAACATACTGCAATCAAATATATTATCTAGCTTATTGGTTGTATTTTTATGTTTTATATTTAGTCTTGTAACTTTTTTTAATTAATCAATGTTTTTTAGAATTTTTATATTTTAATTAATGGACAGAAACGTAAGCTAACGTAAGCTAAAGGCTTCTCAAAAATCAAAATTTAGACAGAGTATGTGATGTTGTTGCTTCTTGCATTAGTACAATCAATAGAACCATCTATGGGTATGTTTGGTTTACTGAATGTTTTTGAAAGAATTAGAATTCGTCAAAGGAATTAGAGCGTGCAATGAAAGAACTACGAGGACCCGGATGTAACTACGGAAGTTTAAATACCCACTTTTGAGCAAACCCTATGTGATTCACGGCTGCCGCAAGGGAGAAAGAAGGAGATGCCGGCAACCGGAAAGCCGACGACGGTGGTTCGCGGTGGTTTGGGACACTCTTCATGTTTAACCAAGGTAAGGCCTTCCATACCTTGATCCATATTGCTCTCGTTCAACCTACGTTCATCCCAGCGAAACCGTAAATGTGTGCTTATGATGTGTGTGCGTGAATAGTTGGAGCGTGATCCCCTGGTTGAGGGCTATCGGTTCGTAATGAGTTGCTAAGTCGGTTATCGGACCGACATCGATCCATAACAGCCCGACAACCTCCTCTCAGCCGCATTTTGTGGTAATGACACATGTCCAATGACTCAGCCCTACTGATGGGACATGGGGTCTGGATATCGGACCGACATGGTTTACATATCGGTCCGATATTGCAGCCAAATATGTTCGGTCCAATTAGATGTGGACATCTAGGGCTGACGTGTGTATGTCTGGATGTCGGACTGACATCCCCAGACATATCGGTCCGACATGGACCCAAATGGAAGCCTATAAATAGTTGGACGATCTCGTTCGGTTTTCCTCACCCCAAACCGTTTATGTTTTGGGTAAAAATTACACGAACTAACTTTGTAACCAAATTTCGAGAGTGAGGTAGTGTGCTTGTTATTTCTATGAATGTAAAACAGTAAAATCAACACGAGTGTTTACGAGGAAAGCCCTTGATCCTTGATGATCTCCGGCATAAAACCTTGGGAGCCGATGAAAATCGGGCTGCCTTGATGTCTTCTATAAAATTAAAATTATCGAGTACAAAGAGAACCAAAGAGATCGTGAGCAAAGTGTTACAGTCGTTTACGAGTGCGGGTGTTGTTGTTTTCTTATACGATCTGATTGCCCATTAAATATACAAAATATCTCTAACTAGCTATCCGAAAAATATGGTCTTGACCCTAAGTTCTCCTTGTGACCGTTTTAAAACCTTCTACGCACATTCCACACGTTTCATCTAGCCCCACGTCCGAGTATTTAGGTGTTAGTGGTTGCACACGTTTTCCCTGTGAATAATAAAGCAATAGATAAGTAGCCGTTAGTAATATTTAGGATACTGATCTTATCGGGATACCGGATCTTGGATCACATTTTACTCAGGATCCTGCTCTGAATTTTAACCCGTAACAATTGTCCCCAAAATTTGACAGTTGTACTAATGATTTACAGCTGTAAAATTTTTAAATTTTGAATTTTAACTTAATACGGCTGCTTGATAAGACTTGGTGCGGGAAACTAGGGAGCGAAATATCGTGGACCGAGGCGGTTATTATTAGGGTTATATTCACTCTTCTTTTTTCATTAATCCGAAGTCATACTCTCCAAGTTTTCTTTGCTATCTTCAGGTAAGAAGCTTATCCCTCTCTCGTCTTTTTTGATTTTTTGCTCCAAAAATGGCTAAAAAGCATATTCGCTCTTCTACTCCTTCTGACGATCTCCATAGCCAAAACTTGATAGTTAATCTAGATTTCGAAAGATGCACATTTATGAATCTTGATATCCAATCCCTCAAATCTAGAGGCTTTTCCCTGAAAATACCGTATTTAGGCCCTTTGATCTCAAAACCAGAGCCGATTTCACCTCGGAGAGTTGGGTTTGCTTTCCGTTCTTCCCTTTTTCTCTAGGGTTCACTTATCCTTTCCCTCCTCTTACCACTGATTTCTTCCAGAAAAGTGGTCTTAGTTATGCCCAAATCATGCCCATGGTTTGGAGAACCGTGCACACCCTTAAGTTCCTGATTCAACATCATGCCATAGAAATTTCTGCTTCGGAATTAGCCCATGTTTATAACCTTAGGAGCCACGGTTCTTCCAGATTTCTGTTTCAAATTAAATATGGCATGACCCATCTGATCTTGAAAATAACTCAGAATGATTCGAACTGGAAAAATAACTTCTTTTTCGTGAGAAGAGACTCAATCCCAGATGGGGATAAGTTGCCAATCAAGTGGATCATGAAGGGTAGGATCCTGTCTTGTAGGATTTTTTAGAAACTTAATATTTGGGATACTGACTGTTTATTTCTGTTTCAGTGCCGAAGTTTGATATCCTTGCTCCTCCTTCTCCGGATACTGCCAAGAAGGTAGCGCTTTGAGCCTATCGAGCGGACTTTCAGGTTTAGAGCTTCTCAGGTGGAGGTTATTCCTGAAGATTCTTCTTCCAGCTCGGATATGTCTGGTAAGAAAACAGTAATCTTTCATTTTGTTAATTATTAATGATAAATTAACCTGTTCTTTTGAAATAGGCGTTCGCAAATCAAGCTCCAAATTTGCCCTTAATGACATTGACATCCTGGTCACTAAGGGTAAAGCTGTCAAGAAAGAAACTCAACAAGCCAATACTCCAGCAGTCAAACCGAATGCTCCTAAGCCTGAATCTTCCACTGCTAAGCCATCCTCCAATAAGAAAAGGAAGTCTCAGATCCTGCCGAACTGTCCATCCAAGATTGTACAGACTTTGCCGATGCTCATAGGATCCTGCACAATCTTAGTCATCTGGTGAGTAAAATTCACTATTCTAAATAATAGGATCAACCCTACATATCAACTAATACGTTATGTGAAACATGCTCTGAACAAGATGGCTGCGTTCCACAACCAACTCATGAAAGAGGCTGACGCGAACAAAATGAAGATCCAGGAACTGCAGAAGAGTGGAGCTGCTAAAGATAAGAAGCTTTCAGATATCTCTAAGGAACTCGCTAAGGTTAAAGCCGAAATGCAAGAGATGCTCCTTCAGCATGCTCGCAACATTGATGAGTCCAACGAGCAAGCTCAAACTTCTGCTTCCATTTCCATCTTCCAGTCTAGAATCAAGATGGCCAATGAAGCCGAGGATAAGGATTTTGACAGGAGCGCTTGGGATGTTGAGGAGTGGAAGAGGCTAGTAATTGAGTTAGGAGGAGAGTTGATTTCGAAGAAGGATGCTAGGAAAGTGGTGGCTGAGGATCAGGTTTAAGGTTCTGAAATGGTGGCAGGGGAGCATGAGGCTGAGGGTGCAGGGAAGCAGGTGGATCAGGGCAATGAAGGTAATGATGCTTAGGCTTATGGTTTTTGATGTGGTTGTCTTTAACTTGTTAATTTTGAACAATTTAATTTTCTTGTTGACGGGATCCCGGAATGGGATAGGTAATTTCTTGACTTAAGTCTCGGGTGGATGGGTCTTGTTTTGGATGAAGCTCGAGACATATTTTGGTTTCCTGCACTTATAATATTAGTAGCTTTTGACTATTCTGCCATGATTTTTTTGAGATTGAATGTGTTTGTAGAAACTTGAGGTTTGTTTTTAGAAAAAATAAATCTAAGTATTCATTCGGGATTCAGGATCCTTAAGAATAATTCATTAAACTTTGTCTTATAGCAATATAGTTTAGTTTTGACAAATAGAGCAAATCATGACTTAGTAAAATAAATTTTGATTTTACCTTTAATGATGAATCAAGAAATAAGCTTAGATATAAGAATTGAAATAGATAGACATACATACGAGAACTTTGATGATCATTATAAGAAATGTTATAACCTCGAGTTGTCCCCTGTGTATGTTTGCCAATTATGTTGCATGATCAGTAGTATAATTTCATAATTGGTATAAGTCTTGGATTGGATCGTAACTTTTGAATATGCTTATCAATGATAAGCATTTGCTAAGTATTAAACATTTGTGATAAAAAGCATGGGCCAAGCCAAAATAACATGGGCCAAGCCAGATTAACATGGGCCAAGCCAGAATAACGTGGGCCATGCCAGAGTAACGTGGGCCAAGCCAGACTTGAGTTAGCATGAAAATGCTAAAAACCTTAGGAGTAACACGTCTGTTACTATCGTAGGGTTCAGGTTATAGCCAACATTGATGAAATTGTCAGCCACTTTTACTTGGATTGGTCGCACCACCTCGAACTATACTCGAATATCGTGCGCTACAGGCAGAGTGTTTAAACTCAATTCGTAGAAAGGTGAAAACCTTTAAACCTTAGAAGGTATGCGGGATACCTTAACGGAGGAGAGATGGCTAATCTCTGTCTTGTGCGGGATACCTTAACGGAGGAGAGATGGCTAATCTCTGTCTTGTATCGGGATCCCTGGAGATACTTCCTGCAAGACAGGAATTCTAGGTGAAGGTGGGTGTTCCGACGCTCAAGTCAGTATATTGATATGACATGATAATTAATTGAAATGGAAAGAATACGTACCATTCTAAGTTAGAATATAAATTCTAACTTACATGAAGTAGGCTTTTAGATGAATAGCGTTCCAGGATCTTGGCAAGATATCTCCTTCTATAGTTTCTAACCAATAAGTACCCTTGCCAGCTTCTGAATCAATCAAGTATGGGCCTTCCCATTTTGGCGCGAGTTTTCTGTCGCTAGGATTGGTAGTATTCTGGAATGCTTTTCTCAGTACGAGATCACCCACTTGAAACCTCCTGATCCTTATGTTTTTGTTATATGATCTTGCTATCCTTTGCTGATAGGCCGCAATGCCAACTTTGGTAAGGTCTCTGAGCTCATCAATGCTATCAAGATCATTTGAGAGAGCTTCATTATTATTTTCATGAGTTCGAAGACTGGTTCTGGCTGTAGGGATGACCATTTCTGTGGGGATCATAGCTTCAGTGCCAAACACCAAAGAGAATGGGGTTTGACCTGTCGCATTTTTTGAAGTTGTTCTATCTACCCATAATGTAAATGGAAGTTCTTCGGCCCATTTCCCTTTCTTTGTTCCCAATCTTTTCTTGAGGTTATTGATGATGATCTTATTGCTGGATTCTACTTGTCCGTTGGCTTGAGGATGCACAGGAGTAGAAGTTATCATCTTAATTCCCCAGCTAGCACAGAAGTTGGTTGTTCTTTTGCCAATGAATTGAGATCCGTTATCACATGTTATTTCTGCTGGGATACCGAATCTAGTCAGGATGTTGCATTTGATAAAGGATATAACTTCCTTTTCTCTGACTTGAACGAATGCTTCGGCTTCGATCCATTTGGAGAAGTAGTATGTCATTACTAACATAAATACTTTTCCTCATGGCTCCTTTGGGAGTTTGCCAACTATATCCATTCCCCACTTTATAAATGGTCAGGAAGAAATAATTGGGTACAAGGGTTCTGCTGGCTGGTGAAGGATGTTGCTGTGTCTCTGGCATGCATCACACTTTTGGGAATATTCCATGGCATCTTTCCTCATGGTTGGCCAATAGTATCCTATCCTTAGGATCTTTGAGAAGAGTGCTCTGCCCCAGTGTGATTTGCACAATCACCTTCGTGTATGTCTCTGAGCACCACAAGTGCTTCAGGGTTTTCTAAACATTTCAAATAAGGACCTGCATTAGATTTTCTGTACAAAACACCATCTAATATTATGAAACGAGATATTCTCATATGAAAAGCCATATGATTTTTCTCATCCTTCGGGAATTCTCCATTCTGTAAATATTTTATAATAGGTGGGATCCAGGATCTTTGGCTTGGTTCCGGATCCCGAGTATCTACTTCTTCAGATTCCGTATTAGATACTTCGTTCTTCTTTTCAATTGCTAGACTTAGGATATGTATAATCGGTATTGTGGTTCCTTCCGGGATCTTGAGTGCTGAGGTAAGATTTGCTAAGGCATCAGCTTCAGCGTTGTCTTCCTTTGGTACCTGTACTATATTAAAGATTTCAAATTTCACAGATAATTGTTTAACTATCTCGAGGTATTTGATTAGCCTTTCACCCTTTGCTACATAGGAGCCATTGAAATGGTTAGTAATCAATAGTGAATCTATATATACCTGGAGATACCTGATCTTCATATCACAAGTAAGTTGTAATCCTGCTATCAGTGCTTCGTACTCTGCCTTGTCGTTGGTTTCTTGGAACTCACAGCTTATTGACTGGGGTAGTATGTCCCCTTGTGGAGATTTTAGTATGATTCCAAGACCTGTACCTCTTATATTAGATGCACCATATGTGAATAGAATCCATTTATCCTTGGATTCCTTTAGTTGTTGAACTTCGAGATCTACTTCATGTTGTATATCACTGCTGAAATCGGCCACAAAGTCTGCAAGTGCTTGAGATTTTATTGTTGTTATGGGCTCATACTTGAGATCACATGCACTGAGTTTGACCGACCATTTAGCCATTCTTCCAGACATTTCTGGCTTTCTCAAAACATACTTAATTGGATAATTAGTCTTAACATGTATATCATGAGTCTCAAAATAATGTCTAAGTTTAGTAGATGCCATTATTAAAGCTAATATCAATTTTTCTAAATGAGAATACATGGTTTCTGTCGGAAGTAGACTTTTACTTACATAGTTTACTGGATATTGCTGACCTACATGATCCTTAACTAGGACCGCACTTACAGAGTGTCCAGATACTGCTAAGTATAAGGATAATGGTTCGCCGTTTTCAGGTTTCATTAATAGAGGAGCTGTGGACAAATACTCCTTTAGTGCTTGGAGTGCTTGCTCATGCTTCTCTTCCTATTCGAATCTTTTGTTTTTCTTTAGGATATCATAAAATTCTTTACATATCTCTAAGGATCTAGAGATAAATCTATTGAGTGTTGCTACTCTGCCAGTTAGCCTTTGGACATCTTTGGTATTGACTGGGGATTTCAGGTTGATTATTACCTTGATCTGCTCAGGGCTGGCTTCTATCCCTCTTTTAGTCACCATGTATCCTAGAAATTTTCCTGCTCCCACTCCAAAGTGGCATTTGGAAGGGTTAAGCTTCATGTTATAAGGATCTAGGATGTCCAATGCTTCTTCAAGATCCCTGGGATGATCTTTAGCTTTTTTCGACTTCACCACCATGTCATCAATATAGACTTCCATGGTGTCCCCAAGTTTGTCTTTGAACATCATGTTTACTAGCCTTTGGTATGTAGCACCTACATTTTTTAGACCAAAAGGCATGGCAATATAACAATAGATACCTGTCGGAGTCATGAAGGTAGTATCCTCCTAATCAGAGGATTCCATCTAGATCTGCTGAAATCCTGACGAGGCATCCATGAAGGTTAACATTTCGTGGCCTGCTGTGACATCTACCATTGAGTCTATATGTGGTAGAGGGAAGGGATCTTTCGGACATGCTTTGTTTAAGTCTGTGAAGTCTACATAGACTCTCCATTTCCCATTCTTCTTCTGGACCACTACTACATTGGCTAGCCATCTTGGGAATTTTACTTCCCTAATCATTCCTGCTTTTAACAATCTCTCAACTTCCTCTTGGATGACTGTATTTCTTTCTGGAGTGAATTTTCTTCTTTTTTGGTGTATAGGCCTGAAACTGTTATCAAGTCCTAATTTATGTGTAATAATATCTTTAGAAATACCTATCATGTCTTCATGCTTCCAAGCAAAAGTTGAAATTCTGCTCTTTAGTAATTTTGTGAGGCTTTGCTCAATATCCTCGGGGATACTGGTTCCAATAAGTACCTTGAAGTCAGGATCCTCTGGACTTAGGGATAATTCCTTTACATCCCGCTCCTTTGCTTCTAGGACATCTCTAGCCTGTTTCTTTAATTGCTATGCTTGTCTAGTCTTCACTGATGCCTTCATTGAGGAAGTATAACAATCTTTTGCATCTTGTTGATCGCTATTGATTTTTACTACTCCCCAAGGAGTTGGCATCTTGACACATTGGTGGTATGTCGAGGGTACCGCTTTCATATCATGTATCCAGAGTCTCCCTAGTATAACATTGTAACAGGATAGCGAATCAATTATGCAAAAAATTTGTATAGTGTTTACCCCTTCGATATATATCAGAAGCTTTATCTCTCCGACCGTGTTTTTGACCTCTATGTTGAATCCCACTAGCACTGCAGATTTGGAGATAATCTCGGAATCTGGGATCCCCATTCTTTTCAAGACATCATGCTGGATTATGTTCACCGGGCTTCCTCCATCGATCAGTATTCTTCGAATGAAGTGATTTGCAACATATAGGGTGATCACCAGGCCATCATGATGAGGATCTTGCACATTATCCCTGTCATCTTCATTGAAGGAGATTATCTTTTCTTCTGTTAGACTAGAAGTTCTGAGGGGTCTATCACCTTTCTTTGTTTTAGCTTCCTTGGCATTTCTCTTAGCTGCAGAGTAAGAGGTACCACAAATGTCAGAACCACAAAAAATAAAACCTATTACCTTAGCATCGGGTGGCGGAGATTTGGCTCTTTGCGGCATTTTGTCATGATCTTGACTTGCTTCTTTCCCTTGCCCAGAAATTCCTTAAGATATCCCTTGCTCAAGAGATAACTTATCTCTTTACGCAGGGCAATGCAATCCTCAGTGATATGTCCAAAATCTTCATGGAAGGCACACCATTTGGACTTGTCTTTGCCCCTGGTATTCTTTTCGAATTTACGGGGCCACCTGGCTTTGTCTCCAAGATCCTGCATGGCATATAACAAACTAGTTGTGTCAAGCGAAAAACATTATTCAGATAACTTAGGATATTCTTCTTCCTCCTCGTCATCTTCCACAGCATTGACTCTGTGATTATCAGGTTTGGAATATGGCTTGGATCTATATGGTTTGAAAGGTGCAGTCTCAGTATTCCGGTTAGGTTGACTATAACTGGTGGAGCATCCATCCTTTGTTGAATCTTCTTATCGTCTTCGTGTCTGATGAACCTTAGTGCTCTGTTTTTGACTTCGTCAAGATTCCTACAAGGGTTCATAACAAGGTCTTCACATAATTGATAATCTTTCCTCAATCCCATTTTAAAGGCTTGGACTGCTGTGGCTACGTCGAGATTCAGGATATCCAAGGATTCTTTGCCAAATTTTCTGACATAATCTCGGAGGGATTCTCCGGGATTTTGAATGACCCTGTACAGGTCACTTGTCAATCTTTCAAATGTTCTGCTGCAAGAGAACTGACTGTTAAACAGGTTAATTAAATGAGAAAATGAAGTAATAGAGTATGGAGGAACATTAAGTAGCCATTTTAAGGCTGATCCTGTTAAGGTAGAACTGAAGCCTTTGCATAAGCAAGCCTCTTTCAGGTCCAAAGGAATGGGGTTGATCTCCATTGTTTCTCTATATTGTGCCACATGCGCCTCAGGATCCATTGTCCCATCATACAGCTTCATGTTAGGAGTTTGAAAACGCTTTGGGATCTCAGCATCACAAATGGGAGGAGCGAATCTGGAAGTCCTGTGGCTGGTAGCGGATATCTCGGGTATGTGTTGTACCACTCCAGGTACACTGGAAATCATCTCTCTCAGTGTTTTCAATTCTTTCGCCATGGAAGGAGTGATCCCTGTATCCTACAGAGATTCGTTAGCATTCAAAAAATTATTGAATGTGTTACCCATGCGGATATCTCTGAGAGATCCAAGATCTTGAGTCGTAGTAACTCTGGTAGCCAGAGTTGAACCAAGAGTTGTGACTCCAGTCCGCATGGGTAGGAAATCTCTCTGATGGACCCCCGGAAATCCCGGATAGTTAATGTTCAAACCCTTGGTTGTAATGGAGTTGTCACTTCTACCGGTTTCTTTGAGTCTTTGATCCTTTCAAACTCTCTGAATATTGTTTGAAAAGTCTTTTTCTGTTGTTCCATCTGCTGCTTTACATCGGAGAATACTTTGAGAAGTTCATCATTTGAAATGAGCACATGTGGGCTAGCAGATATTCCGGATCCCGAAAAACCCGCAGGAATAGTTTTCTTCTGCTGATTATCATTCTTTTTCTGGAATGATGGAGGAAGAGGAATAGGGATGACTAGCTTGGAGGTTGAAGATGGAGCAGAGACAAAGACGTTTTTAGATTGGGATGACATTTTTGAAATCAGTTTTGAAAGATAATGATTAAACAAAAATTTTAATAAAGATTTGAAGATAAAAAACACCACTTGCCCCACGGTGGGTGCCAAATTATTTTGGGTAAAAATTACACGAACTAACTTCGAGAGTGAGGTAGTGTGCTTGTTAATTCTATGAATGTAAAATAGTAAAATCAACACGAGTGTTTACGAGGAAATCCCTTGATCCTTGATGATCTCCGTAAAAAAACCTCGGGAGCCGATGAAAGTCGGGCTGCCTTGATGTCTTCTATAAAATTAAAATTATCAAGTACAAAGAGAGCCAAAGAGATCGTGAGCTAAGTGTTACAGCCGTTTACGAGTGAGGGTGTTGTTGTTTTACTACACGATCAGATTGCCCATTAAATACACAAAATATCTCTAACTAACTATCCGAAAAATATGGTCTTGACCGTATCTTCTCTTTGTGTCCGTTGTAAAACCTTCTACGCACATTCCACACGTTTCATCTAGCCCCACGTCCGAGTCTTTAGGTGTTAGTGGTTGCACATGTTTTTCCTGCGAATAATAAAGCAATAGACAAGTAGCCGTTAGTAATATTAAGGATACTGATCTTATCGGGATACCGGATCTTGGATCACATTTTACTCAGGATCCTGCTCTGAATTTTAACCCGTAACAGTTTCCAACTTCTAAATCTCATTCCAGGTGATCCCTCGCCCACTACCTACGATCCCGGTCCAACTCATGCTCCTTGTAGTGCCCGATTAAGCAAGAGACGCTCATAAGAAGTGCTGTTACGCTAGAGAAAACAGGATAAGAAGCTAGCCTATAAGCTTTGGACTTTAGAGGCTCACTCCTACTAAAAAGGTGAATACTTTATCACTTTTAAAAACTTGTGTCAAATATTTTATTTACGAAAATGGCCAAATAAAGGTTAACGAAGTAATGCTCAACGTTCTTCTACGAACAAGCATTCATGCCATAGGTATACGTAAAACTTGCAAGGGATACACGGGTCTCGGGGGAAATTCCCGGATTGCGGGTAGTGCTTCTCTTTATAACAAATGAGGGACATGGAGTTCCCGTTCTTATAAAGACATACTACCAGTGTATACTGTGGTGCAATTGAATAGGACGGGCCTGCTGAGTGTGTAAATTGAATATGAAGTTGTGATTATGAAATTAATACTTGTTTGTGCCAAAATAATTTTATGCCAAGTTATTGTTTTCACCAGCGTTCGCGCTGACGTTTTATTTTCAAAATGTTTTCCAGATAATGATTAAAATATGATGAGAAGGGTATACGGGCAGACATGAGATCTGACCCTGAAAGGATGGAATGCACGTAGGATTCTCAGGCCTCGTGTAAAGGGAAATCCAAAATAAATGAAATAGGACCAGGGAACTAATCAACCCTGTGTTGTACTATTTCCAGTTGTTCATCATGTATTTGATTTCAAACTTGTTTTGTAATCAAATGAGAAGGGTATTGAGACCCTATGTTTATAAAAGTAAATACAAAGCTTTTGTTTTCCAATTGAGTTTTGATATTTACAAATGCAACCCTTGATGTTGAGACAAATGATGAAATGATCCTTTTGAAAAGACTTCCACTGTATTTTATAAAACTCTGAAATCAAGTAACCAAATGATACCAATCGGGCTCGCACACGTCGATGGGGTGCCTGAGGCGGGGTGTGACAGGTTGGTATCAGAGCCACAAGTTTTAGCGAATTAGATACTTGGATCTAATATCTAAGCTTCAACCATTAATGCTTTTAAGATAAGAAAACAAGGTGACCTTCTAACCGATATGTAGTTATCTGACAAACGGAAGTGCTCTATCTAAGGAAAGAGCGGTGTATAAATCTCTCCTAGACCCGTCGCTCTTACCTAGGAACATATCTGTTGGAGGTACTAAGATTAAGATACTGACTTTAGTATCTAAATCTTATAAATAATATAAGTACTAATATATTAAGATTGCAGATGTCTGGAGGAAATATTGTTCCATATTATGATCCTAATCGTGCTATTAAGCAAGAATCTCCGGAATACTACCCGTTAGGTTCAAGGAAAAATCCTATTTGTTCACCATACTATAATGAAGACCCGTTTGATGTACTCCCGAATTCTCCCGAATACCACCCACAATCCCAACACTCTTCCAGCGAATGGATGGATGCGGGACCAGACTTTAGCAACTGGAATTGTTGGGTCTATATTTGTGAGGATGACGCTTATCAAATAAGTATAATTATTGGTGTTACCGAATAGATGGGTATTTGGGTTTGTAACCGTGGACAGGGGTTCACGAGTTGGGTCTTGGGTCGGCTATGGGCCGAGAACATGTATTTTGGGCTTAGTGTTATTAGGCTTAGTATAAATACTTGTTTATGTAACCTAAATTAGGTTAAGCAGCAAGAAAAATGTTTCTGAGAATAGTTTGACAAGTGGAAAATCGTCTAGTGTGTTAGCGGTTTTTAATTAGAAATTCTCTTTGTAATTTCGTTAAGCAATATACGAGTATTACAAGTGTTTCGTGTTCTTGAATCACCACAATCACCAGTTTCCGCCTTGTGATTGTGAGAATTGATATCTTGGTTGTGTTTATTCGAAGATCCATACGATTTGGGACTTACAATTGGTGTCAGAGCCATTGAAGTCATTCAAGGCTCGGTTCTAGATATCAACGATTCAAGACAAAGTTGTTAAGGTATTGTGTTTCTGATTTCAGTTGTTTTTACTTCTAATCAGCTGCATTCATAAAGGTTTTTCATCATATTCTATTGAGAATCAAGGAAGAATCGTTCTTTTTCGTGAAATCATTGGTAAATCGTTGTTGTGTTGCTGTTGATTTGGTGGTTTGATTGTGTTAAAATCGTCAAAAGGATAGTCTGTGTTCTTCGTGTTCTTAGGAGGTGTTCGAATTTCAAATTTTGAAATTACTAAATTATTGGAGCTTATTTTTGAAACCGAATCTATCACAATTGTGGTTCACGAGTCAAAGCTGATTTCTGGGGATTCAAATTTTGAAATTCCGGAATTTTAGGAGTAAATTTGGAAACAAAATCATGCTTAACAGAGAGGTTCATGGTTGAAAGTTCACAGGTTAAAAGGGAAGGATCACGGGAAGTTTACTCGAGTCAAGTTCACTATTTTTGCTACTCGGGTTAGATTACGGCCAGTCTACTTGGTTCAGGTTCACGGGAAGACTAGCTTCACAGGTTCATTTCACCGCTTGAGACTGAGGTTCACGGGTGCTCCAACTTCACGGGTCAGATAAGGTTTACGTGCTTAGTTCACAGATTGAGGAGTTCACGGCTAGGATAAAGGTTCACGGTCAGATAGAACTTCATGGTTTAGCACTAGTTCACAAAATTAAAAAAAAAAATTCTTGCTTCAATTTTTGAGAGATCGTTTACACATCTAATCGGAGTTGTTTTTGAAAAGTTGAAAATACCGAATATTTTTTGGTGAAAATTTTGGCGGGAAAATATTTAAAAATTTTCCTTGGTCAAAATTTTGAGAGGACGTCTATACATCTATTCGGACTCATTTCTGAGAAGTTGACAACATTAGATTTTCAGTCAAAATTTTGGTGGGAAAGTTCAGGATATCTCTAACATGATGTTTTCTACATTTGGAGTAGCAGAACAAGCTTCATCATCTTCAGGTTCAATTCCACATGAGGTAACATCTAATCCCTGTTCTAAGTTGTGTATTGATAAGATAGAGATGTATAGAAAAGAAAACGATGATTTGAGGTTTGAAAATGAAAATCTAAAATATCACAAAAAGAAGTTTCTTAAGTCTGAAAAGGATTATAAAGAAGCAATAGATGCTGGTAAAAAGGATATTTCATTACTAAAGTCTCAACTCAGCAATAAATGTTGTTTGCTTACTGATGCTAATCAAGAAATTGCTAGATTGACCACTGAATTAGAAAATGCCAAATCAAATTTTATTGAAGCAAAATTCAAAGTAGAATTCTTTGGTCAGTCAAGTAAAGTAGTTGATATGCTTGAAACTCAACTCCATAAGCCGGGTAATGGGAGCAAAGGGCTTAGATATAATAACGTGCCTCCTCCGTTCTACGGAAACTGTACCATTGTTCCTCCCTCTATTGAGGAACAAGTAAAGGAGTTCTTCATGTTCACTCCTGGAAATCTGTCAAGCTCTGATGGATCCGAATCATCATCATCCTTAGCTTCAACTGTTAAATGTGTGAACTATTCTGATGCTTCTACTTCATGTGCAGAAAAAGTAGATATCGAGGAATGTGATAGTGAAAATGATGAGTATGAAGAGGCGTGTTTTTGCAAAAATAAAATTAATGCTAATTTAAATTGAAAAAATAAAACTGATACTTCCAAGAGCACTGCTTCTAAGAGCAACAAACCCTATGTGTAGGCTTGGAAAAATGGTTCTACAAATTCAAAATTGCCTGCATATAGTGATGGAAAAACTAGATTTGTTAAACCTGTCACTGATAATATTGTTAAGTATTCCAACAGGGACCTATACAAGCTGAAGGAGAAAAGCAAGCAGGTTGAAAAACCAATGGTCAGTGTTCACACCTCAAGTGCTTCACCCAAGCACTTCACCAAAGCTGAGTTTTATACAAAGTATGATCATCATCATAAGAGGTTTGAACAAGACCATGCTCAGAAAAACATGAAGTATGCAAGTTGCTCAAAGAGAAGATGTGATCAATCTTATCACATCATCTTCATCATCATCTTCAAACATATCGGGATATGCTGCTTATGCTAGGAAGCAGACATGTTGCAAAGACGGTCACATAGCAAGAAATTGCATGCACCGTCCTTATGATTCATATTACATAAAAAATCAGAGGACTACCCCGAGGGATAGAACTTGCTCTAAGCCAATGAAGGCTAACCAGCCTAAGGCAATGAAGAGTTCGTCTCCTAGAGTTAAGCCCTCTGATGGTGATTGGAATGCTGCAAAGAGAAACAGACAAGCTTATTTTGAAAGACAAAAGGTTAAACAAAATAAGCAAACAGTAAAACCTAAAGTCTCAGTTTCAAAAGAGACAAAATCGTCTGTTCAATCAAAGCTTGTATGGAAGGCTAAGGAAAATGTTGTGGAAAAACCTGTCCTTGACTCTAAAAATGATATGTGTTTGTAGGAAGTATATTACATTGATGATTTCGGAATAGCCAGGTCAACAATGGCTTGGGTACCTATGTCTAACTAATCTTCTCATTCGTGTAGGGACAACCAAGGAGGACTGTCAATGACCAGCATGGTAAGTTGATATGGGTTGTTCCAGGCATATGACGGGTGACATCTCTCTGCTACATAACGTTAATACTTTAACGAAGGTTATGTTTCTTTTGTAGGAGAAAAGGGAGGTAAGATCAACAATAAATGTACAATTAACTTTGATACATTATGCTTTGAAATTAATGAGTTTTTGAAATTTAAGAATGGTTACAAAAAGATTTTTCTTTATAAGTTAAATTTATACATTATTTTAATTTTGATGCACAAATTTAGGGGGAGATATTCAGTTCATTTAAAAGAAAAATACAAAAATATTGTTTATGTTTGAGTCGGAAGTTTTACAATCAAATGGGAAGTGATATGAACGTTCGTTTCTTATGGCTAGGAACAACACATGTAAGGCTGTAAATTGAAAATGCTAGGATCTATGTTGGATATGTTGATAGGCTCTGCATGTGATACACTTAAACAAAAGAATATTATGGCATTATTGGGAAACATCTCATAGATTAGTGTAATTTGCTATTCCTGTTAATAATTGAGAACTTAAACATAAAGGTTAATGAACTGTGGATAACCCTTGCTCTATTGAGATTGCACTAACCGGGACCCGTCGCAAAGGGGTTTCGAGCTTGACTTGATACAAGTTTGTAAATATTATATATCTATCTCGTTAAAAGACATGCTTTGACATGAAATAGGTGAAAAGACACTCAATGATAGTGCAAAGCAAAGTACCGAGCAAAAAGACATGCAATGTCAATGTCGTGATATAGGAATAAATTCACAAGATATGCAATGCCATATATCAAAAAGATATGTCTAAAGACGTACATATTATTATTGTAAATATTTTTATTTTTGGGAATATGTGACTGGGAATGGATCTCTTGTCAAGGCATGTAAGTCCGTAGTGCTATGACCCTGAGCTTTTGCTAATTCTGAACATGTAAGCCAATAGTGTTGTGTTTTTGATCAAATTTTGTCAGAGATTCCCTGAAAAGTTGCATAAACCCGTGCTAGTTATGCTCAATTAGCTATTATTTAGGTGCTCAAAAGATCATGAGGAAGGGAAGGTTTACTTAATAAGTTATGGGGTCCATTAAAGTTCAACAATAATTCACTTAATTCATATTCATTTAATTACAGGTTTCTGAGATATGAGTGTGGAACCCATTAAAGTCATAACTAATTCTACCCAAAACATGATAATTTAAATCACAGTGAAAAACTTCGGTTTGAAGCTAAAGCATGAGTTTAGAAGGATCTAAAGATTAGCAATCTACTTGACCTGTCTTAGTAAATATACCTGCTAAAAAATGTTCCTTGGTCTGCCTGTAGAACGATATGATCTCATTGCAAACTTCCTAAAGGCTCGTTGTTACATGTCTGTGTTAATTACTGTTTGTTTAAATTTGTGTTGCATTTTGTTAAGAAAATTACAAAAAGATTTTATTTCAAATTTTATCTTTAATTTTACATCAGTTATAGTTTAGTTTTTTAGTTTTTCTATTTATTTTATTTTTGCTTTATCTTTATAAATATTGACCATTCTTGGATTTAAAGACTTATTATCAAAAGAGTTGAAATTTCAAAGGTTTGATAGTACATGGATGTACTAGGTATTCATGTGAATACTGGATTCCCTGTTGCATATAAATGTCTGCTTACAAATTTTCTGAGAACTTGCAGAATTTGTTTCAAATCAAGAACCAGGGTTGAAGAAGAATGAAGAAGTGTCAACAGCTGACAAGCTTGTATGTACTTGAGTCAGAAGATCCAGATGTGTTTTCATCTTCAGACAATGAAAGTACATATGAAGAAGTACCTATGAATCTGCTTGAAAGAAAAAGGATGAAAAAGAAAAGAGCTACTGAGAATCCTCCTCTCACATTCTCTTTTAGCAAGATGATCAAGCAAATGCTGATTAGGATCCACATGTGGATTTAACTCCAAGAGAAGAAAGAGAGACCCAAGTTTGAGAGTTCAAAGATGCTGAATCTTATCTACACCAACATCGACACTACAGCAACAACCATAGATTCTTATGACAATGTTGCATGCTGGAAGTGGTGATCACAGTGCTGCATTCGAGTTATGAAGATCATTTGATAGCATCAGCCTAGGGGGAGATTGTTGGGTCTGAATATGTGAGGCTGACGCTTATCAAATAAGTATAATTATTGGTGTTACCGAATAGATGGGTATTCGGGTTTGTAACCGTGAACAGGGGTTCACGAGTTGGGTCTTGGGCTGGCTATGGGCCGAGAACATGTATTTTGGGCTTAATGTTATTAGGCTTAGTATAAATACTTGTTTATGTAACCTAAATTAGGTTGAGCCACTAGAAAAACGTTTATGAGAATAGTTAGATAAGTGGAAAACCGTCTAGTGTGTTTGCGGTTTTTGATTAGAAATTCTCTTTGTAATTTCGTTAAGCAATATACGAGTATTACAAGTGTTTCGTGTTCTTGAATCACCACAATCACCAGTTTCCGCCTTGTGATTGTTAGAATTGATATCTTGGTTGTGTTTATTCAAAGATCCATATGATTTGGGACTTACAGGAATACTACTGCCCAGCCTGTGCAAGGAAATGAGGCACAATCCAGTCAGATTCAATCATCAGAAGAAGATCCTTCTGAAGATCCCCAATAACAATCTGCTTCTGAAAACCCTACTGATTATCCTTTCAATAACACTATCTCAAACAGTTATGATTATCAATCCTATAACTCTGGATCCCCGTTCACATATGATCCATATGTTGATCCTTACCAAGCTTATTTCCAATCACCACCTGAATGTCATCATGCTTATAACGATATGTTAATGGGTATTCGTGATCCTCCTCCTAAATATGCTTATAAGTATACTATGCCTTCTTCCCATATCGAATGTTTAGATCGTTTGTTACGTCAAACGGACGAGATAACAAAGTAGAAAATCATGGATAAGAAAAGAACCCAGATTTATGGGAAGCAGGTACATGAGTATGGAGAGGATGTGAAGAACTTGGGGAAGGAGCTCGTGAAGGATTGAAACTTTAGTGTATTTTACTTTTTGTATTGTAACATATTTTATGATAATAAAATATCCTTTGTTTTTAATTTTTAGAATGGTTGGAAAGGGTAAAGTTCCTAGTTTCTTCCGTAAATTTGCTCCTGCTAGTTACTTTGATCGTAAAACGAATGAAACAACTATAGAACTTAATGAGGAAACTGAAAGTTCTACTTTCAGAAGTCTCGGAGACATAGGAAACCCTAATGTTCCCTATAATCCTTCTGTAAGTTTTCATTCTGCTCCAACTGCTGGAAGCTATAACATCACTCCTGCTTATCCGCAAAATTTTCATGAGAGATACGCTAAAATCCCTTATGAAAATAAATATGATCCTGAAGAAGAAGAACATGCTGATTCTAACGTACGTTACATTTCGTACTATGAGACGATTCATATTCCTGCTCCGCATATAAATGAGATTGCGTCTGGAAGTGAAAGAGAGCAGATGTTGTTAAACTGAATAGCTGAACTGGAAAGAGAGAAGGCTGAAGTAGAAGCTCAGAATACTCTCTTAGTTCAAGTCCTTGAAGAAAAGAATTTTAGAAACTTTTAGAAACAATGATTTTTACATGTGTATTTTCTTCCTGTAAATATTATATATCAATAAAAGTTCCATTTTAATTCAAGTATTGTTTCTTGATAGAATGTTGAAACAAACTGGACCTTCTCAAAACACAAGAGCCAAGAAAAAGCATGCAGTAATTGATAATGCTGCTGAAAATAATGAGTCCCGAAAGGAAATCCAAAAGATGATAACGGAAGGAATCAAAGATTCTCTTCCAATGATTTTTACAAAATTTGAAAAGAGACAAGCCGATAGAGTCTCTGTTCAACCTTCAGTCCCTCAATCTATTCATTCTCACCAAACCCGAACAGCTACTCAGTCCAAACCCATTACTCTTGAACCAAAGGGTTCTGTTTCTCACAAATCCAAGAAGACCGAAAGAGAAGAATATTACCATAACTCTTCGGAGGATGAGAGTATGGGTAATAACTATGGACATTTTGCAAAGAAGAGGAAGATAGTAGGTTGTACCTATAAGATGTTCCAGGATTGTAAAGCATACAATTTCTCTAGAAAAGAAGGTGGGATAGCCACATTAAGGTGGATAGAGAAGACTAAGTCAGTTTTGGCTATCAGCAAATGTGCTGAGGAGGACAAGGTTCTGTATGCCTCCAATTTATTCAAAGATCAAGCCTTGGAATGGTGGAATAACATCATTGCTGCCAAAGGCAGAGACGCATCCTACGCAATGCGCTGGAGTGCCTTTAGGGCAAGAGTTGAGAAGAAATACGTTCCCCAGAATGAACGGGAACAGATTGAAGGAAAATTCCTAAGTTTAAGAATGATAGGAATGAATTATCAGGAGTATTCCACTAAACTCCTGGAATATGCCAGAATAGTTCCTCATCTTGCAACCCGTGAATCAAACCTGATCAAACATTATATCTGGGGTTTGATTGGTGAAATATGTGACATGGTGAAGGTAGCGAACTGTGAAAATATTGATGATGCCATGGATCTAGGGGCATCATTAACTACTAGCCTGATAAGGAATCAGGAAGAGGGAAAGAAGAAGAAGGAGATAACTGGGCAAGGCCCGAGTGGATTAAATAAATCTAACTTCACTCCTCGTAATAACAACTCTTCCATCCCTAAGTGTCCAAAGTGCAGAAGTAGACACTTGGGACAATGTCGTGCTGGAATTTTCTGCAATTATTGTAAGATGTCTGGACACAAAGCAAAAGATTGCTTCAGGAGGAAATCAACTACTTGCTTTGGATGTGGCGAGGCTGGTTGATGTAACGTCAAATATCTCGTGTTTAAGAGTCTAGTTCGTACAGTTTTATGGGTGTTACTTTGTATGTCGAGTCGGTTTTACGTTGGTATTTGTATTTGTGTCTATCACAGGTTTTTGGAACTTAAACGCATATTTTGAAGGCATATGGGAGAAAGTAGGAGGTCCTAAAGGTGAAACTATGCAAAACATGGAGCCTAAATAGGAAGTTCCAGAGTCCAGAACTTGGAAAGGGCATATCTCGAGCTACGGTCAATTGGGCGTACGGTACGGTCGGGCGTACCAAAGCATCGTATAGAAAGGTCGTTAATAGAAGGTTGAGTGTACAGGGAGCAGATCCAGCATACCGTACGGTGGTCCCACCGTACCGTACGGTTGGGAGTCGGTTACATGCAGATTTTTAGGGATTTTGGACCTATTTGAAGTATACCTTTAGGGTTATGAAAATAATTGATTCCCAGCCATTTTTGGGTGTTTTGAGGACGATTTTGAGAGCAACTTTAGAGTATTTTCAATTTAGCTTTATGTTTTTTATGTCTACCTTTATTTCTTGTGGTTGTATTACTACCATGAGCGGTTGTAGGTCCCTCGGGTGTGGCGGATCGTCACATGCAAGTGGGTCTACTAGTCGGACCGGGTGCGGAATACCCATGACTAGGTGGAGAGTCAAACAACACAAAGTAAACCAACAAGAGAATCATTTTAAACATTCTTTCTATTATAAACACTTGAAGGTTACAGAGAGAAGTACTGAGATTACAATTTGCGTATTTGCTATTATGACTGCCTATGTCTGCGTACTTAACTTCTGTCAACCATTCCTATTTATACAAGACCCGATGCCTGCGCACTTAGCAAGTGCGCAGGGCAAAATGCTCTTGCGTACTTAACAAGTACGCAAAGGTATTCTTGCGTACTTGCTAAGTACGCAGGAGCTTTCTCCTGCGCACATACAAGTGCGCAAAACACTTAGAGAATTTTGCAGCATTCAATATGTAAAAGTAAATACAACTCGATAAACTAATACATAAAGACTCTTACATACAAAGACAATTACAAACATTAAAGTACAAACTAAGACTCTATCTATCCAGAGTGTTTGTCACATGAAAGTGCTTCAACAAACTCCCCCTTGACAACAGCTCTGGATAATCTTCAGTCTTTAGTCTTCACATCTTCGGTCTTCACAGCACTTGATCTTTAGCTTCCATCTTCTTCTTGTATTCAAGGCAGAACTTAATCACCTTGTTATATTTAGAAGCAAGGAGCTTTGTCCATTCATCCGTGTACACATAATACCGTTCTACTAGTACCTCCAGATCTTTCACAGA
Source organism: Smallanthus sonchifolius (assembly GCA_023525975.1). Lineage (NCBI taxonomy): Eukaryota > Viridiplantae > Streptophyta > Magnoliopsida > Asterales > Asteraceae > Smallanthus > Smallanthus sonchifolius. The sequence goes on along the minus strand of JAKNSE010000037.1, from coordinate 108,006 downwards.
AAAGTTGATGAAGCAGACTTCATCAAATATTCTGATCAGTTCCTTTGGCACTATGTTCCCACTCTCTGAACGTACCTTCCCCATAATCACAGCCTCGCCCGTCTTTGGATCTACGTACCAGTACCATATGTCACCAAGAATATCCTGAGATAACTTGCTCAGGGGAATCTTAGTTTCACATCGCACTGGCTTGTATACCAATTTCTTTAAGTGCTTCTCAGTCACAGGATGTCTAGCGTGCTTATTCTTGACTCTCTTGGCCACTTGAGGCTTGAACATCTCGAATTTCCCAGATCCTGCTTCCCACTGCAGAACCACCCACAAACCCATCGCCACTGCGTCATTAGAATGACCCAGCAGCTCTCGGTTTGCTAGGTTCACAAGGTCGTATTTGGGTAAGGAGCTGAACGCTTCACTGGTGGGTTTCAAGTATTGAACCCCACCAGATCTTTTGATAGCGAACAGCTGCTTATCCTCCTCGAACCTTATAGCCAAGATCATCCCTGTTGCTCCTTGTTTGTCTATTATTGACGTCTTTTACCACATAGGAACTGGACCCTTTGATGAAGTAGAAGGCATATCTTTTTCTTTCGGTGCCTCTAGGTCCACAGGTGTAGGGTCAACTAGGGAGGCTTCAGTCGAGGCTTCCACATTACTAGCATGATCGACTGAACCTGTGTCGAGCTGAGCTTCGAAGGATGGAACTTCAAAGATCTCTCCATCTTCTAACTCGTACTCTCCTTCCCCGTCACCCTTGGGAATTTCAATTACAACATCCTCAGGTGTGGCGGATCGTCACATGCAAGTGGGTCTACTAGTCGGAACGGGTACGGAATACCCGTGACTAGATGGAGAGTCAAACAACACAAAGTAAACCACCAAGAGAATCACTTTAAATGTTCTTTCTATCATAAACACTTGAAGGTTACAGAGAGAAGTACTGAGATTACAATTTGCGTATTTGCTACTATGACTGCCTATGTCTGCGTACTTAACTTCTGTCAACCATTCCTATTTATACAAGACCTGATGCCTGCGCACTTAGCAAGTGCGCAGGGCAAAATGCTCTTGCGTACTTAACAAGTACGCAAAGGTATTCTTGCATACTTGCTAAGTACACAGGAGCTTTCTCCTGCGCACATACAAGTGCGCAAAACACTTAGAGAATTTTGCAACATTCAATATGTAAAAGTAAATACAACTCGAAAAACTAATACATAAAGACTCTTACATACAAAGACAATTACAAACATTAAAGTACAAACTAAGACTCTATATATCCAGAGTGTTTGTCACAGGAAAGTGCTTCAACAGCGGCTGGTCTCTTCGTGATTGTTTCTGGGTGTATGATCTGCTTATAAGTGATCGACTAGGGTTCATAGATGATTTGGTTTGCTATTCTTGTAATCGTATGATTGTTTGAGTGCTTGATTCTTGGATTTGATTTGAACAATTTGGTTTTTTATTCAATTTAATACATTCATCAATTCTCGGTTTTTGATCGTGAATCATTGAATATTTAGATCTGAGATTCTAAGTTGTTAATTGGCTATTGAGTTGTTAATCGGTGTCAAGTATCCGGTTTTGTAATCGTTGCTCAACGCAGTCACTATCTTGGTTGTTAATTTTTTATCAAATCTAATGAATGAGTTATGTCTTTGTAACTTCCAATAAGTACAAACCAGTCTTCACAATAACTTGCAATCTGAACCCGGAAACGATCCGTTTTCTCTTAATAGTTTTTACAAAGTTAAAGTTATTTGCTTTTTAATTAAAATCCGAACAGTTTTCATAAAACAAACACTTTCCACCAATTCCCTGTGGATACTATACACTACTTCATTATACTATAGTTTAAGGTAGCTAGGGATTATAATAATTGTTTTTGATTGACCTTGATAACGCGATCAAAATGGCGTCGCTGTCGGGGAATACGTGCGCTTAGTGTTTTAGTTTAAATTGTTTTGTTCGGAGCTACTAATAGTTTGTTTATTCGTTCAGATCACGGGTTTATGCATACTCGTAATTCAGGAAGGAAGTCAACACTTTTATTTGATCCAGAAATATAACAGGCCGCTAGAGCCAACCGAAAGATACAAAATCAAGTTCAAACCATTCTAGAAAAACTCGACAGCCCGAGAATGTCACAAAATCAACCACCAAACCCATATTCAAATCAAGGTGGAGGACCCGTCCCACCTTTCCCATATATCCTATTTCTTAATCAACCACCACCAAATCAACAACCACCCGCCCAACCACAACCACAAAATCAACCACCACCACCATTCCATAACAACCAACCATATAACAGCTACCCAAGTTACTCAGATTTTGGGGATGATGAGCATTTGTCAACGGGACAAAGCTACAGGCCAGAACACGGTTCTCAACATGAGAACTGGGATGAAGAAGAAGCTTGGTATGACCTAAACCACCCGGAGGCATTCCCTCCCAAAATACAAGGGATAAATGGGGTGGACAATTGGGTACAACCACCACCAAGGGCCAACTATGGGTATCAATCGGGAAATCAAGGTAACTTTGACCAAGAGAACAGGCATAGACAACCTCAAGTGAACAGACCTAATTATCAAAAGGAATCGCCTAGGAATAGGAACATACCAAGGCATGACAGGGGGTAGACAGTCACTTTCTCCCTGCCTTAGCCCTAAATGCTTCCCCCGTGATTCCACCATTTCGTAGGGGGAACGCATTTGAGATCAGACCGGGATGTTTAGGGATCCTCCCACACTTATTTGGGAGAGCTACTGAAAAACCCTACACACACTTATCAGAGTATGAGGCTACATGTGGGACCATAGGTGGTTAGGGGTTCACTACAGACGAGGTGAAATTGGTATTTTTCCAATTTTCACTAAAGGACTGTTCTAAACAATGGTTCCTTTCTCTACCGTCTACTAGTATTGAAACATGGGGAGAACTTCATCAGCAATTCTTGGATGAGTATTTCCCACCACACAAGACTAATGAAGCCAGAGCTGTAATCAAAGACTTTAGGCAATAGTCAAGAGAACCATTCTATGAAGCCTTCATGTAAGACCCCAACCCAGACATCCTATAGTTGGTTCTCATAACGGGTTATTTTCATTAAAAACGCATTCATTGCAATTTAAAGTACAGCGGAAATCTTTCAAAACTCATTAATTACTAATTAACGTTATTCGGTTTACCTCACTAATGCCTGCACACCAACCCGAGTAACGCCGCTTCCCAGCCAAGATACGTCAGTCCTACGCTTACCTGCAAAAACATCTAACGTACACACAAAGTCAGCTACGCTGAGTGAGTTCTAATAGTTTAATTTAAACAAAAACCATCACGTCATATTCTTTAGTTTATTCCACTCAGAACCCTCTGGTCCTTATAAAATAGTTTTACGATTCTTTAACGAATAATTAACCCTATGATATCCCACGACATCCAATACCCGGGACTCAGCCCGTACTACCAATAATAATAATAGAAATAATATTTCCATCTTGTTGACATAGACTTAACTTACTATACTAATAACTCACACCCAAGAACAAGTATCAACTCGACACTTGATTAACACAACATACTATAGACATTAACACACCCGGCCTTAACCAAGGCTCTCACCATTAAATGACACGACTCTTATACACGTCACATCATAAGTCCTGACTCATCAGCCAGTCTAACTCTACATACTGTGATAATAACATCTACACGTCACACTAACATTACCGCATTATATCACACATGCATAGTCAATATAACTCGACGTTTACATGCAATCCTACATATATACAAATACCCATGTAAACACTAACCTCGTCACTGCACCCTCTTCAGAGTTTCCCTCGTCAGGGCGATCGACGCACCCTTAGCTCATCATTAACATGCTAAATAAATGTCACCATTGGTGACTTCCCAAAGGACCTCATCCTTCACAAATCTTGTTTGCCATGTCATATGGACAACAATGCAAACACGTCACACAAATATAAACACATCATATACACGACACATTATCTACACACTAGAACAATATATATATATACCCCACATGAAATCATAAGCATTTAGCTTAATGACCGACTCTCCCTGATCTACCCTTATCACATCACATATTAATAGCTCATACCCTTAGCTCACATATCTCTACGAACACACCATAAACCCTACGACTCTTAAATAAGAATTTTATACTAAAAAATATCGGGTTAGAACTCGAAACCCTTAACACGATTAATTTAATTAACACCTCATGAAAGTATGTACGATAGCCCCAATATAGTAAAACATTTAAAAGAGGGGGACTAGAAACTCACCAGGTATACCAAGTCTATGTCCTTGCCCTGCGCTTGTCCGTCTATGCTTGAATCCTGAACCTGACCAACGCGTGATCCCATGATCAGAACACGTACAAATCTTTTGTCGAATAATATATATATATATATATATATAATTAAACCCCCGGCACTCATCCCGCCACCCAACCGTCTCTTCCATGCTTGCATGCAGGCACGCAAGCGTCGTACAAGCCCTAGCTCCCCGAGCCCGCGCATGCCCGAGCTGGGCTCCTACACATGCATGCATACGTGCACGATACGCACAAAATCATAATCGTGCCAAAAACCCTAAAAGGGTGTAACCCGATTCCTTTCTATCCTTGACTACCACCGTGAACCACCGCCGGGTTCCAAAACCAAGTCCTCCCAGCCTCACGCCGCCGAAGTGCACCTTCCGTCACAGTAACCTTCATCCCCGTCCTCGTCAGCCATTATCATCCTTGTCGAGCACCTCCCAAGTCCGACCCCCTTCTCCTTCTCTCCTCCACAGCCGTCCACACTCCAACCGGTCACCACCATGATCCCACGTGCCATCGTCATCACCACCACTTAGGCCCGTTGTTGTCTCCATGGGCTTCCACTGCGATTCCTTTCCATTTTCGAACCCTAGTGGGTGCACACAGCCCCACTGTGCAGTACCAGACCATTCTCTATCGGCTACCCGCTTCCCCACCTCCGCTCCACACCGCCTCGTCGCACCACCGTTGTCATCACAGCTCGCCGTTCGTCCTAAACCCGCCTTTTGGGATCACCCCTACCACCGGTCGTCCTTGTCTCGTCGGCTCCATCGCTGGCCGAAACCAACCACTCCAAAACCCTAGCCGGTATTACATGAAACATAAACTTAATACAAAATAATGTTAATAATGATTTACCTAGCACGAGTTGTAGTTCCCTTTGCTTGACACCGCCGTAAACCACCCTAGAACCACCTTGCTCGGTCTCCCGCTCCCTTGCGCTTCGTCCTGCTGCCGTCGAGCACCACCCAGCCGATAATGGCTTAGGGTTTTTCATTAGGTGGTATTTAAAATCCAGAAGTTCATCCGGGTCCCTCTAGTTCTAACTTGGTTATAACTAATCCGACCCGTTCGTATTTTGGCTAACCGAGTCCATTAAATGTCGTTAAAAATTCCATGCACGACAAACCCTGCTCCGCATTTAGTTTAATTTCGATTCGGGTCGCCCACTAACTTGAACCCGTAACTTTTCGGATTTTCGGGATGTTACAAGTCTACCCCCCTTAACAGAGGATTCGTCCTCGAATCCTGAGTCGCCACAAACTGACGCAACTCGTCCTTTTGTTGCACCTGATGCATCAAAGCTTTTTTTATTTTTCTCGAGCCACGCATTCACTTTTGCATGCGTCATGGAATCACCACCTTTGGTGTTCACGTAAGTCTTCTCAGTTGACCGTTCCCAACTTTAGGACTAGTAGATTTTCCTTACACATTCTACAATACTCACCTCTCCGTCCCTTATTTCTACTGCACAAAATCGTCAATTCCCTAAGTAAGGATTCTCACCTTTGAGGATAGGATGATTCATCATCCTTCACATCTCATACCCTAATTGCCACTATGCAATGATTTCTCAATTTTCAGGCACCACTTCCTTACTCACGACGGTACCACATCCGCCTTTCTTAGGTGATCTCCAGGAGCTTGTGCGAAGCTCCTCCATATTTCTAAAGTCACAACGTGTCTCTACCAAGACACTTCTTTACCTCGCTGCCGTGCGTCCAATACGCCCCTTAAATATGCATATGTCCTCAACCCTGTAATTACCTTCTTCAGCTCTCGATATTCTCTCAAAAGTTTCTCACGTCTCAGCACATACCCAACCCATTCGCCTCAACGAGGCTCCACATAAGTTTGTCTTTAGTCCAATCATGCTTACCAGCATGGACGTTCCCTTCCAGTTGCTTATGTGCAATCCTGCACTTGACTCGCTCTCACTCCACTCTCCTCGTTGTTACTATATCATTCCCAGGCGATTGCCGCTTGCGTCTCTTTTATTAAATGCGAGCGTGAAGTCCGTCTTGTCACGAACCTCCGCTACCCCTTGTCTTATTTAGAGTAAATATTTCCACGTGCTTGCATCTTATCTTGACAGAATTCTCTTTATGGAACGCATTCCATGGAGATCCTCCCGTCGGCGCTTTCACCTTATGTTGGAATCTTCGGTGTCGTCAACTCGATCACGTCGTAACTATAGCCGATCAAGCGTCCAGGTAGCACTTTCATCATCATCTCTCACCGCTGCATCTCTTGGCCATATGCTCCGCATTCCAGAGATATTAGTATAGGTATCTTATAAGAGCACTCCGCCGATCGTCTCGAATAATGTCGAAACTCCGCGTATCGCCTCGATGCATAACGGTTTCAAAAATTGTATAGCTAGGAACACTATACTTGAACACACCGACGCAACATAACTACAGATCATACCATGTTCTACATGAGTACTAATAACCACACCTTCAAGCTCGCACGAAGTCCACACAATTAACTAGACTTGAATAAATTTCTATGCATACAATAAGACCTCACCATTTATAAACACACAAACTCTCGAACCCTACCTTCTATTCATCATAACAGTAGCTCTTGCCACATGTCATCACGTACTCAGACAAAATTCACACAGTTATACCAATACGGGTCGTATCACTGGTTGAAGGCAACACACTAATCAACCTAGACACAGGCTAACACTCTACACCTAATATTTATAATCATTATTTTTCCACTGGACCTCGTCCTGAACATTTACACCTACACACAAGGTATATAACCACAATTTCCCACAAGACCCCGTCCTGCACCTTCACACAAAGTGCAATACACCCATTGCACTCCAATCATCACCTGATCATTAGCACATAGGTGACACTATCTTAAAATTGTAGACACAGACGATTTCAAAACTCATGTCCATACAAGTCTACTCATACAATCTAATCAACCATGATTTAGCACCACCACAAAATTACATTTAATATAAACTCACGTTGTTCAAAACGTAATCACATAATCACACAACACCGCACTAAATTTAACAATGTACTCATAATAGTACACTATCACAAGTACAACTACCATTAGTCATGCTCACGCCATCAGGCGGTATATCTCGCAGTCAATGTCGAAATAAAATAGTCAATGTTTGAAATATGTATCCCGCCATGTAAACGTCTAACCAGTCAAAGCGTCAAATCTCCCCAGAATATTTTATGGCAACCGCTACATCATCTAATCCTCAAGAAAATCGAGCATCCTAACAATGCCCCCCAGATCACTGCTAGACCAAATTTTGTGCATCTGTTATATCTTCCTCTAGTTTCTCCTCGTCATATTCTGGGCCATTCACTGGTTCCTTCCTGAAACAGAGCTCTCTTAAACCCCACAAGTGGTCGATATCTCAACCATGTAGTTCCACATTCTGGAGGAAAGTCACGTACATTTGACACCGCTCTCTTTCTCCATCTTGTCTTTCCAATCGAACTCCGCGCGGTATGTCATTGACTGCAGCTCTAGTCACACTGTTAGCTCTCTCTACGATATTCGTCGGTTTGACTTATCGATATGCATTCCTCTTAGTAGGAGTTCCACGCTCGCCCGATCTCGCACGCTTTGTCTTAGCCACCAAATCCTACTCAAGATAGAACGCTAGAGCGATTACTATAGGCTCAAATCCAGAATATGAGAGTAATCATAGACTGCCAAATTACGGTGATCAAATGCAATTTGGTGGTCCACATCATTGCTCGGATTCTAAGCCTTTCCCATCATACTCACACTAACTTTCTACCTTCACGCACACCGGATGCACATGCATCCCACACAACTGACATAGCACCACACAATAATCTAGCATATCATCATAATAGTCACAATTGCACAACACATGAAGTTACACACAACTTCATTAAACTATGCTAACACACCAAGCTATGTCACATAACGCAATTAATGTAACTCTACATTAATTAACTCACAAAACATGGTTTCACCAAGTCACACCACACACTTTACATAGTTCTACCTACTACTACAACACATAATGCACATCATGTTCCTACACGGAACCACAAATCACTTACTCACACCAATCGCTTTACCTAGTGTAACATTACACAAAGAGTAATTAATAATTACTACTTAACTCGAAAGACGTACCTCATGGCTCGCAGTTACTCGTGGTGGCATTCGTTTCACCCTCGTCCCATTTTCGGTTTAAGTTAAGGTATTTTATTTGTTTAAAAATACTAGTTTTCTCTTAAACCATAGCTCTGATACCAACTTGTAAGACCCCAACCCGAGCATCCTACAGTTGGTTCTCATAACGAGTCATTTTCATTAAAAACGCATTCATTGAAATTCAAAGTACATCGGAAATATTTCAAAACTCATTTATTACTAATTAACGTTATTCGGTTTACCTCACGAATACCTACACACCAACCCGAGTAACGCCCCTTCCCAGCCAAGATACGTCAGCCCTACGCTTACCTACAAAACCATTTAACGTACACACAAAGTCAGCTACACCGAGTGAGTTCTGATTGTTTAATTTAAATAAAAACCATCACGTCATATTCTTTAGTTTATTCCACTCAGAACCCTCCGGTCCTTATAAAATAATTTTATGATTCTTTAACGAATATTTAACCCTATGATATCCCACGGCATCCCATGCCCGTTCATCACCCAAAACTCAGCCCGTACTACCAATAATAATAATAGTAATAACATTTCCATCTCGTTGACATAGACTTAACTTACTATACTAATAACTCACACCCAAGAACAAGTATCAACTCGACACTTGATTAACACAACATACTATAGACATTAACACACCCGGCCTTAACCATGACTCTCACCATTAACTTACACGACTCTTATATACGTCACATCACAAGTCCTGACTCATCGGTCAGTCTAACTCTACATACCGCGATAATAACATCTACACGTCACACTAACATTACCGCATTAATATCACACATGCATAATCAAAATAACTCGACGTTTACAGGCAATCCTACATATATATAAATACCCATGTAAACACTTACCTCGTCACTGCACCCTCGTCAGGGTGATCGACGCACCCTTAGCTCATCATTATCCTGCTAAATAAATGTCACCGTTGGTGACTTCCGAAAGGACCTCATCCTTCACAAATCCCGTTTGCCATGTCCTACGGACAACGATGCAAACACGTCAGACAAATATAAACACATAATATCACACATCATATACATGACACATTATCTACACCTGTACCTCACACATGACACTAGAACAATATATATATATATATATATATATATATATATATATATATATATATATATATATACCCCATATGAAATCATAAGCATTTATCTTAATGCCCGACTCTCCCTGATCTACCCTTATCACATCACATCCTAATAGCTCATACCCTTAGCTCTCATATCTCTACGAACACACCATAAACCCTACGAATCTTAAATAAGCATTTTATACTCAAAACATATCGGGTTAGAACTCGAAACCGTTAACACGATTAATTATATTAACACCTCATGAAAGTCTGTACGATAGCCCCAAAACAGTAAAACATTTAAAAGAGGGGGATTAGAAACTCACCGGGTATATCGTGTCTAAGTCCTTGCCCTGCACTTGTCCGTATATGCTCAAATCATGAACCTGACCAACGCGTGATCCCAAGATCAGAACACGTACAAAGCTTTTGCCAAATAATATATATATATATATATAATTATAATTAAGCCCTCGGCACTCATCACGCCATCCAACCGTCTCTTCCATGCTTGCATGCAGGTACGCGCAGGAGTCGTACAAGCCGCGCATGCTCGAGCCGGGCTCCCACACATGCATGCATACGTGCACGAGGAGCACAAAATCTTAATCGTGCCAAAAACCCTAAAAAGGTGTAACCCGATTCCTTTATATCCTTGACCACCACCGTGAACCACCACCGGGTTCCAAAACCAAGTCCTCCCAGCCTCACACCGTCGCAGTGCACCTTCCGTCACAGCAACCTTCATCCCCGTCCTCGTCGGCCATTATCATACTTGTCGAGCACCTCCCAAGTCTGGCCCCATTCTCCTTCTCTCCTCCATAGCCGTCCACACTCCAACCGGGTCACCGCCATGATCACACGTGCCGTCGTCATAGCCACCACTTTGGCCCGTCGTTGTCTCAATGGGTCTCCACTGCGCTTCCCTTCCATGTGCGAACCCTAGTGGGTGCACACAGCCCCACTATGCAAGTACCAGACCTCCTCCGCCACCGGGTCGGCCACCACTACTGCTACCGACCATTCGCTATTGGCTACCCGCTTCACCACCTCCGCTCCACACCGCTTCGTCGCACCACCGTTGTCGTCACAGCTCGCCGTTCGTCCTAAAACCGCCTTTTGGGATCACCCCAACCACCGGTCCTCTTTGTCTCGTCGGTTTCATCGCTGGCCGAAACCAACCACTCCAAAACCCTAGTTGGGTATTACATGAAACAGAAACATAATACAAAAGAATAGTAATAGTGATTTACCTAGCACGAGTTGTAGTTTCCTTTACTTGATACCGTCGTAAACCACCCCGGAATCACCTTGCTCGGTCCCCCGGTCCCTTGCGCTTCGTCCTGCTGCCGTCAAGCACTACCCAGCCGAGAATGGCTTAGATTTTTTCATTAGGTGGTATATAAACTCCACAAGTTCATCCGGGTCCCTCTAGTTCTAAGTTGGTCATAACGAATCCGACCCGTTAGTATTTTGGCTAACCGAGTCCATTAAATGTCGTTAAAAATTCCATGCATGACAAACCCTGCTCTGCATTTAGTTTAATATCGATTTGGGTCACCCACTAACTTGAACCCGTAACTTTTCGGATTTTCGGGATGTTACACTTCAAGAGATTTAAAGATTTGCTGAGGAATTGCCACATCACGGTATAGAGAAGTGGGAACTGATCCAAGCATTCTATGATGGCCTTCTGCCAGAGGATGTCAGAGATGTTAACTCTACCGGTAACGAATCATTCTTCTATAACCATGTTAATGATGATTAGGACATACTTGATAGGATGTCGGTGATATCTAAAAGACAAGCTAATGCAAGCAGGAGGGAAAGTCAACTTCATCGGTGAAGTTGGTTGATTATGAGATGCAGAAGCGGTTGGATGCCATGGAGATTCAAAAGGCACGTCTTGGTAAGCCAAGTGGTAAAGAAGAGGCAACTCAATCTTATCCGGTATGTGACGGATGCGAGGAGTTGGGGCATGTGTTAGCAAACTGCCCAAGAGAGCAAGCAGGGCCTGAAGAAGTGAATTAGCTTGGAGGAGATAAGTCAACTGCTACACACTATCATCTAGGACTCAGAAACCACCCTTTACTCGGGTATGGTAATGCATCTAATCAAATGAATCCTAACTTTAAGGGTGCTAATCTGCAGGGTGGAGGACAACCACAACAGAAACAATACCAAAACCGCCAACAAAATTACAATCAAGGCGAGTACAAGAGGAATCAAGGAGGGTATCAACAAAGTTACCCAAGAAACTACCAACCACAAGATCAACAGAGTGGTAATCAAGGGGGTGCCCAGTTTCATGCTTTCATGGATGCTATCAAAGAGTTGAAAAAAGATAATGAGGTTCGGGATAAGACAGTGAATGCCCTATTGAAGCAAGTGGGTCAATTGGCTGAAGATTTGACGAGAAGAGACCCAGGAAAACTACCAAGCAATACTCAGACCAACCCGAAACACCAAGGGTCAAGTTCAAGTAACGCATATGTCGGTGCAGTCAGTATTTGCCAAGACAGTGAAGAGGGTGACTCGGAAGAAGAAAATGAGCAAGAAGCACCCCTTATCCCGATTGAAGTTGGGGGAATAAAAGTAAGCCAAGCACTCCTGGATTATGGAGAAAAACTCAGCATCCTTCCATGAAGCATATATGATCAATCAGACCTAGTTCCTCTCCAGCAAGTTGATACCACCGTGGTGTTAGCTGATTTGACACGAAAACGTGCACGGCGGATGTTGAGGGGAGTAGCTTTAAAGGTCGGGGATTTCTACTACCCCGAGGACTTCTTGGTACTTGATTACGCACCCAGCCAAAAGAAAGGGAAATCAAAAGTTTTACTGGGAAGACCATTCTTGGCGACTGCTAATGCTCAGATCAATTGTCGCAGCAACACAGTGAGCATGACGTTTGGTAACCGTGAGTTTAATTTAGATATGAGTACAAAGTCGTTTACTTATTTGTCTAAGGTTAAATGTTCAAAACCAGGTAAAACTAACAAGTGCCCACCTCGGTCCAATTTGGATGAGGGAGGCACAAATGAGAATGTTGTGATTGTCGGCAGGTCTGAATTGCATAGAGAGATGAAGGAAGTGGTAGATGTAGTAACCCATAAGTGTGGGGATGATAGACTACACATGGGAAAGCCACCTGAGCACCATCAGGCAAAGAGTGCAAGTGATCATCACAACACGAATACGGGATCATCAAGCTCATCAGCAAGATCAAGGAAACCTCCAGAGTTTATGAGGCAATCATATGAGACTGATGAATCTGGGGTAATGAATGATGAAGAAGAATATAGCGATGTGCAACACATGCGAGGCACGGAATTGAGTGGTCAAGATTATCACCGGGTAGGTGCAACACTTGAAAGGGGATTTGCATTCCGACCACCATAACCTAAAGCAAGGTACACTGCCTCTGGATGAAGACGTTAAACTTAGCGCTCTTAGGAGGCAACCTAAGATTTACTTTCTTGTCTAGATTAAATGAACGTTGTGGGTGTGTTCTCTAGAAACCCTCACGAGACTCAACTTATCCACTCGGGCTACCGAGGGGTTTAAAAGGCTTGTTGCATACGCTAAATGCAATCGTGATTCCTACGAAAGTTAGTTAGGTCTTTATTTCTTAGTTTCGTTGTTTTATATGCAATTGGTCAAGTGTAATGGGTTTGTTTTGAGTTTATATTTGCATGTTTAGATTGATCCACACGTACTCAATATCCATTCGGGTGGTGATATTCCGACTGTCTCTTGATTTGTGTATACATGGCTGACCATTAGCAGATGTTAACGGCGATCGCGAATGAAATGCTATACGATCGTTCATCGAGCTAAGTTTTCTTTTATTTTTGTATTGTGTTTTGTTTTCCAGTCATTCTTCCTATAATGAGGACAATGTCGAGTTTAAGTGTGGGGAGGGGAGACCTTAGTCCAGGTCTGTGTTGAGTCTTTTGTTTTGAGTCAATAAATCATAAAAATACCATAAAAATTTTAAGATTTACAAAAATGTCCCCCAATTAGAATTTTTGCAGTAAATGGAAAACGATAGTACAATCAGAGCTGTGCTAGTGTGGAAATTAAAGGAATAATAAAGATGATCAAACATGTCTAATTTGTAACGTTTTGGTAGCCCCAACCGATTTAACAGCTTAAACATCTTGATAGTGTATTTAAGCTTAAAGATATAATTAATTCAGGATATCTTGTGGGTTCTCATCTTAGGGGTGTCGGTGAGGTCGAAACTGTCAAAATAGGGTGATAGGTACCATTATAAACAAAAATTTATAAGTTTTAAAATTTTTGGCACACCGCTTTCTTTTTATGAAAATAAATCCGAAAGTTGGTGGCGCCCGCAATCCATAATCCATCAATTCAATGAGCTTAATTAAATAAAGTTGAAAGCTTAAGTTCAGTCTACGTGTTTCCCTTTGGGATGGTGACTTGGTGGATACACCTATGGGCGGGACTTAAGTAATCAATAATAATGGATATCTAAGTTAGGTTTACGTGTTTTCCTTCGGGATGGTGACTTGAAGGATACACCCATGTTCCGAAGCTTATGTATTTCATTTCTTAAAAACTGCAGCCTACGTGTCATATCGTGTTACAACGTGATTGAAACACCACCGGTTTAGGTTTATTCATAAAACATTAATAAAAGCTAAAACATTCAACCAGCGATCCACAATTCATCTAATTTTCAAAAATAAATAAATTTGTGTTTATAATGGTGGGAAATCTATAAGGTTTAACCCGGGCCTAAACATGATCTTGAGACGGGATTCGGCTGAGTCGTAGCTTCCTGAGTGTGAGACCCATAGATAGACTGACTACTTGGTAATGTATAATTATAGATCACAGAATCGGGGGCTCAAGAGTCGGTGGTTGGGTTTAATAGGACATAAAAACCGATTGTTACAGTTAACATGTTATGAAAATCTGTGCAGTGTATAATAAAAGTATAGTTGCAAGTTTCTGATTATAATTCCATGCAAGTTTCTGATGTAAGGTCAAATATCTCGTGTTTAAGAGTCTAGTTCGTACAGTTTTATGGGTGTTACTTTGTACGTCGAGTCGGTTTTACGTTGGTATTTGTATTTGTGTCTATCACAGGTGTTTGGAACTTAAATGCATATTTTGAAGGCATATGGGAGAAAGTAGGAGGAGCTAAAGGAAAAACTATGCAAAAGATGGAGCCTAAATAGGATGTTCAAGAGTCCAGAACTTGGAAAGGGCATATCTCGAGCTATAAAATGAGTTACGGGGCCCATAATATATCGATTTGGGGTAGCTCGACGAGCCGGATGTGAAAATGAAGATTAGTTCTTGATTTGGGCGTACGGTACGGCAGGCGTATCAAAGCACCATATAGAAAGGTCGTTAACAGAAGGTTGAGCGTACGGGGAGCAGATCCAGTATACCGTACGGTGGGCCCACCGTACCGTACGGTCGAGAGTCGGTTACATGCGGATTTTTAAGGATTTTGGCCCTATTTGAAGTATAACTTTAGGGTTACGAAAATAATTGATTCCCAACCGTTTTTGGGTGTTTTGAGGACGATTTTGAGAGCAAGTTTGGAGTATTTTCAATTTAGCTTTATGTCTTTGATGTCTACCTTTAATTCTTGTGATTATATGACTACCATGAGCAGCTAGTCTCTTCGGGATTGTTTTCGGTTGTAGGATCTGCTTGTAAGTGATAGACTAGGGTTCATACATGATTTGGTTTGCTATTCTTGTAATCGTATGATTGTTTGACTGCTTGATTCTTGGATTTGATTTGAACAATTTGGTTTTTTTTATCCAATTTAATACATTCATCAATTCTCGGTTTTTTTTTCGTGAATAATTGAATATTTAGATATGAGATTCTAAGTTGTTAATTGACTATTGAGTTGTTAATCTGTGTCAAGTATCCAGTTTTGTAATCGTTGCTCAATGTAGTCACTATCTTGGTTGTTAATTGTTTATCAAATCTAATGAATGAGTTATGTCTATGTAACTTCCAATAAGTACAAACCAGTCTTTACAATAACTTGCAATCTGAACTCGAAAGCAATCCGTTTTCTCTTAATAGTTTTTACAAAGTTAAAATTATTTGCTTTTTAATTAAAACCCGAACAGTTTTCATAAAACAAACACTTTCCATCAATTCCCTGTGGATACGATACCCTACTTCATTATACTATAGTTTAAGGTAGCTAGGGATTATAATAATTGTTTTTTATTGACCTTGACAACGCGATCACTGGTCACATCAAAATCAATTGTCCAAAGTTGAAGAAGACGGATGGGACAGGTCCCAAACCTGCCAACGGAGTAAAGAAGAATGCGTGAGCAATCGTTGTTAACACTCACGAAGCAGCAGGTATGCCCGATGTCATTACGGGTACATTTCTTGTCAATGATCTTTATGCTCGAGTTTCATTTGACTCTGGTGCAAACCAAAGTTTTATAGATCATAGATTCTGTAGACTGTTAAATAAAACTCTAGCTAAATTAGACAAGAAATACGTAGTAGAGACTGGCAACGACGACCTCGTCCAAATTTCTGAAATTCTAGACGATTACAATATCACACTTTCAGGACATGTTATACCTGCAAAATTGTTGCCAATGACTTTGGCAGGTTTTGACATTGTTCTAAGAATGGATTGGTTATCCTGTGTGATAAGAATGCAATAGAACTCCGTTCACTAAAAGGTGATATTCTTACAATCAATGGCGATAAATTATCCAACTCTGTTGGAATAATTTCTATGCTAAAAGCCACTAAGTACTTAAGAAAAGGATGCTTAGCATACCTTGTATCTATAACTACCGACACAAAAGCGAAGATTAAATATGTGCCGGTTGTGGCTGAATTCCCTAATGTATTTCTTGACGAACTGCTTGGAATTCCACCTGAGAGAAGTGGAGTTCAGAATAAATCTTGTACCTGGTACGCCACCTATTACTAAGGCCCCGTACAGATTAGCTCTAAATGAGATGGCAGAATTAAAGAAGCAATTAGACGAATCACTGGAGAAGGGATTCATAAGACCAAGCTCATCACCTTGGAGAGCTCCAGTCTTTTTCGTTAAGAAGAAAGACAGATCAATACGTATGTGCATTGATTATCGTGAACTTAACAAAGTTACAATAAAGAATCGGTATCCACTCCCCCGAATTGATGACCTTTTCGATCAACTCCAAGGAGCTCGTTGCTTTTCTAAGATTGATCTTCGATTTGGTTATCATAAATTGAAAGTCCAGGAAGAAGACATTCCCAAAACTGCTTTAAGGACTCGATATGGTCATTATGAGTTTACGGTTATGCTGTTCGGAATCACTAATGCACCAGCAGCATTCATGGATATGATGAATCGAGTCTGTAAACCTTACCTGGACAAATTCGTTATCGTATTCATCGACCATATCCTCATTTACTCCAAAAGTAAGGAAGATCATGCCGATCATTTGAAAATCTTACTTGAAATCCTGAGAACAGAGAAGATATACGCTAAGTTCTTAAAATGTGAATTTTGGCTATCAGAAGTTCAATTCCTTGGTCATGTGATCAATGCCAATGGTATTCAATTGACCATGTCAAAATTGAAGCCATATTTAAATGAGAAATTCCGAAGTTACCAACTGAAGTCCGTAGTTTTCTCGGATTAGCTGTTTACTATCGAAGATTTATTCAAGATTTCTCTCGAATCGCAGTACCATTAACTTCTCTGACCCGCAAATCAGTTAAGTATGAATGGGGTCCTAAACAATCTAAAGCTTTTGAAACTCTGAAACAGAAACTAACTCAAGCACTCATACTGGCTTTGCTAGATGGAAATGAAGGCTTCTCAGTTTGCTGTGATGCTTCACACACCGACTTTGGTTGTGAGTTAATGCAAGGAAGCAAAGTTATTGCCTATGCTTCTCGTCAATTGAAAACACATGAAAAGAACTACACGCTCATGATTTAGAACTGGGTGCCATAATTTTTGCTCTGAAATTATGGAGGCACTATCTATATGGAGTCAAATTCACCGTGTTCACTAATCACAAAAGCCTAAAGTATATATTCAGTCAGAAGGAACTAAATATGAGGCAGAGATGTTGGATGGAAGTCCTGACTGATTACGATTGTGAAATTTGTTATCATGAAGGAAAAGCCAATGTCGTAGCTGATGCTCTGAGCTGAAAGGAACATGAGAAACCTAAACGAGTTCGTGCTTTAAGACTCGATCTCCAAATCGATCTTATCACTCGTATTAAGGAATCTCAGAAACTTGCCTTACAAGAACCCAACCTTAAGAAGGAAGGATTGGGAGGCACGATAGATCAGTTGATCAAAGGGGATGATGGAATTCTTAGAATGAATAAGAGAATATGGGTTCCTGTCTATGGGAATACTTGTGAAGAAATTATGGAGGAAGCCCATAAATCTAAATATACGATGCATCCTGGAAGCGATAAAATGTATAAAAACCTAAAAGCCAATTACTGGTGGATAGGAATGAAGAAACATATCACTATCTATGTTACAAAATGTTTAACCTGTTCTCAAGCAAAAACTGAACACCAAATGTCACACCCCGGCCGGCGGCGGATTAAACGTTCAAAACATAACATAATTTAAATTAAACTAGGTCCAAGTCCTAGATGAGCAGGTAGGGTCCTCAAATGGTTGCACCTCAAACATGTGAGTAAATGTAAATACAAGTAGTTGGTGAGTAACATAGGTTTTGACACTAACTAAATTTAAGTAAAAAGTGTTTGTAATTCAATACTGTTAAAAGCGTAACTATGGCATAAATGTGAAAACATACAAAATTCCAAGCGTACAATTCAATCCGTAGTAAATGGAAAAAATGGTAAGTACAATCTCACTGATTGTGTTTTGGAAAAATAGTAATATGTTACACACAAAACCCGCCAAGGTTCGTGTTAACTGGAATCAGATTCCCCTATAAATGATCATGTTAGGAACTACCTTAGGCCAGGGTAGCAGGTTAATGAATGTACTAGCATGAACACATGTAATGGTCACCAAGTAGTTTAAGACATAAAGCACATAGTGAATAGCATGAGAACAATGGTATTAAATTTGGTAAGCATGGTAAGTAAACATGTTCCACCCCGAGTATTTGTAAACAATAGTAAAGAGAAAGGGGGCTATGAACTCACTTGAATCAAAGCTAGAACGTATGAACTGGTAAATATTGTTAGGCCTTGTGGGGAACTCTCACAACAAACCTACACGCGTAATGGTAACCTAATTTCAACATATGTCTAAATGGTATTTAGGAGATATTGGAACGTTTAGGGTTTCATGGGGGTTTGAGACTTGAGCATAGGGTTTGCGCAAGTTTTGTATAAAAATATATGTAGTTATCTTATTAAAATGTTTGGACTTATTTATATAATTATTCTACAACAATTAAATAAATAAATCATGGGGAGGTTTAAATAATATTACATTTGAATTTATAAATAATCAATAGTCATATTATGGAATAGAAAAAGTTTGAAATATTGCGTTTGGATTTATTTATATACTCTTTCCAAGAATAATTTATAAATAGCTTATAAAAATGGAAAGAAGTTTAATTAATTTATGTTATGTAAATAGCATAACTATTGATTACTTTAATTAAATTTTTGTTGATTAATCTAGTAATAATTGCAAATAAAATGGTTACATATTAAATTCATCTTAAATAAATTGATAAAGAAATAAATGGGTTTTAAGCAGTACTTATTGAACTTTGTATAAAATAATTATTTATTATAATCATTTGGGTATTTATAAGTAGCAAAAAAAATTGTTTTTAAATAATTATTTTTACTAGTTAATTATTTATAGGCTTAAAAAAATGTCTAATTGATCTTTTAATTTAAATTTGTGAAATAGATACCATTAATAAATATTTAACATAATTAATTCTTTCTAAACAAAACATTTATAATATTTTATTTAGAATGTTACAAATGTTTAAATAAGATAAAGTAGTTAAAATACTAATTTATGTTAAAGGATGTATTGGCATAATATATAAAATTTATTTGGAAGTTTTTAGATATTAAATGATGTGTTAAAAATGGTTTAAAAAAAAAGTAGCAAACTCGGCTCCCATGGGATTCGAACTCGCGCCTGAGGCGGTTCATCCCTTACACACACACACACTAACCACTGGACTGGGCATGATGCCTTGTCCAGTGGTTGCTCCGATTGGTTTTTGATAAGCAAACCCATCGACCCTTCGTCCCCATTATGAAACCCGAAACCCTAGCTTCTCAATTTGCCAGATTGATCATCGATTCGATCCCGAATCCATAGGGCTTTCAATCTACTGATCAAAGCGAGTTCAATGACACCAATCTTACCTGAAATGGTTACGCAGAGAGGGAGAACGACTAACGAGTCGACGTCGGATTTCTTCGAGTTCGCCGGAGCTCTAGGGGAGAAATGCAATGAATACAGAGGTGTAGAAAATTTGTGGCGTCTGTAGTGAAGGTGTAAGTTCGTTTTTATAAGCTAATTTCATGTTAACAGCACGGATTGATTGCCCACTTGATTAGCACGGTTACGGGATTAAATTCATAAATAAATCATTGATTTCAAACTAATTATATCGTTAAATCATGAGGAAACAGTCGTAAATTTATGTAGTAACATCAATTGTAGTTAAAACGCGTTAACTCGATCGATTGGAAATTGAATTTCGTTTAGTTTGACTCTGAAAAAGTCAAAATCTGTGTATGGGGAAAAAGGCAAAAAGGAATTTACAGTTTGATCCCTGGTCTTTCAGGTGTGTAACATTTCATGAACAAACTTAGATTTTCATTAGAATTAGGTTTGAGAATTTGGCATAATTAACCCCTGGACCTTATAAAACATGAAAATTATTTAAAGTTTTATACCATTTCATAAATCCTATAACATAATTAAATGTTATAAATACAAGTTATAAATTTTGTAAGATAAAAGGGTTTTTATTTATATAATTAATTCTTTATAAATTACTAAATTCATTTATAGGGTTAATAACATTTTTATTCGCATATTCATATATGTATATATATATATATATATATAAGTTTAGAAAATAACTTAGAACATATGCATGCATTAAATAGAATAAAACATTTATACTTTCAAATAAATATATATTGAATTTGAATCAATACACCCAATGTATGTATGTATGTATGGACACTCATTAAGTGTAATAAATAAAATAGTTTATTGAGATGAATTTATGTAAATCACATGAAAATGAAATTTCAAGTGTCGGATAAAGGTCGGAAATTTCCTGGGGATTACAGTCTCCCCTACTTTAGGAGATTTCGTCCCGAAATTGCTTAAGATGTGGGTATTTGGCTTTCATTTGATCCTCACATTCCCAAGTGAACTCAGGGCCACGTTTGGATTCCCACCGAACCTTAACAATTGGAATGCGACTTCGCTTGAGTTGCTTAACTTCTCGGTCCATGATCTCTACGTGCTTTTCCATCAAGTGCATTGTTTCGTCAATGTGAACCTCGTCAAGTGGTATGTGGAGATTCTCGTCAGCTAAGCATTTCTTTAGGTTGGAGACATGAAATGTCGAATGAATGTTACTGAGTCCTTCAGGTAGATCCAATTTGTAGGCTACCTTCCCAATCCGCTCAAGGATTTTAAAAGGGCCTACGAATCTTGGAGCAAGTTTCCCTTTCTTTCCAAAATGAACTACGCCTTTCCAAGGGGATACCTTGAGAAGGACCAGATCGCCAACTTGAAATTCTAAGGGTTTTCGACGTTTGTTGGCATAGCTCTTCTGCCGACTTCTTGCTACCGGAAGGTTGTCTCAGATTAACATTATCTTATCGGAAGTCTCTTGAATAAGTTCAGGACCAGTGATTTGTGATTCACCAACTTCAGTCCAACAGATAGGAGAGCGACACTTTCGACCAAAAAGTGCTTCAAAAGAGGCCATGTTAATGCTCGTGTGATAACTGTTGTTGTATGAGAACTCGACTAGGGGTAGATGTAAATCCCAATTTCCCTTGAAGTCAATGACACAGGCTCTAAGCATATCTTCAAGAGTTTGAATCGTTCACTCAGATTGACCATCAGTTTGCGGGTGATAAGCAGTGCTAAGATTTTGTTGAGTACCTAGTGCTGATTGCAAGGATTGCCAGAAACGAGAGGTGAATCGCCCATCACGATCAGAAATAATGTTGAGAGGTACACCGTGACGACTAACGATCTCATCAATATAGATTCGAGCTAGTTTCTCAACTCGATAGTCCTCACGTATGGGTATGAAATGAGCAGATTTTGTCAAGCGGTCGATGATTACCCAAATGCTATCATGACCACGAGATGTTTGTGGGAGTTTGGTTATAAAGTCCATGGCAATACACTCCCATTTCCACACGGGAATCTCGGGTTGTTCAAGTAAACCGGATGGACGCTGGTGCTCGGCTTTAACCTTTAAACATGTAAGGCATTTGGACACGTATAGAGAAATGTCCTTTTTCATACCAGGCCACCAGTATTGGGTACGAAGATCCATGTACATTTTGTCTGCACCAGGATGCACAGAATAACGAGTCTTGTAAGCCTCGTTCATGATAAAGGTATGAAGGTTGTCACGGTCCGGAATCCAGATACGATTTAGAAAGTAAAGTAATCCATTGGGTTTGGTTTCAAGTTGGAGTTTAGCACCACATGACATTTCGTTATACATGTTTCCTTCAGTGACAGAAAGATTTTGTGCTTCAAGGATGCGAGTTTGAATATCATTTTGGATTCGAATGCTGTGGATCTTGATAGGTTCCTTACGGCTAAGAGCATGGCCACGACATTTTCCTTACGAGGATGATAACGAATATTGCAGTCGTAGTCGTTTAGGAGTTCAACCCAACGCCTTTGTCTCATGTTGAGTTCTTTTTGATTGAAAATGTGCTGGAGGCTCTTATGATCGGTGTAAACCTCACATTTGGTCACATTTAGAGCAAATACGACCGCACCCACCTCAAGATCGTGCGTCTTATAATTCTTCTCATGGATTTTGAGTTGTCGGGACGCATAAGCAATCACTTTACCCCGCTGCATTAGTACACATCCAAGGCCTAAGTGGGAAGTGTCACAGTAAACGACAAAGTCTTCGGTTCCATCGGGAAGGGTAAGGATAGGAGCCTCACATAGTTTCTGCTTTAGGGTTTGAAAAGCTTCCTCCTGTTTTGGTCCCCACTCGTAGGGCTTACCTTTGTGAGTTAAGGCTGTGAGTGGTACCGCGATCTTTGAAAAGTTCGCTATGAAACGACGATAATAGCCTGCTAAACCTAGAAATGAGTGGACTTCGGTAGGGGTCTTTGGGGCTTGCTAGTTCTTTACTACCTCAATCTTAGCGGGATCCACGTGAATACCCTTTTCATTGACTATGTGTCCCAAGAATTGGACTTCCTTTAGCCAAAATTCACACTTGGAGAACTTAGCATATAGTTTCTCCTTCTTTAAGAGATCCAAAACCAAACGCAAGTGTTCTTCGTGTTCCACTTTGGATTTTGAATATATGAGGATGTCGTTAATGAAGACGATCACGAACTTGTCCAAGTACGGCTTACACACGCGGTTCATAAGATCCATGAATACCGCGGGTGCATTGGTTAGTCCGAAGGGCATAACCATGAACTCGTAATGGCCATATCTTGTACGGAAGATTGTCTTGGGGATATCGGATTTGAGGACTCGTAACTGATGATAACCAGAACGAAGATCGATCTTAGAGAAATAAGTCGAGCCTTGAAGTTGATCAAATAAATCTTCAATCCTCGAAAGTGGGTATCGGTTCTTCACGGTAAGTTTGTTGAGTTCCCGATAGTCGATGCACATCCGAAAAGAACCATCCTTCTTTTTGACAAATAAAACAGGTGCTCCCCAAGGGGAAACACTAGGACGAATAAACCCCTTATCAGAAAGTTCTCGGAGTTGACTTGAAAGTTCTTGCATCTCTGATGGTGCAAGACGGTAAGGTGATTTAGCCACGGGGTTTGCACCTGGCACTAGGTCGACACGGAATTCGACTTGGCGTATGGGAGGAAGACCGGGTAAATCTTCGGGAAAAACTTCAGGGAAGTCTTTGATTACAGGAATGCCTTGGAGGTTCTTATCCTTGACTTTTCGTTCCACAATATGGGCCAAGAATGCCACACAATTCTTTCGTAAATACTTTTGTGCGGTAGTGCAAGACATAAGCTTAAGTCCTTTTGACGGCTTCTCACCATAGACGTTCAAAATTTCACCCGAGTCAAGAGGGATACGGATATACTTGTCAAAACAAACGACATCAGCATGGTGCTTGGTCAGCCAGTCCATGCCTACTATGATGTCGAAACCTCCGAGAGCCATAGGAATAAGATTGATTGAAAAGTCATGATCGCTCAAGGTTAAGGTACAATCTCTAATAATGGTGTCACATGAAACAGGATAACCATCCGCTACTAAAATATCAAAGGGTTTGTCTAACTTAGATCGACTCATAGCGAGTTGTGGTTCAAATTCAAAGGACACGAAACTCTTATCGGAACTAGTATCAAATAGGATAGAATCATATTGGTGATTAATTGGGTACGTACCGTTCACCACATCATTGTTGGCTTGTGCCTCATTGGCATTGATGTTGAAGGCACGTCCTTGACCTACGGGGTTTGCATTCCCCTGATTCATATTTCCCCGGTTCATATTCCCCTGTTCCTATTTCCCTGAATCATGTTACCTTAGTTCCCGTTCCCCTGAATCATGTTGCCCTGATTCATGTTGGCTTGGTTCACAATGACCAACCTAGGGCAGCGGTTCCTGAAATGATTTGGGTCTCCACACTCGTAACAAGCACGACCCAGAGCGATAGCAGCAGGAACAGGAACAGCAATTTGATTAGCTTGGTTAGCTCGGGGAGCAGTACGGTAGATGTTAGACGTATGCCCAGATCGTCCATAATTGGTACATAGACGACATGGCATGTAGGTAGAATGATGGAGCTGGCAGGTGTTGCACAGAGGTAGAGTCCCCACATAAGGTTTCTTGTTAGGTTTGAAGGCAGTAGGGGCTACTTGGGCTAAAGGAGTAGCAGGTGTGATAACGGCAAAGTTCTTGCCTTTTCTCTTTTTGCCATTGAAGGAGGACTCAGCCTTGGTCTCTTTAGTGGGTTCAGTGGTGGATTTTTCAATGTTTCTCTTAGCACCTTTCTTGAACAAGGTTCCTGCCTTAACGTAGTTGTCTGATAGAGTGGCAGCTAGACGGATAGCTTCCTCAAGAGTGGTTGGGTTACTACCCAACACGGTATCCTGAATCTGCATGGGCAAACCATTGATGTACTTCTCAATGGCTAGGGAGAGAGGAGTGACCATATGGGGTTGAGATCCCAGAATTCAGCTTCTAGTTTCCTGACCTCATTACGGGGGCAAAACTCATCTGTCATGAGTGTCTTCACATCAGCCCAAGGCAAGGCTAGTGCAACCTCTATCCCACGGTTACGTTTTTCTCCATTCCACCATGTGAGTGCCCTCTTCTGAAAGACACTAGTAGCATAACGAACCTTTAGGTTCTCAGGACAGTCAGCATTGATGAAAGTCCCCTCAATGCTTTCAAACCATTGGAGAAGTCCAGTGGCTCCTTCGTTCCCGTAAAACTTAGTAGGGTTGCAGGAGTTGAAGTGTTTGAATGTACACGCGGGACTCCTTGGTGCAGCATTCTAGTTCAGTTGGTTGACCATAGTTGGTAGGATCGTAGCCATTTGCTGGATGATCCTATCGGTGAGGTTGTTCCTACGCTCATGACGGGGAGGCATTCTACAAATGGTTGAATAGAAAGTTCATAAGATGTGAATCATGAATAAGAGTTTGCAACTTAATCATGAGATGTTAGATGAAGCATACATGGTACCCTAATGGACACATTGACTTATCAAAGTATTTTAAGTCTTTCTAATGTTTGAGAAGTCATGCTTTAGCCTATAAGTGGACACTCATCCAAGAATTCCCAGGAAAGCATAACTGGTCCATCGGTTAATTTGGATTTATACGAGATGCTTTCCTAGACAGAACTCCCAGAATACAGGCATCCACCCTTCCGGATTGCATAAGTTCTCATTCATTAGTTAGAACTTACATACCTTTGACGAGAGTTTCCTTCGGATTAGACTATTAAGTCTAAGTGTAAGTTTCATGTAGTTCAAGTAGTTCCAAATAGTTTCAAGTAGACTCTTGAATGTTGAAGTTCATGTAGTTGTATCAAGTAATCAAAAATAGATAGGTGTAGGCAAGTATGCATGGTAGGAATAAAGTGGAGTTCCTAATAAAAGACACGAGTTAGACTCATGTTTGGGATTCCTGAGTTATAGTCTAGGTCATGTGTCTAATAACCTAATTCCCTATAACCATGGCTCTGATACCAATCTGTCACACCCCGGCCGGCGGCGGATTAAACACCGGGGCTGACACGGTTGTTCATAAGCACATGATCATCTATTATTAAATGACAATATTTATTCATCAACTTAAAATCATCCGTTACATAGAGGATGGGAAACAAAACGTTCAAAACATAACATAATTTAAATTAAACTAGGTCCAAGTCCTAGAAGAGCAGGTAGGGTCCTCAAATGGTTGCACCTGAAACATGTGAGTAAATGTCAACTACAAGTAGTTGGTGAGTAACATAGGTTTTGACACTAACAAAATTTAAGTAAAAAGTGTTTGTAATTCAATACTGTTCAAAGCGTAACTATGGCATAAATGTGAAAACATACAAAGTTCCAAGCGTACAATTCAATCCGTAGTAAATGGAAAAACTGGTAAGTGCAATCTCACTGATTGTGTTTTGGAAAAATAGTAATATGTTACACACAAAACCCGCCAAGGTTCGTGTTAACTGGAATCGGATTCCCCTATAAATGATCATGTTAGGAACTACCTTAAGCCTGGGTAGTAGGTTAATTAATGTACTAGCATGAACACATGTAATGGTCACCGAGTAGTTTAAGACATAAAGCACATAGTGAATAGCATGAGAACAATGGTATTAAATTTGGTAAGCATGGTAAGTAAACATGTTCCACCCCGAGTATTTGTAAACAATAGTAAAGAGAAAGGGGGCTATGAACTCACTTGAATCAAAGCTAGAACGTATGAACTGGTAAATATTGTTAGGCCTCGTGGGGAACTCTCACAACAAACCTACACGTGTAATGGTAACCTAATTTCAACATATGTCTAAATGGTATTTAGGAGATATTGGAACGTTTAGGGTTTCATGGGGGTTTGAGACTTGAGCATAGGGTTTGCGCAAGTTTTGTATAAAAATATATGTAGTTATCTTATTAAAATGTTTGGACTTATTTATATAATTATTCTACAACAATTAAATAAATAAATCATGGGAAGGTTTAAATAATATTACATTTGAATTTATAAATAATCAATAGTCATATTATGGAATAGAAAAAGTTTGAAATATTGCGTTTGGATTTATTTATATACTCATTCCAAGAATAATTTATAAATAGCTTATAAAAATGGAAAGAAGTTTAATTAATTTATGTTATGTAAATAGCATAACTATTAATTACATTAATTAATTTTTTGTTGATTAATCTAGTAATAATTGAAAATAAAATGGTTACATATTAAATTCATCTTAAGTAAGTTGATAAAGAAATAAATGGGTTTTAAGCAATACTTATTGAACTTTGTATAAAATAATTATTTATTATAATCATTTGGGTATTTATAAATAGCAAAAAAAATTGTTTTTAAATAATTATTTTTACTAGATAATTATTTATAGGCTTAAAAAAATGTCTAATTGATCTTTTAATTTAAATTTGTGAAATAGATACCATTAATAAATATTTAACATAATTAATTCTTTCTAAACAAAACATTTATAATATTTTATTTAGAGTGTTACAAATGTTTAAATAAGATAAAGTAGTTAAAATACTAATTTATGTTAAAGGATGTATTGGCATAATATATAAAATTTATTTTGAAGTTTTTAGATATTAAATGATGTGTTAAAAATGGTTTAAAAAGAAAAAGGAGCAAACTCGGCTCCCATGGGATTCGAACCCGCGCCTGAGGCGGTTCATCCCTTACACACACACACTAACCGCTGGACTGGGCATGATGCCTTGTCTAGTGGTTGCTCCGATTGGTTTTTGATAAGCAAACCCATCAACCCTTTGTCCCCATTATGAAACCCGAAACCCTAGCTTCTCAATTTGCCCGATTGATCATCGATTCGATCCCGAATCCATAGGGCTTTCAATTTACTGATCAAAGCGAGTTCAATGACACCAATCTTACCTGAAATGGTTACGTAGAGAGGGAGAACGACTAACAAGTCGACGTCGGATTTCTTCGAGTTCGCCGGAGCTCTAGGGGAGGAATGCAATGAATACAGAGGTGTAGAAAATTTGTGGCATCTGTAGTGAAGGTGTAGGTTCGTTTTTATAAGCTAATTTCATGTTAAATGCACGGATTGATTGCCCACTTGATTAGCACGGTTACGGGATTAAATTCGTAAATAAATCATTGATTTCAAACTAATTATATCGTTAAATCATGAGGAAACAGTCGCAAATTGATGTAGTAACATCAATTGTAGTTAAAATGCGTTAATTCGATTGATTGGAAATTGAATTTCGTTTAGTTTGACTCTGAAAAAGTCAAAATCTGCGTATGGGGAAGAAGGCAAAAAGGAATTTGCAGTTTGATCCCTGAACTTTCAGGTGTGTAACATTTCATGAACAAATTTAGATTTTCATTAGAATTAGGTTTGAGAATTTGGCATAATTAACCCCTGGACCTTATAAAACATGAAAATTATTTAAATTTTTATACCATTTCATAAATCCTATAACATAATTAAATGTTATAAATACAAGTTATAAATTTTATAAGATAAAAGGGTTTTTATTTATATAATTAATTCTTTATAAATTACTAAATTCATTTATAGGGTTAATAACATTTTTATTCGCATATTCATATATGTATATATATATATATAAGTTTTGAAAATAACTTAGTACATATGCATGCATTAAATAGAATAAAACATTTATACTTTCAAATAAATATATATTGAATTTGAATCAGTACACCCAATGTATGTATGTATGGACACTCATTAAGTGTAATAAATAAAATAGTTTATTGAGATGAAATTATGTAAATCACATGAAAATGAAATTTCAAGTGCCGGATAAAGGTCGGAAATTTCCTGGGGATTACACCAAAAGACGTCAGGCTTGTTACATCAACTTCAAATTCCTGTTTGGAAATGGGAAATGATAACCATGGACTTTATCACTAAACTTCCCCAAACGAGTCGAGGAAATGATACTATATGTGTTATCATTGACAGACTTACTAAGTCTGCTTATTTTCTTCCTATGAAAGAGACATTTAGCATGGATAAGTTGGCACAGTTATACGTTAATGAAATCATAATATTACACGGCGTGTCACTATCTATCGTGTCAGATAGAGATAGTAGATTTACTTCTCGATTCTGGCAAAGTTTCCGAAAAGCTCTTGGTACGAAATTGAATCTTAGCACTACCTACCATCCTCAGACGGACGTGCAGAGTGAAAGAACAATTCAAAACCTTGAAGATATGTTAAGAGCTTGTGTTATAGATCTTGGAAGAAGTTGGGATGACCACTTACCCCTAATGGAATTCTCCTACAATAATAGCTATCATACGAGTATACAGGCCGCTCTTTTTGAAGCCTTATACGGTTGTAAATGTCGAACTACAATCTGTTGATCTGAAATAGGAGAAAATCAGTTGTCTGGACCTGAAATAGTCCTAGAAACAACTGAGAAAGTTATTCAAATTAAAAATAGATTAAAAGTGGCTCGTGATCGTCAAAAAAAGTTATGCTGATAAGAGACGAAATCCGTTAGAATTCAACGTCGGTGATAACGTTCTGTTGAAAGTTTCACCATGGAAAAGAGTTGTAAGATTTGGAAAGAAAGGGAAATTAAGTCCTATATTCGTAGGACTATTCAAAATCTTGAAAAGAGTTGGGCATGTGGCCTTTCAACTCAAACTACCAGATGAAATGAATAGAGTGCACGATGTGTTCCATGTGTCAAATCTGCGCAAATGTTTGGCAGATGAATCTTTGGTAATGCCCCTACAAGATTTAGAGGTAGATGAAAGGTTAAGATTTGTGGAACTATCACACCCCGGCCGGCGGCGAATTATACGTCGAGGCTGACGCAGTTGTTCATAAGCACATGATCATCTATTACTAAGTGATAATATTTTTTCCACATCATAAAGCATCCGTTACAAATACAATTGGAAAACAAAGAGTTCCAACATAACATAATTAAATTAAATTGAAACTAGGTCCATGTCCTATGTGATCAAGTAGTGTCCTCAAACTGGTGCACCTAAAACATCTGAGTAAATGTCAACTACAAGTAGTTGGTGAGTAACATAGGTTTTGACACCAAACAAAAGTTAAGTACAAGTTTACAATTCAATATGTTCAAAGCGCGTCTAGAGCGTAAATGTGAAAACATGCAGGGTTCCAAGCGTACAATCAATCCATTTTATATGTATCACAATCCCCGGATTGCGTGGAGTTCTAAATGTAAACACTAACCTGCCGAGGTTCGTGTTAAGTAATGTATCATATTCCTATATAAATGATCATAAAAGTCTACCTTAGGCTTGCATGCAAGTTAATGATTGTACTAACATGAACACACGTTTTGGTCACCAAGCAGTTTAAGACATAAAGCATAAAGACCAAGGCATAAGAACACAGGGTATTGAATTGTGTAAGTAATGTAATTGTAGACATGTTTCACCACAAAAGTATAAAAATGTAAAAAGGGGATGTGTAAACTCACTTGTATCAAAGCTATGAATGGTATGAATTGGTAGAGATTGATAGGCATCGTGATGAATTCTCACAACAATCCTACACTTGTAATGGTATTCTAAATTTAATGTACGTTTAAATGGTATTAAGGAGAATTTGAGACTTTAGGGTTTCACAGGAGTTTGAGACTTGAGCATAGGGTTTGTGCAAGTTTTGTAGGAAAAACATATGTACTTATAACACTAAAATGTTTGGACTTTATTCACATAATCATTTGTCAATAATAAAATAAATCATAGTATGGAAGGAGACTAAAATAATATTGTATGTGAATTGTTAAATACACATAATATGGAATGGAAAATAATGTAATTGGATTTATTTATATAATCATTCTGAAATAATTTATAAATAAATTATACAGTGGAAAAAGTTTAAATAAGTTTTATTTTGTGTAAATAAAATAATTAGTTATCAGTTAATGTAAAATAAAGCGGGTAATCAATCCATTAATTTTTAAAATGGTAGAATTGATTAATTAGCCTATTAATTCATTTTAAACGAATTATATAAGCCTAAGTAATATTTAAATAGAATTAATTGAGTTTTGTATAAAATAATTATTTAGGTATTTATGAGTTTAAAAGTATTTTTGAATAATTATTCACACTAAAATAACTGTTTATAAGTTTGAAAGAATTTTAAGATGTCTGAACATTTAATTAGAATTTGTGTAACAACATTAGTACTAAATAATATAATTATTTTGTCTTAAACAAATCATTTCCATTATTTATTTAGATATTTAAAATGTTTTATAACATGTTTTTACATAAATAAAATAGATAGACATCATTTTATAAATTCTGTTTTTTTTATAAAACTTTTAGAATATATTTATAGAATTTATAAAATTTAAATTGAAATTTTTAAATATAGAATAATGCATAAAAATACGAAAAGAAACTAATTCAAAGGTAAAAATGGTGGTCGGGACTCGAACACATGCTCAAACACCCTTCGTCCCGGACACACACGCGCACTAACCATCAGACCAGGGCATGTTGTCAGGTCTTGTTTAGTTTTGTCTTGGTTTTTAACACACAGGATCAAACACCCTTCGTCCCCAATGTACACCCGTAACCCTAGCCCCTTCAATTCCCTTGATTTGTAAGTGATTCGAACCCGATTTCATGGGGCTTTTGCTCGTGGAATTGAGACGAGTTAAATGACACATTTTTACCTGAAATGGTTGTGAGTTGGAGGAGAACGGTCGTAAGAACAGTGACGGCTTCGTCGATGGGTTTGCGGGTTACAATGGTGGAATCAGACGCAATTGAGGATATAGGAGGTTTGTGGTGGGTGTCGTTGATGATTTGGGACATCTATTTATAGCTAATTTCATCATGTTAAACTAATTCATTAAAGAATGTAATCATGGGGTTTTCGGTTACAACTTGAGCACGATAATGCTCATAAAAATCCAATTAATCTCACGTAGTGGGTCGTTTAATGAGTTTAAACGTAATGCCGTTATCAGCTTTGCTTGAAAATAGTTCAGTCGCGAGTTCAAGAGTTAAACGGGCATAGTCTGTGGTGAGGGGTTTCGAACTTGAGACCGCTTGGGAGGGGGAAAGGTTTGGAGCTTTGGCAAAACTAGTCCCTCGGGTTTAAACCTTAACATTTTATGTTCCAACTTCAATTTTTTTAAATAGAATCAAGTTTCATGAATTGCAAACTTAACCCCTGGACTTTTTATAAAACATATAATTTTTAAATCTTATAAATTCTTATAAAACTTAACAAATCATTTTGTTATAAATAAATGTTATAAATATAAATATAGAATTTACTACAAAAACATAAACCTAATTTTTTATATAAGATTTATAATTTAACTTTTGTAAATATTTATATATATATACATGTTCATAGATTTAGGAATAACTTAGTATATATATTTATTTCATAACAATCATATAACTCCTTATGTAAATATTTATTACTCTTGAATTTGAAATAATTTCACCCCATGTATGTATGTGTGTATACTCATGAAGTGAAATGGATAAATAGGATAGTTTATCTTAAAATAATGAATTTACAAGTGCCGGAAAAGTAAAAAAATATAGGCCGGAATTTCCTGAGATTACAGTCTTCCCTACTTTAGGAAATTTCGTCCCGAAATTTATTAGAAGGAGGGTCTAGGAAGAATATGTGTGTGTTTGGATTCTCAACTAGTTTTGCTTGTCGGTTCTAGGAGTATAGTTGATGACAAGGTTCAGGTCAGGTCATCGCGTTAAGTATGGATAGTGGTAGTTGATTTTGTTTGAGTGGAGATAAGGAGAAGATTGCTCTAAAATGATTTTGGATTCAAATGATTTGATGCATCACTTGTGATAAGGATGATGGAAATTTTCAGATCCAAACTTGTCTAGGATATAGTCTAAGATGCTCGATTAATGTCAGTAGATAAGGATTCACAACTAGTGGTCAAGGTTAAAGTAATGGGAACCATACGTGATACGAACAACGTTACTTCTGACGATATGACAGGAGCACTTATATATAGGATATACCAGCGGTATATCCACTATGCCCTAATCATATCCCATTAGTTTCGTTACTGTATATCATCATAGATCTTATGTCATCACACGCGACAGAATTTACTATGCTTTCCATGCGCTGATTTTTATAATTACGTGTGCACCCGTAATTACTCAAATCGGCGTATGGTCCGTATAGATCATTCTATTGCGTGTGGGTACAGAGGGGGAAACACCCAAAAACATTTAGTTTATTATTGTTTTCATGCATGAGTTGCTAATAAGTAATTGTGTGTCTAGATGGTAAAGTCAATCAGGGAGTAAAGACTAACAAGGTGGCACAATCACATACGTGGGTGCCCTAAGTAGATGGTATACCCTCCAAGTTACCCATAAAGTTTATAGCTCTCTCGTGTTTGAACAAGAATACTTCAAACCCCTAGAAACTCAAAGTTTATAGCTTTCTCATGTTTGAACAAGAATACGTCAAACCCCGAGTAGCTCAAAGTTTATAGCTATCAAGTTTCATGGATAAAGTGGATGATCATGATTTATGTATATAGTGGACAATCAACAGCAAACAATGTAAACAGTCTAGTTTTGTGTGTAATGTTAACACTTAAGTTTCATGTATAGCGTAAATAATCTAGTATTATGCATATTGCAAATAACCAAGTATCATGTATCATGTGAACAATCTAGTATCATGTATATTGCAAGTAATCAATTTCCATCTATAATGTGATCAATCTAGTATCATGTATATTGCAAGTAATCAAGTTCCATATATAATGTGATCAGTATGTATATTGTAAGTAATTAAGTTTCATGTATAATGGAAATAATTATGTACTTTGTATACAACCGAGTTTCATGTATAACGTGAACAGTCAAGTTGCATGTATAATGTAAACAATTTAGTCTCAGGTATATTATGAACGTTAACATGTAAATAATTAAACCTCATGAGTAATGTAAACTATCAAATCTTGTTAATGATCGAGTGTTGTGGACAAGTGTGCTGTATAATGTAGGTAGTTAGGTTTCAAGTTTTCGGCTTTGTTGATGGATGGTTAACACCTGTGCGAAATAATTCATCTTTTCGAAGTGGCTAGTAAGTTCATACATTTTCGAAGGTGCAAGGTGATGAGAAAATTTTACAAGTATATAGAATAATACGCACATGAATAACTGATTTGAGCCTTTTTGTTTGTAAATGACAAGTAATTGAAATTTATCCTTGTTTATATATTAATGATTGAAAGTAGTAAATAAAACCATTTTTTATTTAGTTATCATAAAGAGAATATTTCGAAAGAAGTAATGGCCAAATTTTTTCGTAATTAGGCCTAGAATTTAAAAGTAACTAATCAAGAGGCCGTAATGAAATAATTAAGATAATGAGATAAATGCTTTTTATAAAACAAATTGTGTTAAGTTCCTTTACAAGGTAAAGGGGGTTTGTAAATAATTTATAATCTAGATAAAATTTATAAACCAAGGGTTTGATATAGGTTTTGTTTGAAGGAAATAACTACATTAGTTAAATTAGAAAATAATAAAATGATTAGTTTACAAAAGAGGTTTAGATGTCAATCATTAAGGAGAGTTGAAAATAATAAAATTTATATTAGGTACAGAATACGAGTTTCAATTTAAGTTTTTAGAAAACACGAAATGGAATATCTGGCTAACATCTCATATAGTTTTCCATCATGAAGCAGATGAGCACCAAGACGAACATCGTCGTGGTTATTCATATTGCAAACCAGGCTTCAGCCCTAGTTATTTTCATATGTGCATCAAGTATTCCCTGGTTTTCAATCCTTGCCTCAGAAATTTTGCGGTCCATATATATAGGTGAGCGGTATCAGCTGGGGTTCCTTGGCTTGTCTTCCTCCTGTGTCTGGATGGTATAGGTTTTGTGTTTAGATAAGGGTCTCTAGGAGGTGGTGATTCTACTGCTCGGTGTCTCAAACCTGCTCCCAAGCAAATCTGCTCTGTGGTTAAACATGGATCTAGTAGCTAGTCGTATTGGTAACTGGTTGTCTGTGACGGGGAACCAAAGTCTTCCTCTTGTGTTGATTCTGCATCTGAGTGATTCTCAGGGAATGAAGTGGGTAAAGGTCAAGTCTAGCACGAAAAGGCCGTAGGTGTAATGGTAAGTTGTTAAGCATAAAGGTATTCATGATTTTAAAATATGACTAATCATAACACCGAGTTCTTGTAATAATATATCAGGAGTAACACTTGACCTATAAGTAGTGTGCCCACAAAAATGACTCCCAGGAAAGAGGGGTGGGTCACAAGGGACACCCTGAAGTACTTGGTCTTTCCTTAGTTAGAATCTTTCATGGACTTACACTAACTCTTCAAGCCATCATGTACTATTGATATTATTATTTGAACTTATGGTTATGATGAGAATCATTAAGGATTATGTCTTGTGGCTCAAAGGTGTGCTTCATCTATTCAAGCAGCTTTCTTTCCTTGGTAAGATCTAAGGGTTTAAATCTCTTGCAAATGATAATAAGGGTTATAAAATTTCCAAGGCATAAGGATGAAAAGGTATAGTTGACTTAAATATGATTAAGTGTAACGATCAAATAGAAGGTTTAGACTTGTGTACCAAATTATAATAATTAAGCGAATGATGTTTAGATTGCATTTATCTGGCATATAACCGAATGGATGCTGTGACAAATCAAAGTGATTCAAGTTCTTATACTTTCAAGAAGACATTATTTAGCCTATAGGTGAACAGTCACTTCGGGAATTCCCATGAAAACATACGGGTCCTTCGGTTGATTTGGATTTATATGAAATTCTTTCCTAGACAGAAGACCCAAAGTACAGACATTCACCCTTCCGGATTGCACATGTTCTCTACTAATTTTCAGAACCCAAAACTTTGACGAGATTTGAAAATTTTATTGTATGTCAAAACTTAGGATAGCATTTAGTAATATCAAATAGGTATTGTGCAAATAGTTCAAACATTGTAGCAAATAATCACCGGAGTATTAGTTTTTGTAAGCATGTAGGTTATCAAGTAACATAGCACATAAGATAATTCGTGTAATACACTAGATAATGTGTAGGATAATTACACCAAGGTATCCTAAGGTTATAGACTATAGACTAAGAATATGTTTCAAGTAATCCATGTAGTTTCAAATAGTTTCATATAATTGCATCATCTAGGCAGAAGTAGGTAGATGTAGGTAAGTATGTATATAAATGAGTATAGAGTGGAGTTCCTAATAAAAGACACGAGTTAAACTCATGTTTGGGGACTCCTAGGTTATAGTATTGGTCATGTGTGTCTAATAACCTAATTTCCTATAACCATGGCTCTGATACCAATCTATCACACCCCGACCGGCGGCAGATTACACGCCGAGGAATACAATTGGAAAACAAAGAGTTCAAACATGACATAATTAAATTAAATTGAAACTAGGTCCATGTCCTATGTGATCAGGTAGTGTCCTCAAACTGGTGCACCTGAAACATGTGAGTAAATGTCAACTACAAGTAGTTGGTGAGTAAGAAAGGTTTTGACACCAAAAAAAAGTTAAGTATAAGTTTACAATTCAATATGTTCAAAGCGCGTCTAGAGCATAAATGTGAAAACATGCAGGGTTCCAAGCGTACAATCAAGCCATGTTATATGTATGCACAATCCCCTGGATTGCGTGGAGTTCTAAATGTAAACACTAACCCGCCAAGGTTCGTGTTAAGTAATGTATCGGATTCCTGTATAAATGATCATAAAAGGTACTACCTTAGGCTTGCCACACAAGTTAATATTGTACTAACATGAACACACGTTTTGGTCACCAACCAGTTTAAGACATAAATCATAAAGACAATGACATAAGAACACAGGGTATTGAATTGTGTAAGTAATGTAATTGTAGACATGTTTCACCACAAAAGTATAAAAATGTAAAAAAGGGGCTATGTAAACTCACTTGTATCAAAGCTAGGAATGGTATGACTTGGTAGATATTGATAGGCCTCGTGACGAATTCTCACAACAATCCTACACTTGTAATGGTATTCTAAATTTAATGTACTTTTAAATGGTATTAAAGAGAATTTGGGACTTTAGGGTTTCACGGGAGTTTGAGACTTGAACATAGGGTATGTGCAAGTTTTGTAGGAAAAACATATGTATTTATAACACTAAAATGTTTTGACTTTATTCACATAATCATTTGTTAATAATAAAATAAATCATAGTATGGAAGGAGACTTAAATAATATTGTATGTGAATTGTTAAATACACATAATATGGAATGGAAAATAATGTACTTGGGTTTATTTATATAATCATTCTAAAATAATTTATAAATAAATTATATAGTGGAAAAAGTTTAAATAAGTTTTATTTTGTGTAAATAAAATAATTAGTTATTAGTTAATGTAATAAAGTGGGTAATCAATCCTCTAATTTATAAAATGGTAGAATTGATTAATTAGCCTATAAATTCATTTTAAATGAATTATAAAAGGCTAAGTAATCTTTAAATAGAATTAATTGAGCTTTGTATAAAATAATTATTTAAAATAATTATTTAGGTATTTATGAGTTTAAAAGTACTTTGGAATAATTATTCACACTAAAATAATTGTTTATAAGTTTGAAAGGATTTTAAGATGTCTGAGCATTTAATTAGAATTTATGTAACAACATTAGTACTAAATAATATAATTAATTATTTTAAACAAATCATTTCCATTATTTATTTAGAAATTTAAAATGTAACATGTTTTTAATTAAATAAAATAGATAGACATCATTTTATAAATTCTGTTTTTTATAAAACTTTCAGAATATATTTATAGAATTTATAAAATTTAAATTGAAATTTTTAAATATAGAATAATGCATAAAAATACAAAAAGAAACTAATTCAAAGGTAAAAATGGTGGCCGAGACTCGAACCCGCGCCTGGACCGGACACACACGCGCACTAACCATCAGACCAGGGCATGTTTTCGTGTCTGGTTTAGTTTTGTTTTGGTTTTTAACATACAGGCTCAAACACCCTTCGTCCCCAATGTACACCCGTAACCTTAGCCCCTTCAATTCCATCGATTTGTAAGTGATTCGAACCCGATTTCATGGGGCTTTTGATCGTGGAATTGAGACGAGTTAAATGACATAATTTTTACCTGAAATAGTTGTGAGTTGGAGGAGAACGACTGTAAGAATAGGGACGGCTTCGTCAATGGGTTTGCGGGTTACAGTGGTGGAATCAGACTTAATTGAGGATATATGAGGTTTGTGGTGAGTGTCGTTGATGATTTGGGACATTATTTATAGCTAATTTCATCATGTTAAACCGATTCATTAAAGAATGTAATTATGGGGTTTTCGGTTACAAGTTGAGCACGATAATGCTCATAAAAATCCAATTAATCTTAGGTAGTGGGTCATTTAATGAGTTTAATGCCGTTATCAACTTTGCTTGAAAATATTTCAGTCGCGAGTTCAAGAATTAAACGGGCATAGTCGGTGGTGAGGGGTTTCGAACTTGAGACCGATTGGGAGGGGGAAAGGTTTGGAGCTTTGGCAAAACTAGTCCCTCGTGTTTAAACCTTAACATTTTATGTTCCAACTTCAATTTTTTAAATAGAATCAAGTTTCAGGAATTGCAAACTTAACCCCTGGACTTTTTATAAAACATACAATTTTTAAATCTTATAAATTCTTATAAAACTTAACAAATCATTATGTTATAAATATAAAAATAGAATTTACTATAAAAACATAAACCTAATTTTTTATATAAGATTTATAATTTAACTTTTGTAAATATTTATATATATATATATATACATGTTCATAGATTTAGGAATAACTTAGTATATATATTTATTTCATAACAATCATATAACTCCTTATGTAAATATTTATTACTCTTGAATTTGAAATAATTTCACCCCATGTATGTATGTGTGTATACTCATGAAGTGAAATGGATAAATAGGATAGCTTATCTCAAAATAATGAATTAACAAGTGCCAAGAAACTAAAAAAAATATAGGCCGGAATTTCCTGGGGATTACAGGAACAACCTTTGCAAATCGAGGACAGGCAGGAAAAGAGATTGAAAAGAAAGAAACTAATGATCGTAAAAGTGAAATGGAACTCTAGACGTGGACCTGAGTACACGTGGGAACTAGAGTCGGAAATGAAAAAGAAATATCCGCACTTGTTTGAATAAACTCGAGGACGAGTTTAAAACAAGGTGGGGAGGATGTAACACCTGCCACGAAAATATTCAAGATTTGACAAAAGTTAAACCCGAGGGACTATAAGTGTAAACACACCAAAGTCTAGGGTTGAAAATAAAAGAAATTTTAGAAAGTAAGTTTAAATCGGACCGACATTGTATCCCATATCGGTCCGAAGTAAAACTAAGTTATGATATCAGACTGAAGTTGAAGTCAGTCCCATAGCGGTCCGACCTCTAAGTTCATATCGATCCGAAGTAAAATAGGATCAAATAACGGACCGACATCTATTCCTATACCGGTCCGCAATGAGTTGCTAAGTCTGTTATCGGACCGACATCGATCCATAACGGTCTGACAACCTCCTCCCTACCGCATTTTGTGGTAATGACACGTGTCCAATGACTCAGCCCTACTGAAGGGACATGGGTCTGGATATCGGACCGAAATGGTCTACATATCGGCCCGATATTGCAGCCAAATATGTTCGGTCCAATCAGATGTGAACATCTAGGGCTGACGTGTGTATGTCTGGATGTCGGACCAACATCCCCAGACATATCGGTCCGACATGGACCCAAATGGAAGCCTAAAAATAGTTGGACGATCTCATTCGGTTTTCCTCATCCCAAACCGTTTCTAACTTCTAAATCTCATTCCAGGTGATCCCTAGCCCACTCCCGACGATCCCGGTCCAACTCCCGCTCCTCGTAGTGCCCGATTAAGCAAGAGACGCTCATAAGAAGTGTTGTTACGCTAGAGAAAACTGGATAAGAAGCTAGCCTATAAGCTTTGGACTTTAGAGGCTCACTCTTACTAAAAAGGTGAATATTTTATATCTTTTAAAAACTTGTGTCAAATATTTTATTTGCGAAAATGGCCAAATAAAGGTTAACGAAGTAATGCTCAACGTTCTTCTATGAACAAGCATTCATGCCATAGGTATACGTAATACTTGCAAGGGATACACGGGTCTCGGGTGAAATTCTCGGATTGCGGCCGGTGCTTCCCTTTATAATAAATGAGGGACATGGAGTTACAGTTGTTATAAAGACATACTACCAGTGTATACTGTGGTGCGATTGAACAGGACGGGCTTACTAAGTGTGTAGATTGAACATGAAGTTGTGATTATGAAATTAATACTTGTTTGTGCCAAAATGATTTCATGTCAATATATTGTATTCACCGGCGTTCGCGCTGACGTTTTATTTTCAAAATGTTTTCCAGGTAATGATTAAAATATGATGAGAAGGGTATATGGGCAGACATGAGATCTGACCCAGAAAGGATGGAATGCACGTAGGATTCTCAGGCCTCGTGTAAAGGAAAATCCAAAAGAAAGAAAATAGGACCAGGGAAATGATCAACCCTGTGTTGTACTATTTCCAGTGGCTCATCATGTATTTGATTTTAAACTTGTTTTGTAATCAAATGAAAAGGGTATTGAGACCCTATGTTTATAAAAGTAAATACAAAGCTTTTGTTTTCCAACCGAGATTTGATATTTACAAATACAACCCTTGAGGTTGAGACAAATGATGAAACGATCCTTTTGAAAAGACTTCCTCTATATTTTATAAAACTCTGAAATCAAGTAACCAAACGATACCAATTGGGCTCACACACGTCCAGGGGTGCCTGAGACGGGGTGTGACAGATGGCCACGACGGTGTACGGCGGATTGCAACGGAGATCGACGACGACCGATGGGGTGTGGTGGCTGTCACGAGTGCGCAAAGAGGAGACGGTGGTGGTTATGGAGGTGCACGTGGTGGACTATGACGGTCGGAATGGTATTGTTTGACGAAGAAGATGACCCGATGTTCGGATAAGCGGTATGCTATGAGGATTTCGAACGATGTTGGACCGGTGAGAAGCAAGTCGGGCCGGATCAAATGCTTGGGTACGAATTCGGAAGAGGATAGGATTCTTGTGAGATTAGGATTCGTGCATGACGGGATACGTGCATGCGTGGGAGTCGGTTCGAGCACATGGCCTCCATTTAGGTCACGGATAATCTGGAACGAGTTGATGACAACGAGATGATAACGGCTAAGAGTTTGCATGTTCCGTACGCGTGCACGTATGGGGTGTTTTTGGTTTCGGATACTGATGTGCCATCATTTATACATATTTTACATACATAATAATCCCACATTATGGTACTAAATGAATAATAACCTTGCAATTTATGCTTAAAACACTTATATTTTGTAATCGCACGTTATTCGGTGTTAAAAATATAAATCAAGCTAAATCCTATCAAAAAAACCAAGAATTCAAGCTTCTAGAAGATTCATTCCCGAGCATTGATCCCCAAGAAGTCAAAATTGGTTAACAAAGGTCAACCAAGCAGCTAAAAGACAAAGTTGGGAGAAAACAAGGGGATGCACGGCCGTGTATCCCAATGCACGGTCGTGCATTGTTGTCCCTTGCTCCCCACGGCCCAGTACCGCGTCCTCTGTACCCTATTTGATTCCCAAGGCCCTTGCACGACCGTGAAACCCATTGCATAGCCGTGCATTGCACATTTTGAAACCTATAAATAGGAGGCTTGAGTTCTTCATTCCACACACCAATTCAGACCAAAAGAACACTCAAGAAGAGAGCATTCTCATAGTTAGAGTAGAGAGTAGAGGGGCTCTTACTCCTTGTTCCACAATAGGGGAGCCTACGAAACTCATCATTACGCTAGTCTTTATGGCCATTCGTGGCTAAAACCTCTTTGTATTGTTATTGGGTGAAGATGATGTTTGGAGCATGTTAATGTTCAACGTATTAATGAAGTGGTATGTTTATATCTTTAACTAATTCGTTCTTAAAAACCATCTTTCGATGGGCTTTTATTATTGTCTAAATCCGTCTTTATATTTGTGAGTGTTTTGATTTTAAAGAGTAAGATCGTAAAACCCTTTTTAATCAAACTTCCTTTGAAACTCGTACGTCTTTATACGAGCAGAGATTGATAATCCAAGGCTTGGTCTATACTTCTAAGATTGTACGTCTTTATACGAGATTATTATGCGACCAAGAATTAGTGAACTCATGTTGGGAATAGTACGTCTTTATAATTGTCTCCCGGTGAGCAAAATATAATCACCTGTTTAACTTTAATATAAAGTATTTTAAGTCCGATGTCTTAAACCAACCTGGAGATGACCATTCGATGGGTTGAGGGTAACTGTTGTCCCTAACGGGAGGCACTAACATTTTAATTTAAAGAACGTAATTGGTGAATCAAATGTAGTGAGGACGAGGCTCTAGCGGTGACCCAGGTCACAAGTATGTAGTAGTCATACCACTGAATTAGTCAACTTAACATTATCACGTACCAAGCTGATTCGAATCCCGAAGCAATACTATCCGTAATCTGATCATTTTCGCCTTATTTACCTTTATGCTATTTACTATTCTGCTAGTTACATTTATGTTAACACTTCACGCACATTTTTACTTTTCTGTTATTTACCTTATCGTCATTTACTTTTCTGCTTCACAAACACACAAAACCCGTTCACTAATTAAACCGGCTAAACGATAACAAAAGTTAAGTATTGGAACTCGACCGTGTCCATTGGTTCGATACTTGGTTTTTACCTGGACTATATTACGCTGCGATAGGTACACTTGCCTATTGTGTGTGTTTTAAGTTAACATAATTATCATTTTATAATTTTAAAACCTGATCTTGTGAAATCATCATAAAAATATATTTACTTATATTTTTATATATTTATCACACCACATCAGATACTTAATTCCTAGACGGGTCAAGAACGACCCGACATGTGGATTCATGGAGCTAAGGAATTCGATGAATCAGATGAGCGAGTCGACGAGTCGAGTGTGAGGATTTATTAATAATCATATGTATCCGACATATACTTAGAACGTATCTGATTATATAATCATGCGTGACAGGTTCGGGATTTAAGTAAGTGGACGGGGTGCAGAACAAGGACCGGGACTCAGCATAACCGGTGAGTTTCTAATCCCCTCTTCAAATATTTTTAATGTTTTGGGGCTATGGTATATACTTAGGGAAAGTGTTTTATTAAACTGAACTTGTTTCATGTTTTGGGGTTTTACCCTATGAACTACGAATTTATATGTTCAATTGCGGGACTAAGGGATTGTATCTTGTCCCTAGAACGAGTGGGCTAGGTTAGGGTTATGCTAATTTGTGTGGTTGTTGTGTTATGAGTTAGTCAGGAAGAGTCGGGGTATGGGTTTGCCAGGTACGAGTATACGTAGGATGTGTATTCTTGAGAAATTATGTGGTGTGCATGCATAGCTAATGAAGTCATGTAATTGCTAGTATTTATTTTGTATTATGTTTTCGTCGTTTTTTGTCTGCATTACTGTCCTTGCGATGTGGCAAACGAGATTTGTGAAGGACGGGGTCCTTCGAGAAGTCACCAATGGTGACATTTATTTAACAGGTTAATGATGAGCTCAGGGAGTGTCGAACGCCCTGACGAGGGTGCGGTGACGAGGTATGTGTTGTGTGTATATATATATGTTAACTTGCATACTAGTGTTGAGTTTTATTGTGTGTGATATAGTATTAACGTAATGTGTAGATGATATTAATGTGACAAATCAGATTAACCGTTGTGTCAGGATTAAGATGTGGTGTTGGTATCTGATGTGTCAGATGAATTGTAAAAGCCGTGGTTTGGGCTGAGTAAGTCGATGTCTAGGGTTTTGTTGTGTTAACCAAGTGTCGAGTTAAAATGTGTTCTAGAGTATGAGTTATTAGTGTGGTAGGTTCGACCCATGTCGATGAGACTGCGAGATTATTATTATTATTATTATGGGATGAGTCTTGGGTGGTAAACTGTTATGGGGTATCGTGTAATAATAGGGGCTATTTATTTGTTAATGAAGGGTGAAACTATTTTATAAGGACCGAGGGTCTTGAGTAAAGCTAAATAACTTTTGTGATGAAGTGGCTTTTATTTAAAATAAGCTATTATAACTCACTCAGCGTAGCTGACTTTGTGTGTGCGATAGATTGTTTTGCAGGTAAGCGTTGCATTGACGTATCTTGGCTTAGGAGCGGTGCTACTCGGATTGGTGTGTAAGCATTCATGAGGTAAATTTAATGAATTCAGATAGTAATTAATGTTCTTAGAAAGACTTTCACTGTAGTTTGATTAATAATAAATGTGTTTTAAACGAGAATGACCCATTATGAGAACCAACTGTAGGATGTCCGGGTTAGGCTCTTACATTAGAATTTTAAGAAATTGGATTTGAAATTGTAATTTGTCCAAAGGATTTGAAATTTAAAGGAAAATGAATTCCTAATCCATTTGAGTGACAAAACAATCATAAAAGAATTGGAATCTATCACCATCATCACCACCACCTACCGAATGTCG
Source organism: Smallanthus sonchifolius (assembly GCA_023525975.1). Classification (NCBI taxonomy): domain Eukaryota; kingdom Viridiplantae; phylum Streptophyta; class Magnoliopsida; order Asterales; family Asteraceae; genus Smallanthus; species Smallanthus sonchifolius. Next base: position 63,282 of record JAKNSE010000037.1, on the reverse strand, counting down.
TCGCCCCCGGTTGGAAAAGTCGAGGAAACCATCGAATTGTTTTATCCTGAAAATGATTACATGACTCTAAGAATATCCATATTACAATATTCGAATACTACAAAGGTTGAAACAATCTGAAGATGACTAAAGAAGATTATGTTAAGGAGATGACTAGAAATTTTCACAAACCGGAGAAATTTGAAGGACAATATTTCTACATCTGGCAAAAGAAGATGCACTTCATGTTGACTACCCTAAAAGTTATCCACATTTTAAGCACTCACATGCAAGAGATGATCGAGAATGAAACTCTGGAACGGACCAGGAAGCGATCTAAATGCGAGAACGATGACTACATCTGCATTGGTCACATCTTAAACGATATGTCTGACTCTCTATTTAATGTTTATCATAATGTTGAATTTGTAAAAGAAATGTGGGATTACCTCAAATCCATGTACATGGTTGAATATGTTTCTAGTAAGAAGTTTCTCGTTAGTAATTTCAACAATTACAAGATGGTTGATTTAAGACCAGTCATGAAACAATACAACAAATTGTTAAGGATTCAACGGTAGTTTGCTCAACAAGATTTGAAGATGGGTGAATCCATCTCGATTTTTAGTATCATTGACAAATTGCCATCTTCTTGGAATGATTTCAAACATATTTTGAAACATGTCTTTAACACCAAAATGACTTGTTATGGCAATATGTGACTTTTTATAACCAAAACCTCTTGATTAACACATTATAAGACTGGTTAAGGCCCATAGTGTAATATTCATTATAAGCTTGTCTTTAATACCAAAGTGACATGTGTAGCCTAACGTGTACAAGGCCTATGAGTCTATTAGCAATCATAAGCATGTTTTAACACCAAAAGGACTTGTTATGGGCTATGTAAACTAAACAATCCCACTAACACAAGGCATGGTCAGTTAAGGCCAAAACAAATTGTTATAAGAAGGAGTAGTGGCTAATCCGTCACTAACCACCGATGGATAACGACGTCACCATCATTACTCCATCCTTTTAAAGAGCAACACCGCAACCACTAATTCGAACCCTAAACTGAAAAATGTTGTATAACACCCCCTCCACTCCACCCCACCCCCTCTTCAAGAAATACCCAAGATTTCAATTGCTTCGAGCCCAAACAAGTTGTTTTTTATCTTTGTTTTACCTACTTTTGTGCATTCCTTTCATTGAACCTACTTTTGTGTATTCCTTTGTTTTTAAACCTACTTTTTTGTATTCCATATGAACTAGTTGATGTGTTGTAGTGTTATATGTATCCCGTTAAACCCAGAAAAGCTTTTAAGAGTAATATACCTGATAAACAAGCAGAATTGGTTGATGAGTTGTAGTATTGTATGCATTTTCATAAACCCTATATAAAGTCCAAGAGCAAATTCTTTAATTTGGTCCGGTACACCGAATCAACTCTGAGAACATAAAGTGCAAGAGCAAATTCTTCCTAGAGGATCCACTTTTGACGGGATATAACAATATTCATAGGAAGAGAAATGTCGACATGATCTTGGGCATCCATGTCAGCCTTCTTTTTCAACCCCTTCAAGGAACTCTCCTTCTCTAGTAGTGTCTGTGCCTCGATAATTTCCTCGTGAGCTCTTTTTATTTCATGGTCCTTAAGGTTTAAAACTTTATATATTTTAATTTCTCTAAAAAGCCACGCACGTGAGCTTCCCGCTCTTTGGCTAGTTTACCCTCGACATCTGCCAGCTTCTACTCCAAAATATATCGTGCATGAGATTCCGAATCTAAGGTAGCTTTCACTTCAGAAAGTTATGTTTCAAGATTTGTGCGCTCCTTGGATTCGGTACTAGAAGTAGCCCTTGATTACTCAACAACTTTCTTCAGCATATCTATCTCCTACTCTAATTTTTGATTTTCCATTGTCACAGTCCACGCTTGTCCGGCTTTATACTCATCTTGATGACATAACTCTGGATAGTTAGCAGTTGCCACATTATCATTAATAGGAGGAAGCACCTTGATCAACCACTCACGGTATATATCAGGATTGATCAATGATGTCGTCCAGACGGTCTATAAAAATAACTACTAAACCTAACCTAGACTCCTAAGTAATAAATGGAAAACCTATGAACTAAACCGCACTGACAGGCAAGTGAACCTATCGAGTGTAGCACGGCTTAACGGTAAACCAGAATATCAAACCCTAGAGACACTATGTAACAAACTAGACTCTGACTCGGACTTAAGATTGATTGGTTTGCGGGTTTACTACACTAAAGACTATCACTAAGAATGCAATAAACTCAGATCGACTCAACTATCAAGAGACATGACAAAGATGAAATCATGATATTGGAAGAATACTACCTAGGTCGGAATCCTACTTGCAAAGCACAACTTCTACCGGTTCTGGAACTATGATGAATCTGGGTTTCTAAATATAACAACTATAGATTTCCTAGTGGATCCCTAATAACTCTTAGGGTGTCACCAACTAGACTACCTAAAGTATACTAAACTCACCATATGGTCGGATCACCTCTCAGTTATTTTCAACTATGACAATGTACCCTAATGAACAGATTACCTCTCAGTCTCACCGTCCACAATACATTCAAGGAATGCACGGTGTAATCCTAGGATAACAACTATGATTCAGATTAGCAACAATCACTAGACACCTACACCAACTTCCTCTCAGACAGTTGACACTCGGATTCCTAACGACGAAGACTAAACGACTAATTCTCACCTCTGGGGTATTGAACTAGGACACACTCAACTCTAATCAGCAATCAACAACAATTCCTATGGCTATAAGTCTAGCAAACCACCAAAATCACAAACCCTAAGATCTATGACCTAGATACGCTAATTGAACTGACAGACAACCACAATCAACGCATGGAATCAATCACACAATCAGATTTAAAGCATGCATATTCATCATAATAATTAACTAGGATTGTTTACAAAATCATAAAACCATCCTTCAAATCCAAAACCGATAAAAAATGAAACTTTAACAAGCATTCATCATGTGGCGTAGGCAATATTAAGGTTTTAGCCTAGTATTATGCTCAAAAAAATTAGAATAGAAGTATTAAACACAAACATAGTCATCAAACACAGAAACAAACAATAAATATTGAATCTTGAAACCCTATAATGCTAAATTAACAAACCCGGAAACCCAAGGCTTCAACTTTATGCTTAATTCCTCTTCCTTGCTCCCAAAATCGCCCTTTAACTCTCTCTGGACGGCAAAGATACCAACTCCTAACCAAATGGCATTCAAATTCTATTTAATTGGAAATTAGGTTTTTTTTTCTCGGAATACGACTCTCTCGCGTACCGCGAGAGAATTTGGTCGACCCCTCGCATACCACGAGGGCCAAGTTAGTCGGGGCTGTTTCTTGCTTCCCTCGCTTACCGCGAGAGACTCTCTTTTGTTCTTCGCGTACCGCGAAGGAGTAGAATTCACTGTTTTTGCACTTTGAACCCTGGACCTCATTCTCGTGCTCGGTTTCTTCGGGTTTTCATTCATTATTACCACGAGCACCTGTAAATACACAGTAGAATCAATACACAACAAAATTGACTCAAAACAAATAGAAAACTAATTAAAACGACACGAAAACAAAGGAATAAAGATATGTGCTTTGCACTACATCAATCAACCTTGAACCCTGGACAGTTTTCCAATTAGGGTGACAAAGACGATGAAATTTAGAATCACCTAATGGATACGAGGCGGATATAATACTCTTACCCTAGTTGGGAACACCCTGGAAGTGGAAGGAGAAGGCTTGTGTGATGCGCTTGAAAAGGTCGCCGCAACGACTAACTCTTTAGCCTTCTTGTCAACAACCTTTTTTTAATTTCTGAGTCAACCCACGCATGAGCCTCCACTTTAAGGGATTTCCCAACCATATCAAACTTCACCGCCTCGGAGGTCGTCCTGATAGGCTTCTCTTTTAACACTTTTTTTTTCTCCTCAACCTTATTCTTCTCTTCCTCATCCGCTTTCTTACTCTCCTCATTTGCCTTCTTCTTCTCTTCCTCCTCCTTCTTTTTACCTCTTTTGACCCTTTTCTTCCTTTCTTCGGCCCTTTTCCTTTGTTTCTCAATCTCTCCAACAATTTTCAAAGTTTTCTTTTAAGGCCCTTTCTCCATGGTTAGATCTCTTGTAGGCGTCGTAGGTTTTCCAGCCCCTCATGCACTACCTTCTTCACTACTAATCCCACCAGCTGAAAAACAAACAAACATAAGCAAGGCTAAGAATCAAAGTGTTGGATATTAGATGTCTGATTATCGTTAATATCAACGTTGCTATCGAGGTACGATCCGAAGAGTTACATTTTGGGTAAAGAACAAATCATAGCGTTTAATTGTTGAACGTTATTTCACGAAACACAATTTTCGGATTGGGTGGATTAAATATTTATAGAAATATTTATTGGTCACTTCGTATTTAATTATTTAGAATAATTAATTAACGAATGTCGGAGTGTGGATTTATATATATATATATATATATATATTAGTATATATATATAAATAAATGGGTTTTTATATTTAATGGTTAAATATACCATATGTCTGAGTTTGTGCAAAATAGTTTTATTAATTAAAGTAATTATGAAACCATAAGGAAAAAAATAATTAACAGTTAATTACAAGGATTTAACTGTTAAATCACATGGGTGCATTTTGTAAGTATGGTAGCTAAAAATATATCATAATGCTAAACACTAAATCTAATCCTAGCCTCCATCAAGTTTTGCGCAAAAGAGAAGGAGCTGGAACTCCCCTCACGCCGTCCAACGTCGCCGAACCACTTGTCGCCGCCGTTTGCAGCCTCCGACAGCTATCGCTGCCTCGCCAGCCGAAACCCCTCTCACGCGAGCTTCTTGCGTGAACCGTGTGACACTCATGAGCCAAACCGGGAACCGTTAGTCTGATTTTTTTTGCGAGTCGTGTTTCGTGTGACGAGTTCATGTATAGTCATCTATCGTGACGTTCTTTGTACCTGAGTGTTACAACCCGGTTATTCGTCAAAGATATAAAACCCTAACATCCTATAGTTGCGTTTTATATTTATTATTGTCTACACGTTGTGTAATCAGATCACTGTCAGATAAAGTTCCGAACTTTATTATCGTGTGCTATTGTTTACGCTTCTGCCATTGTAAATATGATTTTATAAAGTAATGTTTTAAATGTTAAAACCGGTGCACGATACCCGACAAAAAGGACGAAAATACACTGTCCAACAAGACAACTTACCATTCTGCCTCTGAAAAACTTCATCTAATAGTTGCTTCTTGGCTTCGAGCTAAGAGCCCTTCAAAGAGTATCGTTCCTTCCTTTTCGACCGGCCAACATGATGCCTTTTCCCTTTATCTTTGGGAGATGAAGGCATCGTTATACTACCAGCACAAGCGCTTCCCCAGCCATCGACAGCCTCCACCCCATCTGCATTAATGGCAACGACTGCGATATCAGCCTTTCTAATATATGACTCTTCATACTCCTTGAAGCCTACAGGGTCTTCAACCTTGAAGGGACCACAAATTCTGTTATGACACGTAAGCCCGTGGGTAAAAAAATGTTGTCCTCACCGGTAAGAAATAAGGGAACAATCACATAACACCCTTAAAGAGACCCATAGCCCTCACATAATCATCAAGGGTAAAACCGTAATCCAAACACTATATATAGAAAGAGATGGAGGTAATATTTCCTTATGTTCATACAAAATACACATACATGCACTTTATCTTCTCTATAAAGTATGATACACCGTAAATAAGCAACATTGGAGTCATGTATCACATAATTATAGATCTGATAATACCAGAAGGGAAATAACTACTTTTGTTTTTTATTCGAATAATATAAAAAAATATATTTAAATTACCTCTTTATATATTATCTGTGTTTTGAAGCTCGGGCCAGAATGGCCGGTCGGATCGAGAAACGAGACTTGGGCGATCTGATTATGTGTGTTGAAACGGGCCTGCTGCAACCCAACCGGGTATCCCGGGAACCAGTGGTCGAACCGGAAACTCGACGGTTGGACCAGTTGGCTATTTTAATTTTTTTGTCTTTTAAGTTTGGATTATTATGCTTTTGGATTGCTATGCCTTTGAATTCGTATCTCGTAGCTAATTGTTAGTTTAAAATTATTGGAATTGACTTGTTCATGGTTTTTTAAAGATTAATGGTTGTTCGGATTGATTTATTTTAATAATATTTATGATATCGTCCAGTTTTTAAATCCGATACTACCATAGAATTGGTAAGGAGATGTGTTCCACGTACATTCTAGTCCAGAAAACATCGTATATCATCTTAATCTGGTAAGAAAGTAAAAAGTTAGGCACCTGGTCATTACTTTTTTACTTTGTCACGTTTCAATGTTATTGACGGCTGGATGGTTTATAACGTACGTAACATCACAAACAAAGTTAACACATTTCAAATTCGATCCAAACCCCTTTTTTGTTCTTAAAGCAAAAAACCGACACAGAATCATTCGATCGTGAGGATAACGCAGTTCACAAATTCACCATTCATTTTTCTTCACAGATCAAACAGACATCAATCAATCAGATTTCTGTAATCAAAACCCTAATTTTGGATTGTTAGAGATGAAGATCACAGCGTTGCTAGTATTGAAGTGTGATTCGATTTCAGATGGATCGGATCCCGTCATACTAGCAAACGCGACGGATGTGAGTCATTTTGGCTACTTTCAGAGGGTCACTGTTAAGCAGTTCATCGTCTTTGTTGGCCGAACCGTTGCTAAACGAACACCTCCGGATCAACGCCACTCCGTCCAACACGAAGGTTGTTTAATTTTGTTTTTTACTTTTTGTTTATTCCTTGATTTATTTCATATTTCGTTTGATTGAATGATGTTGCCAGTTTTAATTTTGTGTTAAAGTATTTGTGACAGTTTCAATTTCATAGTTGGGTGTTCAGGGATTATGTAACTAAACATGTGACAGATATTTGAGAGATGTTGGGGTGTTTAGGGATTAGTAAACTCAAATTATACAAAAGGATGGGCTTGATTTATGTACTGTAACAGTCATGATCACGAATTGTTAAAACGGTTTTTTTTTGTAATTGGTTCACAAGGAGGGCGTCACGCCTACCAAGGACGACTTCTTGGTCTCAAAACGCGTGCACTGTGAACCAGCCAGATGATTTGACAAACCCTAAGAGATCGCCTTTCCCGGGAGCTCGCCTGTGGTAGGGACGATTTTTCCATTTATTGATTTGACTACGCCGAGAGGTCGCCTTTGGTAGGTGAGATTTCTCTGTTTCTTGATTTGACTACGCCCTGTGGTAGGGGTGATTTTTACGTTTATTGATTTGACTACATCTAGAGGTTGCCCATGGTAGGGGCAATAACTCCATTCTAGGTTTCACAACCCCTAAGAGGTCCTTTTGACGAGCTTGGTTTTAAATTGTGCGCATAATGCGTGGTGCGTCCATGGTTGTAAAAATCGCTAGGCGCTAGTCGGGCGGTGAGGTAGGGCCTAGGCCTAGGCGGGATTAATCGGATTAGAATTTTTATATGTAATTTTCAGTTTTTTATATATATACACACATTTTTATATGTAATTTTTATAAAAATGTTCATTTTTAAACCACACCAAAGGTTTTCGCCAGAATTTGGCCGGATATTTCAGGTTTTCGCCGGAATGTTCGCCGGACGCGATTTGGAGTGCCTAGCGACTTTTGGACCGACTAGGCCAAAATTAGTCGTTAACGAGCCGCCGGCGCCTAGGCGCGATTTTTACAACACTGGGTGCGCCCGTTGCGCCATTCATAGCGCATTGCGACATCTGATGCGTTGCGTTTACATGATGCGCTAATAATGCGCCGATTTCGCATAATGCAGTCATTGCAAGATACGCTATATTGCGTGCAATATGGAAATTTTTTTTATTTTGCTATTAGGGTCGGATTATTCATTTGAAAATGGGTTTCTGTTTGAATTAGAGTATTAGACCTGCTGTTTGATGTTTGATAATATGTGTTTTATGTTTGATATTTCGTGTTTTTTGTTCCATTGATGTTTTCTGTTTGATAATATGATAGCATGGTATGTTTTCTGTTTGATAGTTAGAGCATTACATTGATGTTTTTGTTTGATAATATGATTACATAATAATTTTACCAATTGTTATGCATAATTAATATTTTAGAATTTTTTTAATAAAGAGCGCATCTCATACGTGATGCGCTCGCATCGCGCATTGGAGTTTTAGACCAAACACATCGGAGCGCATCGCGCAATTTAAAACCAAGGTGACTGGCGATTTCTCCATTTATTGATTTGAGTACACCGAGAGGTCGCCCGTGGTAGGGGCGGTTTCTCCATTTCTGTGTTACCTCGTACTTTTCATCTCCCAGACCCATGGTAGGGGCGATTTCTTCATCTCTGTGTTACCTCGTACTTCTCATCTCCCAGGCCCATGGTAGGGGCGATTTCTCCATTCTTGGTTTGACAACCCTTGAGAGGTCCCCCGTGGTAGGGGCGATTTCTCCATCTCTGTCTTACCTCTTACTTCTCATCTGACTTAGCCAGTGCACACGTTTTAATTCCAAGAAGTTGCCCTTTGTAGGGGCAACAAATGACAACCCCTTGTGAAACAATTACAAGAAAATACCTTCTATGCATGCATTGGATGGATACCGACTTACAAAAGTTTCCATGATCACCTAGTATTCCAACAGCTTGAATGCAAGAAACAAATTTTTGAATGTTTTTGTTAAACTTGTTTTCTCATATCTAATTGAATTTGTTCATTTTTGTGATAGAGTATAAGGTGCATTCGTATAACAGAAATGGTCTGTGTGTGGTGGGCTTCATGGATGATCACTATCCCGTTAGAAGCGCATTCTCTGTTTTGAACAAGGTAAACGAATATGACTTCTATCTTTGTTACTCAGATTTAAGATCAAATACAATTTGAAAATATTATGGATTTATGGTGTCTGTTACATAAATGATGTAAACATAAATGTAAATCAGGTGATAGACGAGTATCAAAAATGCTTTGGTGATTCATGGAGGACCATACAGGCAGATAGTACTCAACCATGGTCTTTTCTCAATGAATCTTTAACTAAGTTTCAGGTACATTCTGTTATTTTTGTTTTATTTTAATCTTTTCGCTTAAAAAATTAGACCCTTTTTCTCTAATATCAAGCTATATAATTGGTTTTCTGTTCTTTCAGGATCCTGCGGAGGCAGATAAGCTGTTGAAAATTCAGAGGGAATTAGATGAAACCAAAATTATCCTTGTAAGCATTCATGTTCTATTTTTTTTTTGTCGTCATAACTGTCTGCAAAAAGGTAACAACAGTTCTTCGACCATATGGTTACAAGAAAGAACCAATGTGGCATGGAGTCGTATGGATAGTTTTGGTTTTGTTCTCTATTTGTCATGATAGTATGGTCAAGGATGATGTATAATTTCTATACCTTAAAAATAAAATAAGCATGTAAAACAAGAAAAAGTTAGGTAAAAAAGAAGCGGGTCAAATTGGTCGGAAGTTGCCAATAGTGTATCTTTAATTCTTCAAACTTTCTAAAACATTTTATTGAAAAAAAAGGTTATTATTGAAAATATATAATTTTATTTTACACTATTTATAAAGATTGGACAACAAATGTTTCGGGTCAATCCAATCTGACACGTATCAGAACTTATCTATTTTGATCCGTTACCCAACCCTCTGACCCGTCATTTCACTACATTTACTTGGCAATTTAAATAATTCTGTCATTTCAAAACTAGTTTTATATGTGACCTGGTGTTATTTTTTTAATATCTGTTCCATCTGCCACAGCATAAAACTATTGACAGTGTTCTCGAACGAGGAGAAAAACTCGACAGTTTAGTTGAGAAGAGTTCAGATCTCAGTGCAGCTTCACAGGTGCATTAACCAAAAACAATCTTGATTCATTATTTGCTTACCAACTTGCAAGTTTGCCTTTCACATAAGATATATTTTAGTTTAAGATTGGTAATAAAGAACACGAGATTAAAGTTATGACATTCAGGAAAAAGAATTTGGAGGTAACCTTAGGGCCTGTTTGGTTCAAACAATCAGATGGAATTGGAATTAAGTCCAACGAAAAATGTGTTTGGTTGGTCCGTGAAAGGAATTGGAATTGGAAAGTTTTCCTACAATCAAATGAATTCACATTCCTTCACATTAGTGAAGGAATTCAAAACATTCCATTGGAATGTTTGAAGATTACCAAAAAGCCCTCTCTTTCTTTCTTTATACCATTCACCGCTGCTACCTTCATCGAATCCAGTTTCCAGTTCAACATATCTAATTATCCATCATCAATCGGTACTACAAACTCCATGGTTACCAGCAGGGGAATCAAACCTGTAAATAGACCCCATAGTCCACATGACCCAATTATCCATCATCGAACAGTACTTCAAACTCCATGGTTACCAGCAACAGGGGAATGGAAGCTATAAATCAACCCTGTGAACCATGATTACATCTCCATGACCCATTAATTTCAGAGCAGCAGGGGAAGCGAACCTGTAAATCAACCGGAACTCAAACTGGTAAATTTTTTTTTTTTTTTTTTTTTTTTTTTTTTTTTTTTTTTTAATCCCTCAATACTGGTAAAAAGGAAAATCGAACCAGAAGACGTAGATTGGCCGGAAAATCAGCCATAAGGCGATGAAGACGACGATAGGCTAGAAAATTGAACCTGTAACCAGTAGGCATGAAGACGATGATCCATGAAAATCGATGTTCCTGCAAGAATCGAATGATGAAGACAGACGATGAAAGCATAGGCCAGAAAATCCACGATGAAGATGAACGGTGAAGGCAACAATCTTGCATGGTTGTTAGGGCTGCAAACAATCGACTAGTTATATTTCTTTTTAGGGGGGTAAGGGGTAATTATGTCTTTAAAGTTTTTGTACATTCCAATTCCCTTTACAATTTTACCAACCAAACATATTAATATTTTTAAAATGAATACATTCAAATTCCATTTCCAATTCCTTTACAAAATGTTCCGTGAACCAAACACCCCCTTAGTTTCATTAGCAAATATGTGTTGTAAGTGAAGGCATAGAAAAGAACAATGTGGAGGTAACCTTGGTATCATTAGCAAATATGTGTTGTAAGTGAAGGTATAGAAAAGATGTTCTGTGCTTAAGTGAAGGTATAGAAAAGATTGTTCTGTGCTTGAAGAGTGGTTTGGGCATACCGATTAGCAAAAGAATCTTCCTAAGTGAACGATTCCAATGGTCATGCGTGTAATAGATAACATATGTATAAAAAAAAGTCATGTGGTAATTTAACCAATGGCCGATATCTATACCGGTGATTTAACCAATGAGAGTCCAAGCTTTTACTTTTGTTACCAAAGGCACTATAAGTCACATAATCATCATAGATTTACACTTAATTTTCACTTGATTTTGCTTGGAATGATGATATTATGAACGAAATGGAGTGGAAATCAAGTGTAAATATACGATGATTATGCTATCGGGATTACCCCTTGACAACGAAAGTGAAAGTTAGGAGTGTCACTGGTTAAATTGTGAGTATGGATTATTGTTGGCCAGTGAGTCATAGTTTGGATTATTAAAATCTAATTTGTCTAATAATAATAATAATAATAATCAGGAATGAAAAGAGATCTTATATTTTGTTTGAGCTTATGATCAGGGGGTTGTAACATTTTCCTGAGGCATAATGACTGTAAATAACCATTAGTAGCGCAGTTGGCAAGTTTGACCCATTACTTAAGGTTAGGTCAAATCAGGTTGTTTTTATCCCAAACCGGTCAAATTAGTTTTTTCTTTAAATATTTAGATGATTAATGTAATAATATTGTTTTTAAATTATGCTCCACACATTACACATCAACTGTTTACAAATTGAGGAAAAGGTGTTTGTGGGTCAACCCAACCATTCCTGCCTGACCTGCTCTGTATTAAAATGATCTGTTTTGACCCGTTATACAATCACTGCTTGTATTCAGCGTCTCTTTTGATCTTTTCATATATGTTTTAATTGCTAAATCATCCCCAAGTGATAGATAAATAACAAGAATCATTTTGTTGATTGTCGACGAAACAGATGTTCTACAAGCAGGCGAAGAAGACGAATCAATGCTGCACAATATTATGAGAAGTTTCCATATGCTTTAAAAGTAATATGTCCCTTTTTCATGTATTAACCGTTCGGAGATGCCGATGTTTGATGGAGAGAAACATTGTAAACATAATATTGAATGCTACTATGTTTTGCTTTGTCTTGTTGTTGCCATGTATCATAATGTTTATGTTTATGTTATTTAGTATTATGCATTTTACATATATTTGTTATGTCATTTCAAGCCCAAATGCATCTTCCAGATCTATCATTTTATGGTTTAGGATTGTAACAAGCTATTCACTTTTATTATTTTTCGTATTTTGAATACTGCATATCTTTATTATCTTTAATAAGTTCTTACATACTAATGATTTATTAAAAGGAAACGGTTCAAATCTTCCATGTAACCATATTGTTTTGTCTAGTCCGGTTGGCCCATGCTCATTTTTTAACCATAGTTATATGTATTTACATAAAGAGCTTCTAGCCTAGTGACATCAGAGCGTATTCATGATAGTGTTTCTCTTCAAATGGTTGAAAATTTTAGTCCCATAATAAATAAAAGTACAGATTTAGAAATAAGATTAGTGGTTGTGTAGAATGAAGTTATATGTGTTTTTGAGTTAAATGTTAGAATATTAGATTTTTTTTAATGAGGAGCTGGCCCGGTTTACAAAACTAAGTTATATGTATTTTTATTTTATTATATTAAAACTAAGGTATGCAATTTCTAGTTTTTAATTTACTGTTTTAATCTAAACAAGATTACCAAACAGAGAGCATGATCATATTCAAGATCTTTGATGTTTACAATAGATCCTATGCATAATAAAAACGTTTCAACACTTAAAACTATAAGATTTTAACATGAGAGTAAACTTATTTTTAAAATATAATGAACAATTACATTAGATGTCTTTAGTATTATATAATAACTTTATTTAAGAATGAGTAAACTGCAATTTACACCTCTGTGGTTTATGTTTGCTTGCAGTTTGCATCCATGTGGTTTATGATCGATAACACTTTGCAACACTGTTTTAAAAAAAAGTGCAATTTGCCCTCCTGTGGTTTGGTTTCTCTCTCTCTCTTTGCACCCCTGCCGTTAATATCACTGTTAATCTTTTAACACCGTTAGGGGCATTAAAGACTTTTCACCGAAAAGTGAAAACCTATCTAAATTTGCACCACTCTGCTTTTGTTTCATTCTCACTTTGCATCCCTCCATTCCCGTATTCCGTCTGTCGCCGCCTCCATTCCCGTATTCCGTCCGCCGCACTCGCCGTAAAGCGTCAAACGACACCACCGCTGTCCCCATCGACAAGAAAAGATGGACTACACGCTTCTTGATGTTTATATCGAGACACTAGTGATCAAAGGTAACGATTTTTCTACCTGAAATTTGATCCAAAAACCACATGAAAATCGATTTTTGTTGCAGCCGGAATCAAGGTAACCCGGTCTTTAACCCACGCGGAGGATCGGCCTGTTACCCCGCGGCTGATCGTCCATTTGAAAATCAGCTTGTTGTTTTTTCATAACCTGAACTTTTCGTTCAGGTATGAACGGGTCGAAGAGGTCGGAGGTCCCTGAAACAAGTTGATCGGAGATGAAGGTCGGAGGCAGAGATGGCGATGGCGTCGGTCGATGTTTTTTGGTATGTTACCTGGCGTCGAAATGACCGTTTAAATTAAGTATTTTCGTTAGTTAGTTGATGCTTTTTGTTGGTCAGAAAATGTAACCGTGTTTCATCGTCTCCGACCATTAGATTTTGATCGGAAAATGTAAATACAACTATATTAACCGGGTTTTTAGCTCGTTTTTTTGTTGTTTCTTGGATATTTTGGCCAATGTGATAATCGGAGATGCTAATCGGAATTAGATTTCATCGGTATTGTTCACCGGAAAACATGTATTGTTCACCGGAAAAACAGGGTGTTCACCGGAGAAGAAGAGGGTAATTTTGGGGTTAGGTCACGGGAGTGACAACCGGCAAATTCAGGTCAATACCCGTCCCCGTCTCTGTCATAATTTGCATACATTATATTCATGTTAGACTTAATTGTGGTTAATTAAGGTCATTTCATAAATAGGAAAGTCCATTCATAACATTTCACGCGTCGCTAATGCGATAAATTACCGGGTCACACGCAGTATGACCGGCACACACGAACGTTGGTGATAATTAATATTTATGTTTTAATAAATATTCTGAGATGTTACAACATTATTTTAGAACCTAAATATATGTGTGTATTTATTTATTTCAACTTAGTATTTTAACGCGCGTCCCTATCGTTTCACTGGTATATCTTATTTTAAACGCGCTATTTCGCTATATTAATTTACTAAACTTATAGTTACATGTTAGTAAACCACTAAATATATATGTAAAATTTTATTTAAATTCGGTTTTAATAAAAAGTGACTTTTATCGCTTCTAACTTATACCCGTTACCACCCTAATACCCATTTGATTTATTTTAAACTAAGAACCACATTTTACCAATTTAAACACTTAATAATTCACCAACTTTTTCTCTCAATTCTTTCACTTCCATCAAGATTTCAAACAAATCCCAACACCATATTGTTGGACTTGAACCTCCTACGTACACATACCTAACATTCCCATTTTTATGAAAATTTTGAATAAAAAGCCTCTCCCTTTTTAACACTTTCTGCTAATCTAGTCTACCCTCACACACACACAATTCAACTACTTTGACTTGTTAGAAAATCCCAAGAATTGCCCTATTGGTGTTAGTACTTTAAACAAGGCACATAAAAACCCACTTTGACCATTAACCAAAAAAAAAAATTGGACTCAAGACCCACCCCCGTATGACCGAACCTTGAACCCCACCACCCCCCATGTGTTGACTATATTAATGAGCTAACCTTTCATATCACATACACAAAACAAAATACAATCCCCACTCTCCCACGATTGCTCTCAAACTTACGGCTCCCACTCCACACCTTAACTTAGACATTTTTCAAACCTTAGTCAAGGATTCAAGGTGTTCCAATTCTCCTTAGGTGAAGTTCAAGTGGTCTCTTGGTGTCTTTCAAGCAACCTACAATTCCTTCATTTTCCTTGCTTGCTACTAGTGAGGACACTCTCTTATTTATACTTACTAATTATTTATTGCTATGTTTCACAACCCACTAGTTTTATGTAACCATTTTTGCCCCAACAAAGTGATATTTGTTAAAAATGATGTTTTTTGTTACATACTAATACTTACAAGAGTTATGTTTTTACATACACATACTAATTATTGCTATATAGTGGTTCATAAGATTAAATAAAATGTACGTGTTGGTGATTTGTGTTTATGCTTGATTATTTCAATTATTGGAAATTACTATACTAAAGGAAAACTAAGCTTATGTTTAAACTTGGAATTGTCGTCAAGTGCGTTTATTTATGTCCATGGGTACTAGTAAACATTAGTAGTTGATAATATGTATGTGTTAGGGTTCTTACAAGTTTATGAATTAATTGTTAGTTATGACAAGTTGGTAGAAACTTTGAAAGTAAATACTTTGATAAATTGGGTACTTGAATTATTATGGATTTTGGCTAATACATATATATTATGTATTTTGGTCATATAGGAGTTGGATTTAACCCCTAGTCTTAATTTAAAAAAAAAGAATATATATTATTTTACAAATATATATCAAGAGTGGTAATTATATAAAAAGGGATACTTGTATGTTGGTTGTTTTCAAAATGATTTTCATAAGCATAAATTTACATCTATTATTTTCAAGACTAAAAACTAATTTTATAAATATATATACATGTATATTTATATTTTAGTCAAATACGTAAACCGACATTATTTTTGTTAGTGTTATTATTTCTCAAATTATATTTGATAGAAATAATATAAATATTATTTTATTTAGGTATATGTCGTGTTTCAAAAAAATATTACTTTAAATAAATATATATAAAACATATTTATTTATCGTTCGTAACGAGTTGCGACTCGAGTCGAGTCAAAATATTATTTTACAAATCAAACCGTGGGTTGATGCTAAGTTACAAGTATTCATGGACACACTTGAAGAAAAATGTAGTTTATATTTATTTCATGTAAATATATATTTTGGATAACAAATACATATCTCCAACGGGTCGTCGAGTCATACGGAATTTCATAACGAAACTAAGTTGGGTGAAACGGTTACATAACTCACTTACACACGGATACATTACTTAGACCTTAAGGTGTCTTATATATTCTAGGGCACGCGTAGGTCGGTTTACTCTCGGACTTTTGCTACTTACACGCTTACGGTACTCACGCGTCAGGTGAGTTTTCACGGCCCCATTTTACTTATTTTCCTTTTGGGGGAGATTACATGCATACTTACTGTTTTCATTGGACACAATTTCACTTACATGATTTCACATATTACATAAGCGGTTTCATATCGTATTAAGTCCTCTCAAACTGGACCGTTAGTTTCGTTTCTAAGCGAGGTAATCATGGATAGATCTATTTGGGTTTGACAACCCCCACCCGCTTTAGTCGCGCTAACTTTGATCGGAGGTCAAAACGGGTGCATCATTGACCTAATCACCCCATGCATACGATAGGTATGGTAGAGGCATTACATTACATTACTGTTACAGTCTAGCTTCGGTTTCGGTGTGCTTATGGTAATATTGTAGTATTGTCTGTACAATAATCAAATCATTGAAAGTTTTGTGGTCCATTACAACGATTTACTTTTACATTTAAACCTGTGAACTCACCAACATTATTGTTGACTCGTTTAAGCATGTTTTCTCAGGTCGTTAAGCTTGCACGGGATTAGGGTGCACATCATGCATGAAGTCTTTTGATGTTCCCATGACAATGAACATTTGCTTGTCTTTTGCTTGGCATTGTATTTTCAAAACAATTTATTTTCCTCCCGCATTACTTTCCGCATTAACTCTGTAAAACAATGTTATATTTTGGAACGATTTGGAATGCATGATTTTCAAAACCATATAGAGGTCGTTCTATGTAATCAGTGACGATGATCCATGACCGTCGCGCCCCGCGGGAAACCGCCGTGGTTGGGGTGTGACAGATTGGTATCAGAGCCATTGGTTATAGCGAACTAAGTTGCATTTAGTGGGCTTAGACTATAACCGTAGTCTCATAACATTTACATTACCGCATACACACACTGCATACTTATGTTACATAGTATTTCGAATATTGCCTTGTCACAGATATGACTTCAGTAGACCCGATTGTTATATACGCTTCTGACGAGGAGTACACACCCGCGACCCCACCATCACCACCATCTGGGACACCACCAGCGTCGCCGCCTGCACCCGTACCGGAGGTAAGTTACGAGACCGACCCGGAGGAGGCGTCCGGAGAGTCAGCTACTGACAGCACAGGCGGAGCGGCCGCCGGGAGTGACAGCACGAGCTCCGGAGAGACGGTGCCTCGCTCGGTGATCTTCGGAGAGTCTTCTTCAGGAGAGAGTACCCCAGTTTCGACACGACGAGCTCCTACACCACCGAGTCCCGTACCATCAGCCCCACCTGTCCTTCGTACCGGAGCTAAGACGAGGCAGACTGCTAGGAAGCAGGTCCCCATACTAGGGAAGAGGCCCGCACTATCACCACCAGCACCTGCCGGCGAGGCCGCAGGGACTGACGACACTCCACGAGAGCCTCCGCGGAAGAAGACTTTGGCTTTTGCGAAGAAGCAGACATGGATGCCACACACCCTCAATGGGTGGTTGGAGGAGGAAGATTTACCTTCTACCCATGAGATTGGTGAGCCCTCCACCGCACCACTACCAATGTCGTACTATGAGGAGCCCGTGGAGCGCACTATCCCTATCCTTGTTTCTCGTGGCATGCGACACGAGCACGATATGCAGAACCTGCAGGGCGAGATCAGAGCTCTCCAGGAGGACGAGAGGATTCAGACTGTGACAGGACGACTAGAGCAGGTAGCTGAGGTACGACGGAAGTCCGAAGGGATGCGTTGTCATATGTATTAAAGTCGCTGTTTATGATTGTTTAATTTTTAACAAAGCAATTTATACAATTCAGGAACAGAGCACAATGCGAGGGGCTGTTCATTTAAGTCCTTCCTCAACTGCAAACCTCATACTTTCAATGGGTCTGAGGGGGCAGTTGGAATGGTTCGATGGATAGAGAAGGCAGAGTCTGTCTTCAGCATGAGTAACTGCACTGCGGACAGTAGAGTCAAGTTCGCCTCTGGCACATTTGAAGGGCAGGCACTATCATGGTGGAACTCTCATGTTCAGACATTGGGTCTGGATGTCGCCAATGCGATACCTTGGGAGGATTTCAAGGGGATGCTGAAAGAAGAGTATTGCCCTCGCAGTGAACTGCAAAAGATAGAGCAAGAGTTTTGGAATTTAACCATGGAGGGTGCTGATATGAACACTTATACCACCAAATTTCATGACTATGCACGCTTGTGTCCACACATGGTGACCCCTGAATTCAAAAGGATTGAAAGGTACATTTGGGGTCTAGCACCTCAAATCCAAAGCATGGTAACTTCTGCTGAACCCGCTACAATCCAGAGCGCAGTGAGACTTGCTCACCACTTGACTGATCAAGCAGTTCGCCAGGGTGTTTTGGTGAAAAAGGGTTCCTTTGTGAGAAGCGCTGACAACAAGAGGAAATGGGATAATAATCATGGCAAGACCTTTGTACCCCCAGTTCAGAAGAGACAAGAAACAGTTAAGGCCTTTGCTGCAGGCCCAACTGAGAAGAGACCAAGAGGTGGGTAAACCGGGAACCTACCTAAGTGTAACAAGTGTGGTTTTCACCACGTGGGTACATGTGAAGACTCTAAGTGCCAGAAATGCAAGAGGTTCGGCCATGCAACTAAAAATTGCCGAACTACTGAGCCAGCCGCCAACCGTGGTTGCTTCGAATGCGGGAGTACTGCACACTTCCGCAAGGATTGCCCAAAACTGAAGAACCACGGGGGCAGTAATGCGCACGGTAGAGCCTTTGTGATAGGAGCAGGAGAAGCCCGTCAAGATCCGAACATTGTTACGGGTACGTTTCTCATTAATGATCACTATGCTTCTATTTTGTTCGATACGGGTGCCGATAAGAGTTTTGTGTCTAGCGAATTTAGTCCATTGCTCGGTATTAAACCAATCATGTTAACTAGTAAGTATACCATAGAGTTAGCCGATGGTAAGCTAATTGAAACCGATAAAGTAATTCAAGGGTGTACTTTGAATTTGGCGGATCACCCTTTTGTCATAGATTTACTGCCTGTAACGCTTGGAAGTTTTGACATCGTCATTGGGATGGATTGGTTGTCAAAGAATCGAGCTGAAATCGTTTGTCGTGAAAAGATTGTTCGTATTCCGCTTCCGAATGGGGAAACACTTTCGATTCAAGGAGAAAGGAGCGGTACTACGCTAAGGATCATTACTTGTATGAAGGCCCGGAAGTGCTTACGAAAGGGCTATCATGCAATCTTGGCGCACGTAATAGAAAAGCCAACGGGGGAGAGAAAAGTCGAGGATATACCGATCGTTCGAGACTACCCTGAAGTCTTTCCCGAAGACTTGCCCGGACTTCCACCTCCGAGACGAGTCGAGTTTCGAATTGACCTGGTACCCGGAGCCGCACCGATTGCGCGATCACCTTACCGGCTAGCGCCATCGGAAATGCAAGAATTGTCTAACCAACTACAGGAGTTGTTAGACAAGGGATTCATAAGACCGAGTTTCTCGCCTTGGGGAGCCCCGGTCTTGTTTGTCAAGAAGAAGGATGGATCCTTCCGAATGTGCATCGATTACCGGGAATTAAACAAGCTGACTATTAAGAACCGGTATCCACTTCCGAGGATCGATGACTTGTTCGACCAACTTCAAGGATCCAGTTATTATTCGAAGATCGACTTACGTTCAGGATACCATCAGTTACGAATTCAAGAGGAGGATGTTCCTAAGACCGCGTTTCGGACTCGTTACGGTCACTACGAGTTTATGGTCATGCCGTTTGGGTTAACCAATGCACCAGCTGTATTCATGGACCTCATGAATAGAGTGTGCAAGCCCTACCTGGATAAATTCGTGATTGTTTTCATCGACTACATCTTGATATACTCACAAACTCAAGAAGAGCACGAGCATCATTTGAGACTAATATTGGAATTACTTAAGAACGAGAAGTTGTACGCTAAATTCTCGAAATGTGATTTCTGGATTCGAGAGGTGCAATTTCTCGGGCATGTGGTCAACGAGAAGGGTATACATGTTGACCCGTCCAAGGTTGAAGCGATAAAGAATTGGAAAGCACCGAAGACTCCGACTGAGGTGCGACAATTCCTAGGTCTGGCAGGCTACTACAGACGGTTTATCGAAAATTTCTCCAAGATAGCCCAGCCAATGACGACCTTAACCCAGAAAGACAAGAAGTTTGATTGGGGTGAAAAGCAAGAAGCAGCTTTTCAGCTGTTGAAATAGAAACTATGTTGTGCTCCTATCTTGTCACTTCCAGAAGGAACAGACGGATTTGTGGTATACTGTGACGCATCACACCAAGGTCTTGGTTGCGTATTGATGCAACACGACAAGGTTATTGCTTACGCGTCCCGACAACTAAAAGTACATGAGAAAAATTACACCACCCATGACTTAGAACTGGGAGCCGTAGTTTTTGCACTCAAGATCTGGAGGCATTACCTGTACGGTACTAGATGTACTATTTTCACTGACCACAAGAGTCTCCAGCACATCTTTGACCAGAAAGAGTTAAACATGAGGCAACGCAGATGGGTCGAGTTACTTAACGACTACGACTGCGAGATTCGCTATCATCCTGGTAAGGCAAACGTCGTAGCAGATGCCTTGAGTAGAAAGGAACGAACCAAAACTCTACGAGTGCGAGCATTGGGGATGACAATTCACACGAGTTTAACCACTCAAATTCGCGATGCTCAATTAGAAGCACTCAAGGAGCAAAACCTGAAAGATGAGTCCTTACGGGGTATGGACAAGCAATTTGAGATCAAATCCGATGAAACCCGTTACTTCATGGATCGGATTTGGGTGCCAAGTTTTGGGAGCTTAAGGGATTTAGTAATGGACGAAGCACACAAGTCCAGGTACTCGATTCACCCAGGCTCTGACAAGATGTATCAGGATCTCAAGGAACTTTACTGGTGGCCCAACATGAAAGCTGACATCGCCACCTACGTTAGTAAGTGTCTGGCATGTTCAAAAGTCAAGACTGAATATCAGAAACCGTCAGGGTTACTACAACAACCAGAGATTCCACAATGGAAGTGGGAGCAGATTTCCATGGATTTCATCACAAAGTTACCCAAGACATCCGGTGGTTATGATACGATTTGGGTAATTGTCGACCGACTGACAAAGTCTGCACACTTCTTGCCGATTAAGGAAACTGATAAGATGGAAAGGTTGACCAGAATTTATCTCAAGGAGGTTGTCTCGAGACATGGAGTGCCAATCTCCATCATTTCAGATCGAGATAGCCGATTCACCTCTAGGTTCTGGCAATCTCTACAGAAAGCATTGGGTACAAGATTGGATATGAGTACCGCGTATCACCCCCAAACTGATGGCCAAAGTGAAAGGACTATTCAGACTTTGGAGGACATGCTTAGAGCTTGTGTGATTGATTTCGGGAACAAATGGGATACTCATCTACCATTGGTTGAGTTCTCTTACAACAACAGTTATCACACTAGCATCAAAGCCGCACCTTTTGAAGCACTGTATGGACGAAAGTGTCGATCACCTTTATGCTGGACAGAAGTTGGGGATAGCCAGCTTACTGGGCCAGAGATCATTCATGAAACAACAGAGAAGATCGTCCAGATTCGGGACAGACTTAAGGCCGCGCGTGATCGTCAGAAGAGTTACGCTGACGTGAGACGCAAACCATTGGAATTCCAGGTTGGAGATAAGGTTTTACTCAAAGTCTCACCTTGGAAGGGAGTTATTCGCTTCGGCAAGCGTGGTAAGCTAAACCCAAGATACATCGGACCGTTCGAAATCCTTGCAAGGGTTGGTCCCGTAGCTTACAAGCTTAAGCTGCCGCAAGCACTCAGTGGTGTTCACGCAACTTTCCACGTGTCAAATCTGAAAAAGTGTTTATCAGACGAGACACAGGTCTTACCACTTGAGGAAATCCAGGTTGATGATCGACTCCATTTCGTCGAAGAACCAGTTGAGATCATGGACCGTGAGGTCAAGAGAATGAAACAGAGTCGTAGCCCCATAGTAAAAGTTCGGTGGAACTCTAGACGAGGACCAGAGTTTACTTGGGAACGCGAGGACCAGATGAAGCACAAGTACCCGTAGTTGTTTGAAACTGCACAAGTCACTAGCTGAATTTCGGGACGAAATTCTTTTTAACATGGGGAGTATGTGACAACCGGCAAATTCAGGTCAATACCCGTCCCCGTCTCTGTCATAATTTGCATACATTATATTCATGTTAGACTTAATTATGGTTAATTAAGGTCATTTCATAAATAGGAAAGTCCATTCATAACATTTCACGCGTCGCTAATGCGATAAATTACCGGGTCACACGCAGTATGACCGGCACACACGAACGTTGGTGATAATTAATATTTATGTTTTAATAAATATTCTGAGATGTTACAACATTATTTTAGAACCTAAATATATGTGTGTATTTATTTATTTCAACTTAGTATTTTAACGCGCGTCCCTATCGTTTCACTGGTATATCTTATTTTAAACGCGCTATTTCGCTATATTAATTTACTAAACTTATAGTTACATGTTAGTAAACCACTAAATATATATGTAAAATTTTATTTAAATTCGGTTTTAATAAAAAGTGACTTTTATCGCTTCTAACTTATACCCGTTACCACCCTAATACCCATTTGATTTATTTTAAACTAAGAACCACATTTTACCAATTTAAACACTTAATAATTCACCAACTTTTTCTCTCAATTCTTTCACTTCCATCGAGATTTCAAACAAATCCCAACACCATATTGTTGGACTTGAACCTCCTACCTACACATACCTAACATTCCCATTTTTATGAAAATTTTGAATAAAAAGCCTCTCCCTTTTTAACACTTTCTGCTAATCTAGTCTACCCTCACACACACACAATTCAACTACTTTGACTTGTTAGAAAATCCCAAGAATTGCCCTATTGGTGTTAGTACTTTAAACAAGGCACATAAAAACCCACTTTGACCATTAACCAAAAAAAAAATTGGACTCAAGACCCACCCCCGTATGACCGAACCTTGAACCCCACCACCCCCCATGTGTTGACTATATTAATGAGCTAACCTTTCATATCACATACACAAAACAAAATACAATCCCCACTCTCCCACGATTGCTCTCAAACTTACGGCTCCCACTCCACACCTTAACTTAGACATTTTTCAAACCGTAGTCAAGGATTCAAGGTGTTCCAATTCTCCTTAGATGAAGTTCAAGTGGTCTCTTGGTGTCTTTCAAGCAACCTACAACTCCTTCATTTTCCTTGCTTGCTACTAGTGAGGACACTCTCTTATTTATACTTACTAATTATTTATTGCTATGTTTCACAACCCACTAGTTTTATGTAACCATTTTTGCCCCAACAAAGTGATATTTGTTAAAAATGATGTTTTTTGTTACATACTAATACTTACAAGAGTTATGTTTTTACATACACATACTAATTATTGCTATATAGTGGTTCATAAGATTAAATAAAATGTACGTGTTGGTGATTTGTGTTTATGCTTGATTATTTCAATTATTGGAAATTACTATACTAAAGGAAAACTAAGCTTATGTTTAAACTTGGAATTGTCGTCAAGTGCGTTTATTTATGTCCATGGGTACTAGTAAACATTAGTAGTTGATAATATGTATGTGTTAGGGTTCTTACAAGTTTATGAATTAATTGTTAGTTATGACAAGTTGGTAGAAACTTTGAAAGTAAATACTTTAATAAATTGGGTACTTGAATTATTATGGATTTTGGCTAATACATATATATTATGTATTTTGGTCATATAGGAGTTGGATTTAACCCCTAGTCTTAATTTAAAAAAAAAGAATATATATTATTTTACAAATATATATCAAGAGTGGTAATTATATAAAAATGGATACTTGTATGTTGGTTGTTTTCAAAATGATTTTCATAAGCATAAATTTACATCAATTATTTTCAAGACTAAAAACTAATTTTATAAATATATATACATGTATATTTATATTTTAGTCAAATACGTAAACCGACATTATTTTTGTTAGTGTTATTATTTCTCAAATTATATTTGATAGAAATAATATAAATATTATTTTATTTAGGTATATGTCGTGTTTCAAAAAAATATTACTTTAAATAAATATATATAAAACATATTTATTTATCGTTCGTAACGAGTTGCGACTCGAGTCGAGTCAAAATATTATTTTACAAATCAAACCGTGGGTTGATGCTAAGTTACAAGTATTCATGGACACACTTGAAGAAAAATGTAGTTTATATTTATTTCATGTAAATATATATTTTTGGATAACAAATACATATCACCAACGGGTCGTCGAGTCATACGGAATTTCATAACGAAACTAAGTTGGGTGAAACGGTTACATAACTCACTTACACACGGATACATTACTTAGACCTTAAGGTGTCTTATATATTCTAGGGCACGCGTAGGTCGGTTTACTCTCGGACTTTTGCTACTTACACGCTTACGGTACTCACGCGTCAGGTGAGTTTTCACGGCCCCATTTTACTTATTTTCCTTTTGGGGGAGATTACATGCATACTTACTGTTTTCATTGGACACAATTTCACTTACATGATTTCACATATTACATAAGCGGTTTCATATCGTATTAAGTCCTCTCAAACTGGACCGTTAGTTTCGTTTCTAAGCGAGGTAATCATAGATAGATCTATTTGGGTTTGACAACCCCCACCCGCGTTAGTCGCGCTAACTTTGATCGGAGGTCAAAACGGGTGCATCATTGACCTAATCACCCCATGCATACGATAGGTATGGTAGAGGCATTACATTACATTACTGTTACAGTCTAGCTTCGGTTTCGGTGTGCTTATGGTAATATTGTAGTATTGTCTGTACAATAATCAAATCATTGAAAGTTTTGTGGTCCATTACAACGATTTACTTTTACATTTAAACCTGTGAACTCACCAACATTATTGTTGACTCGTTTAAGCATGTTTTCTCAGGTCGTTAAGCTTGCACGGGATTAGGGTGCACATCATGCATGAAGTCTTTTGATGTTCCCATGACAATGAACATTTGCTTGTCTTTTGCTTGGCATTGTATTTTCAAAACAATTTATTTTCCTCCCGCATTACTTTCCGCATTAACTCTGTAAAACAATGTTATATTTTGGAACGATTTGGAATGCATGATTTTCAAAACCATATAGAGGTCGTTCTATGTAATCAGTGACGATGATCCATGACCGTCGCGCCCCGCGGGAAACCGCCGTGGTTGGGGTGTGACAACGGGTGTTATTGTTTTTCATTACAAAATATAACGGCAGGGGTGCAAAGAGAGAGAGAAACCAAACCAAAGGGGGGAAAATTGCACTTCTTTTAAAATAGGGTTGCAAAGTGTTAGCGAACATAAACCACAGGGTGCAAAATTGCAGTTTACTCTTTAAGAATATGAAAACTACACAGATAGTCCAAACTTTTGCACATATGTCACACGTTTGGTCCTCAACTTGGATGCAAGTTTAAATTTTCTTATAAATGTGTGTAAAATGATGAAAATACTCTTATCACTTTCATTAAAAAAACCTAGTTACAAACAACTTGAATCACCACCAGCACACCATAAAACCAACACCACATCTCCTACAACCACCATCGAAAACCATCGGCTACAACCATTGTCAATAACCACCGCCAACAACCACCGCTTGTAACTACCATGGAACCACCACTCCCCCCCTCTCAACCCGATCATCTTCCTCGTCAAGCCATCCCGTCACCACCGTTCCACCCAAAATCCGGCCATCATCGCCACCTTTGAACTAGCGGCCCCCTCCGCTAGCGACCCACTCGTCTACAACAGCCGCCCCCTCCGCCAGCCACCACCTTGCCTGCATCAGCCACCACTTCGCTTTGAGAGTGTATGAATCGTCAAGAGAGAATGGTGGTGGTGGTGCTTTCACTGGTTTAAGATCTAGGGTTTTGTGTTTGTATAAATGATTTTTTTTAATTTTAATTTTTTTAATATAAGATTATTTTGATCATTTTTCAAAATATTTAACATAATAGTTAACTATCATAAATGTGTGCAAAAAATTGGATTATCTGTCTATTTTTTCATACTTTTGAAAACAATAAGAACCATCTGTGTACTTTTTTCTTTATTTAATTACTTAGTTTTGAAGAATATTTTTTTTCTAAAAAGACGAATTTCTATTCTTATGTCGGACATTGACCCTATACCTTCAAACCTAGATATTTCAAGAGGTTTTGTCTCTTAATGTTTCTTATGTTTCATACATGATCTAAACCAACAACTTTACGAGCAAACCAATTCCGTTGATTTTGACAAAATTCTAGACGAAACAACTAGTTACAATTTTAGAAAACAACAAACAAACCTACCAATTTAACAGTCTAACATTTTACGGTTTAGATTCAATTTTTTTGAAGCCGGGTGTCTCAATCGAAGCAATCGTTACACCTCTAGACAAGAGCAAATGTCTATCCTTATTTCCCATCAATAGCTTAACTGTAAGTGAAATTTTACTGGTTATGTCGGTTCATGTTAAAACTTTTCAAATAAAAAAATTTAAATAGTAATTATAATCCCATTTGGATAACATTTTATTCCAAAATGAAAAGAAACCAAATCAAACAGCCAAACCAATAACAAAACCGTTTAAATCTCCGGTTAAAATCATAAAAAAGTAACTGAAGAAGACTCAGATTCGCCTTTATTCAGACAAGAATCGCCACCCTATGACCACCGGCACCGCCGTGTCTGAGTTTTGTCTGTGAATCAATCGTCACAGTCTCCATTAAAACACACACAATTAGAGATTAAAGATCATCGGCAGAAGAAACGAATCGGAAAGGAGTAATCTCTGTGCGTGTTTTCATTCCTCCTGCCTCGTACTTAAACTAATGAGATTTTCTTTTCCGGCTTTCTGTCGGCGTTCGCTCTTATAGGTCACCTGGTGGTAAGTCATTAGACCTAATACCTTCTGGGCCTTATTGGGCAAAAGCCCAACAATTTAATCAAATGGGCCAGATATGAAGGAATGATTTATTTCTTACTTTCAAAAGTATTTAAATGGTGGTAAGTAATTGATAAAAAACCGAAAACAGTTGAATGATTCTGTTTTCGGTTTTTCGGGTTTATTTGGTTTTAATTTTTTTAGGTTTATTTGTTAATAGAACCGAACCATATTGGGAATTTTTTAAACAAACCGAATTCAATTCGGTTCGGTTTCGATTAAAAACTGAACAAACCGTTTTCAAACCAAATAACATTTTTGTCTAGTTTGGTTTTTTGGTAAGGTGGCGAGGAGAGGATGGATTTGGAGGCGGCGAGGAGGGTGGGTTGCAAATTCACTATATGGTTAAGTTTTTTTTTGGTTACGTATATGGTTTGATTTTTGGTTTTTTTTGGATCAACCGGATTATGTAACGTACAAATAGAGAGGTGCATAAACCGGATTTTGGACCTAACCGGTTTGATTTTCAAATTGGTTTAGTTTCGGTTAAAGCAAGTCAAAAACGGTTCTAGCCCAAACCGAGAAAAGATCTTATATATTTTTTTGAGCTTGTGATCAATTGGTTTAGTTTCGAGAAAAGATCTAAAAGTGTCAAATTAGTCAAATCAAGATATTCATCTAAAAGGAGAGCAAGCCAAGGAGTTTGAAATCCACTTATAGTCTACTTTATTTTACACAATATCTAAGACTGTTTTCTTTAAACATTTAAATGATTATTATAACATTGTTTTTAAACCGTTTGAAACAAGTTTTTAAGGGAAAAATATGAATCAATAGGAACCGGCTCGGTTTCGGTCAACACAAGTCAAAACCAATTCTGGCCCAAATCGATTGGTTTGATACCAGTTTTTAAGGTAAAAAATTCAAACCAATAGGAACCCGTTTGTATCGAATTGGAACCGGAGCAACTTTAAAAAACAAAAACAATTTTCTAGCATTTTCAGATCTAGAGGTGCATATCCAACCCAGTTACGACCCAAACACGGTTCGGGTTCAACCCGATTGTCACCCAACCCGGTTCCAACCTGTTCTAACCCTCCAGTCAACCTGATTGTCACCCAACCCGGTTCCAACCTGTTCTAACCCTCCAGTCAACCTGATTGTCACCCAACCCGGTTCCAACCTGTTATAACCCACCAGTTCCAAACCGGGTCGAACCCTCTCAAGAACCCAACCCGATCCGGTTTCAACCCGGTTCGGGTTAGGTTTTCGACCCGATATGTGCATCTCTATTCAGAATTGAGTGCTAAAAAACATTATGGTTGTGATATAAATATTTTAAATACTTTGTGGATAAATCGAGTTTTTGTCGTTTTCTTCTCTATCTCTCGTGTTGAAAAACAGATCTCATTTTGATTTTTCTTTATAGTACACAATAAAAACTTTGTTACAAATCACAAGATGGATTAGGAAAATTGGATCCAAATAGAATGAACAATCTGAATGAGAACATCGGGAAGGATAAAAAATTAAGCGATAACAAATTTAACCGGAAGGCATAAACGACGTATGAATCAATCGGTATCACAATCAAAACATTGAATACGCAAATTTAACCGGAACGCATAAACGACATATGAATCAATCTGTATCACAATAAAAGCGTTGAATATGCCGAGAACTTTGAAGTAACATATGTATTTGTAGATTCAGGCACCGGAATGAGGTTATTAACCAGCGACTGAATTACTAAAACCCAACGATTAGAGCCTCAATTGAATCTTCTTCCTCTCCAGATGGGATCTGCACACTAAACAAGACGTGTTAGGGCGTTACAGGGTGGGGGTTCCCCCTGTATCGGCCCTCCGGCGTGAGAATAAGAACTCTGAATCCGGTGTGAACGATGAAGAAAGGAATAGTGAAGGTTGGGATTAGGTCATACCTTTTCAGAGATTGTCCCATTCTATTTATACCCGGTGTTTTCAGGCGAATTCTTGTTAGTGATGTGGGGAACGGTGGGTCCCATTACGGTGTCATGCAAGGAGAACCTCGCTTCCTATTGGTGGACACGGATCTCTCCAATGGGTGCATGCCAAGTGTCATAACCGTTTCCTGATCGACCTTGGGCTTTCGCTTTACCGGGCTTGGCTGGGCCTTGAAGGACATCTCTTCAGTATCATCGTTAACACAGTAAGAGAGTAATGTCATTGCCAATTCATATATCAATATTTATTCGGTGATGAAGCTCTTCTCATCAGAAGTTAATGATAAAGTTGGCAACATCAAGGGCGGTGATCAGTTGGTGGCAATTCAAAATGCAGATGGTATTTCGTTCGTAACGGGTTAGCTTGCATATGGTAAGGTAACGACATATGTGCAAATTTTAGCCCGTTTCTTATGAACATGTCAATTTAAGTTATGTTGCATCTCTAATGAGTCAAAACTAAAAAAATGGGTTATGCTCCATTTCGCCACCAATATAAAGTATAAACTAATGCCTTTTTTTGGAGTGGACCTATACAGCAATTTGGTGTGTTGCGTTCTCATTTTCAGATATTTCGAATGGATGTGTGCTTCCTTCTTTGAAGATTTATCTACACAGATGACCTAGGTGGTTTACACAGATTTCACTTATGGCCTCTAGGAATGAGAAGTTACAGGTTCAACCAAATAGTTTACACTTTTGTAACATAGATGACCCCTAAGTTGGATGTCCGTTAATTTTGAGTGTTAAATGAATGATGACTAAAATACCATTTATGTATTAAAAAAGTTAACTCTTAAAGAAAGTGGGACCCACCAAAACGCACAAACTTCGTCTTCTTTAAATCAAAACCCATATCTCCCACCAAACCCCATGCGTCCACCTCCCCTTCTAACCACCACGGGCCACCACCACCCTCTGACTATATGATTTGTTCAGATTATAGCCTAATCAAAACTCAAAACGAAGAAAACATCATATCATAAGAAAAAAAAACACAGATTTTCACATGTTACAACTCCATGAAATCTTGAACAAGAGTTTGATTTTTCAATCTTGCCCTAGCATCCTTGTACGAATCAAAAGCAACAATCTTGATCTTTTTGCTCATCATTCATATCTCAATGTTCTTGAAAGATTCAATTTTGCAAAAAAGGGTTTGAAAGATTTAAATAAAGAAAGATGAATCCGTGCGGTGGTTAGAAACCCCCTGTTTTGAGTTTTGATTAGGCCATAATCTGAACAAATCATATGGCCGGAGGGTGGTGGTGGTCGCCGGTGGTGGGTAGAAGGGGAGGTTGAAACTAGGGTTTGGTGGGAGAGGTGGGTTTTGATTTGGAGAAGACGAAGTGAGTGGGTTTTGGTGGGTCCCACTTTTTTTAAGAGTTAATTTTTTTTTGTTTTTATTATTTTAATAGTAAAAGATATTTTAGTTATTTTATATCAATTTAACAGTTAATGTTAACGGACATCCAACCCACAGTCCATCTATGTTACAAATATGTAAAGTATTGGTCTGGAGCTGTAATTTCATATTTTTAGAGGTCATAAGTTAAATCCGTGTAAACCACATGATCATTAGTGTAATTAATTCTTTTTTGAATGAATTAAAGTTTCATGTACTTTTTTTTTCTATTTAAGAGTATATAACGCGTAATCTGGAATTTGTGATACGGACCGTAACGAGAACATTTGACTTCATTTAAACGTGTTGATCCTTCTGCAATGCATCATTCTGTGGTATAACAAATTTTATTACTTGAATTAAACTTTAGAACAATTGTATTTATGCCTTATATTGTTTATTAAATGAGAGTGATGAAAGTTTGTTTTTTAAACTGGAGTTGTTAGAAGAATACCATTTTTTTTGTTTATTATTATTATTTTAATTAATTTATTAATTTTTAAATAGGAGGTCATAGGGTTTTTCTAGTTGTGGGTTTCGTCTTAAGAGGTATGAGGTGAGGTGGGGACTCTAGGCCCGATTAAGATAACATAGTTCCCAAACCTATAGACCATCTGCTATAACAAAAATGTTTGTGTATAATTGCATACATCTCTCACATTGTAAAAGAACATTGGGTCACTTATAGCGGGAAGGGGGGAACTATTAAATTTTAGGAACTATTTATGTATTAGCATGGATGTCTTTGGTTGCTATTAATTTTACAAAACTTATGTTTCCATTCTACTGGAGTTGATCAAAGATTGCTGGCGTCCTATATATCTATAAGTTTGATACACAAGGTTGTCTATAAAATCATATTTAGTTTTATTATTTTGTTGATAAATAATAAATTTTATAATTATTTTTATTATAATAGTTGTTTTTAAAGCTAACAAGTTCAACTAAACCCGTTCGAGTCTCTTGGATTTCACGTCATAACGTATGTACCCGGGCTGAGCAATAAACGCTTAAAAAGTATGCAAATTCACAATGTTATAGAAATAATATGGCAATCCATTCAGGTAATTCAAATAAACTCTGCTTCATGAATACCTATACATCGATGGTGGTTGTGGAATGAAGGAACGCTAACTAATATTAATTTTTTCTGTTTTTTTGACTGAATATATTTTTTTTTCAGTTGGATTAGGTACCCGGAATAGGCATCCTTTTTTTCAGTTGGATTAGGTACCCGGAATAGGCATCCTTGAGGAAGATGTGTTTCGTATGATGGATTATTTCCACACGACCGGTGAGATTAGCAACGGCGAACCTCGTCTTTTATCACGCTTATCCCCAAATATAACAACCTTGTGTCATTAGAGGATTTCCGTCCGATAAATCTCATCGGCTGCATAAGTAAGATTATCTCAAAGATCCTTGCTAGCCGCCTAAAAGGGGTGATCCCCATTATTATATCCGAGGAACAATCGGCGTTCATTGCTAACCGGAATATTTTGGAAGGTCCATTGATTATTAAAGAGGTAATCTCTTGGTGTAAGCGGTAAAAAAATCACCTCTCTTCAAAATAGACTTCCAGAAGGCGTTCGATACTCTAAATTGGGACTTTGTGGACTCGGTTCTATCCCAAATGCACTTTCCCGACCTCTCGAGAAAATGGACCAAGGCAGTCTTACATTCAGCAAGGTCCTCTGTCTTAATCAATGGTGCACCCACTTTTGAGTTTCAATGCTTCTGAGGGGTTCGTCAAGGTGACCCGCTATCTCCCTTTATCTTCATCATCGTCATGGAGGATTTCTCAAGTTTCATGAAAAGTGTTGGTCTAACCAATGTCTTTCACCGGAACAAACTCCCCAACGGGGGTCCTTATTTGACTCACCTCATGTACGACGACGATGTCACGCTACTGGGAGGCTGGTCTTCGGCTAACCTCAAGAACATTGCTAGGATTATGCGAGCTTTCTACCTGGTGTCAGGCTTAAAATGAATCAGAAAAGACTTCTTTATTCAGAATGGGTATGGAGGATGGGGAGGTCAAGAATATGGCAACGTGTAAAAATTACAATCATGTCAAAACTCCATTCAAATACCTCGGCATAGAAGTGGGCAACAACATGAACTTGATAAAATCATGGACCAGTCATTGGATCAATAGAGAGGCATCTTTCCTTATGGAAAGCCTCAACTCTATCTATCGGGTGGTAGGGTCACCCTCCTGAAATCGGTCTTTGATGCACTACTTGTTTACTATTTTTCCATATATAAAGCCCCGAAGATGGTATTGGACAAAATCGAAAGCCTAAGGGAAAAAAAAGAAATTGAGGGGGGGGGGGGGAGAGAAAAGTCACTGGATTAACTGAGACAAAGTGACAGCTTCTAAGAAAATGGGAAGGCTGGGATTAGGAAAGCTAGAGGATCTCAACTATTGACTCTTATTCAAATGGTGGTGAAGGTATAGTGTGGAGACTAATCGGCTTTGGAGGAATGTGATTAAAGCAATACACGTTAATCCAGATAGATGGGCAATCATTCCGAGAAACAAACTTAAAACGAGAGTTTGGAATTCAACTGCAAATTTGAACTCGTCACTTGGAGAGGATTTTGGGTAATGGTGAGACGCTTAGGTTTTGGTTAGATCATTGGATTGGATCGACTCCCCTGATGGTTTCTTTTCCTGCCTTGTTCAAAATCGAGTCGGAGAAAGCTTGCCTAGTCCGGGACCGGTGTCGTACGTCAGGTAATACTCTTACTTTGTTTTGGAAACAAAATATTTTTCTTCCTATTGAATTGTAGGATTGAAATCACTACAGCTTTACACTAACACATATGAAGTTTCGTGACGGGCCGGACAAATGGACATGGACGGGGTCCTCGGATGAAATATTCTCGGTAAAATCAGTGATGACTATACTTGCCTATCAAAGAGCGGAATATTCGGACCATGTTTTTGAATGGAACAATTGGCTATCACTAAAAGTAAACATCTTTGGGTGGAGAACCATGACGAAAAGGATCCCAACTATGATGGTGTTGCTTTGAAGGAATATCCAAACAAACTCATCGGCTTGTGTACTTTGTGGAGTGGACCGCCTACTATGTGGCTACTATAGTATGGCAAAAGGTCTTATCTTGGTGTAACCTCCCCCGTTCTATGCCTTCTCAGTTAACGACCTTTTCAACATTCAACTTACCGGGGGACTTAAAGACATAAAAAAAGGGTTGTACAATCCATTATTCTGCTGTCATGCTGGACCATTTGGAAGGCAAGGAACAAACGGCTTTTCGAAGACCACCGATTTCTACAGTAAACATTGTTGAAGAAATCAAACTTCTTGGACTCCTTCGGATTAAAAATAGGACTGAAATAAGCTCATTGGAATGACAAGATTTGTTCTTTTAAAATTTGAGTTGTAGCAAATGTTATTTTTTTAATTAGCTGTTTTGTATTTTTTTTAAATGTTTTTTTTATTGTTTTGAACTATTTTTTTTTGTTTGCATGAGACACTCAGGTTATTCGTATACGCGTTTTGATATTTGAGATCGTGACGAAACTCACGCCGTAACACGCGTCAATACTGAGATAATACGATTCTGCCACAACGCACGAACTTGTAATAAACTAGTTTAATTTAATTTAAACCCCTTTCATAGTTTTTGATATATTTGTAGATTTTATATAATTATTATAAAAACTTCTCCATCGTTATCGATTATTAAAGCTTGAATTGTCAATAATTAATTTAAAATATTAAAATATAATAATATGATTACAAAACAATAATTAATTTAGCACAAAGTTTAAATATAAAAAAGAAAAAGTAATCTATATCTATATCTATAATATTTATAGTATATAATAAATAAATGTTTTTCATGTTACGTGTCGTCTCCATATTTATTGTCATCATTTTTTTCTCGTTTCCCTCTCTTATTAAATACATTTCTATATTTTAGTAATAATATATTTTTAAATAAAATACTAATCTTTACATTATATTAATAAATAAATCTCCTGACATATTTTGACGAGTTTATGTGTTAATAGATTATATTGTATTTTACGGGTTTGAGTTTATTCAACCCGTGTAAAACACGAGTTTTTAAAAAATAATTTTTTTAATACTTAATATATAATATTATATTTATTCAACCCGTGTAATACACGGAATTTTAATCAAGTAACCGAATAAATTAATGTTGAGGTTGAAAATAACTTAATCTACTGTTGAAACGCCGACTGGAAAAACCAAAACATGGCTCCGGGTATTCCTTTCCAAAATAACTCGATCATTCTGACCAAATCCAAATAACAACAATTTCTTTCCACCAGGCAACGTTGAATACTTGAGTCACTATTCCACCAGGCTACGTTGAATACTGGAGTTTAATAATGTGTCCTTCCCTTTAGGTCAAGGGTTCGAATCTCGCGATAAACAATGATGTATAATTAAGAGTAGATTAGATTGCCGTTAAAAAAATACATTAACTTTGTAATGCATGTGTGTATAATATTTTTGAAAATTTTATTCTAATAGTGCTGAAGACAAATTTATAATATTTTTGAATTGGTTACCGGTTAAAAAATTACACAAAATAAAAATGTTATATGTATAATTAGTATAGAAGGAAAACGATTATATAGTGATTTATTTAAACGATACACTATATAACATTTTAAAAAACCATTACTAGTATAAGACTATCTGTAGTGGAGGCGTGATCACTCACGCCCTCCTCCAACGCGGCAGCCACTTTTGGGGCGTAAAGGGCAAAAACACTGCGCCGCTGGGGCTTTTTGGGCGTGAGGAGGCAAAACGTGGTTCTAATCACAGGGAGGGGGGCAAATTGGGGAAGATGGACAGATACGTGAAAGAGCTTGCCGACGTGGAGATTGATCACACACGGAAGTTAGTGCATTACAAAGAGCCTAAATATCTCTTCAAGAAAATTAACGTACAAATACCGAATTCTTTTAAAATTAATTATGTACAAATAGAAATATCATGTTTTATAGCTAAAGACATTAAATGTACCCTAGATTTGTAAATTAGATTCTTTATGATTTTCCTTTAAAAATTTCCCATTTTGAGTAATATGTAGAGTCACTAGTTTGTTGGTACAACCACTAGCTTAGTCTAGTGACAAAGGTGTATACCAAGACTTCACCAAAATAAGGAGGTCTTGGTTTCAAGTTCTAGTTGTGACAAAAAAAACGGAGGTCCAAGTTGGGTCAGAGGGTTTTCTCACCTATGATGAGTTTCCTCCTGTTAAAATTAAGATAATCGGGCGGACCAGTGGCCCGCCATTTATCCAAATTGCCGTTAAAAAAGAAAACTACTTTGTTGGTTAGTCAACTAGTTTTAGTATGCATATATTGACCTGTTAATTTTCTAACACATTTTGTGTTTGCATGTCAAAAGAAAGTGTTGGTCAAATGGTCTAACATTTGCAATATCTTGACAAGTAAACAATGTTGGACAAAGGACATAAACAAAAATAAAAAAATATGTTTCTCAATAACTTATATATACGATAATGAATATTTGACCAGAAAAGTTATAAAAAATAACACCCAAATTTAGCCTCCGAATTTATGGACATTATTCTTATGAGCCGGCTAAAGCCGGATAAGCTAGCATGCACATATTTCCGTGCCAACATTCTTTTTTACTGTATACGAACCAACCAGATTGCGACACGTGGTCGGCTAAGCCTTAAAAAAGCAGAGGCTAAGCCGGCTAATAGCTTGCTCTAGCCGTCTGTTTTTTTTAAGGCTTAGCCTGCAAACTAAAAAGACTTAGCCGACAAAAGTAAATGCTTACCCAGCAAAAACCACGGTCCTAAAAAATAATATTTTAAGGTTTAGTCGGCAAACTTAAAAGGTGTTACAAAAGTGGACACTCTCGACACACATGTAAAATCCCTCTTTGTTCGCATATGTCATCGAAATCAGAAAGAGAAGAACCATTTACTCGTTCTGAGCCTATATATAAGTCAACAAGGTTGTCGGCTAAACCTTCTAAGTTTTGTGACACCTTATAAGTTTGCCGGCTAAAACTTAAAATATTGCCTTTTAAGACCATTGTTTTTGCTGGGTAAGCATTTACTTTTGTCGGCTAAGTCTTTTTAGTTTACCAGCTAAGCCTTTTAAGTTTGCCGGCTAAGCCTTAAAAAACGTCAGACGGCTATAGCAAGCTATTAGCCGGCTTAGCTTGCCACGTGTCGCAATCCGGTTGGTTCGTACACTGTAAAAGGAATGTTGACACGGAAATATGAGCATGCTAGCTTAGCCGGCTTACAAGAGTAATGTCCATGAATTAGAAGGCTAACTTTGGGTGTCCATTTTTAATAACTTTTCTAGTCAAATATCTATTTTCATATTTTCCCTCTAAATTTGAGTGTCTATTTTTAATAATTTTTCTGGTCAAATGTTCATTTTCATATTTTATCCTATCTTTTAACTATGCTTTACACTACTCCACAACGACTATTTACGACCATCAAAACAATTGCACATCAGCCGCAGCTTCCTTTTTATGATTCCTTCGCGAACAAAATGTTGTTGTAAGCGCTTTTGTAAGCGGAATTTCCGTTACAAAGTTAGCGACCGATTACATCCAAACTATTATCAACCACAATCATGTTCCAAAACTCTTTGCCACTAAAGCGTTTTGCGACCAGCTAAAACTGCGACCGAAATTATTGGCGCGTGATTTTGCTACCAAGGTTTTTACGACCAATTGCGTTATGGGCGATCATAACCAAATATAACGCATCATGCATATTATGACTTATTACAAACAATAATGATCCAATATAAACATATAGGCTTCAAAATATGACTCATTACAACCTATTATATTAAAAAATATATCAAATAATTAAAAGCATTTTATATTCCTTGTGACCCATAAAATTTAAATATAACATGTTTATACCTAGTATAACATGTTTTTACCTAGTAACATGTAATTCATGTCCCGCCGCGTAGCGCGGGTATCAACTCTAGTTACAAACAAAACACAAATATAACGTATTTATACCACGTTTTATTTATTTTTTAAATAAATACCGCCACTAATGTTGCAACCATTTTCATTTTATATTTTTACGACAACATGTTACTTTAAGAAAAATACAGCAACTGGTTTTCCGTTGAAAACTTACTTTTAAAATTTTAAATATTACGACTGGTTTTGTGACTATTTTATTTTATCTTATCTTTTGGCGACCGGTTTTATATTTATATATTTGGGATCGCTTTTACAACCATGTTTTACTTTCATTTTAAATGGATTTTGCGACTATCCTTGTGATTGAATTTACTTTCTTTTA
This sequence comes from Smallanthus sonchifolius, assembly GCA_023525975.1. Taxonomy (NCBI): domain Eukaryota; kingdom Viridiplantae; phylum Streptophyta; class Magnoliopsida; order Asterales; family Asteraceae; genus Smallanthus; species Smallanthus sonchifolius. Next base: position 25,150 of record JAKNSE010000037.1, on the reverse strand, counting down.
TTTTAAATTTTAAAAATAAAAACTTCGACTCTTTTATTTTAAATTTTAAAAATAAAAAGTTCGACCGGATATGCGACCACAATGTATTTTTTTTGTTTTTTTAATTATCAGTAGTGACCGATCGACCATGTTTCATTTTAAATTCTTTATGTTTTTACGACCATTTATACGACCGGTTTTATTGATCATATTTGCGACCGTTGTTGTTGGATATAGGATCTCTGATCGACGATTTGATCAACGTTGCTATCGAGATACGATCCAAAGAGTTACACTTTGGACAACGAACAATTTATAATGTTTAGTCATAAACATTATAGTTCACGAATAGCCTACACTCAAACTAGTGTACCTCCTTCCATATCATGCTTCACAACTCCTCCAACAACCGTCAAAGTTAAAAATCTTATGTCCAAACTTTCCATGATTCCCAAGGATCGTCTGCCTATCATGATAGCCATTCTGGAAAATTATGAAGCCCTCAAATATGGAAATTTGACTCCTGCCAGCTTTTAATAGGGTGGTCTGAAACAACTAAACACGATGATTTAGAAGAAATGAATATACAATGGCAGATGGCTATGGTAAGTCTACATGTTTAGAGATTCTTCAAACCGGAAGGGAAAAATTCAAAATGCCCTTGGATATTATATCAAGATAGTCAGATGTTACAACTTAGATCTGCTGGGTCACTTTGCTCGTGACCGTGGTGCACCCAAAGTGAAGAATGAAGCCGGAAAGAGAAATGATCATGGAAAGAGAATGAAGAATGACTACAAGGAAATGACCATGTGCCGACATCGCCTATACCGACGACACTTGTCGTCGGCATAGGTCACCCTATACCGACGACATGTCGTCGGCATAGGTCACCCTATACCGACGACATGTCGTCGGTATAGGTCAAAACCAAAATTTTGAATGGGACACCCTATAGCAACGACATGTCGTCGCTATAGGGTTGAGCAGATTGGAGGGAAAGCTGGCGCCCAATTAATGTTTGGGGAAAACATATAGTGATGACATGTCGTCGCTATAGGTTAATTTTGATTTTTTTTTTGTTTTTTTTATTTAATAAATTTCCGTTGTTCAAAAATTTTTTAAAATTAAAAAAAATTCTGGAAAACCCTATGACGACGACATGTCGTCGGGATAGGGTTTTTAGCTTTATTGACTGGTCAACATCCTACGAACCCTATACCGACGACATGTCGTTGGCATAGGCTACCTGTGCCGACGACATGTGGGCCGTCGCCATAAGGTGCAGCGCTAACAAATAGGGAAAACAGACGGCAGACCTTAATTTCCACCCAAAATCCTCCAAAACTCCCCCAAATTGTTCTCTCCGGCGATTTCACGGTTTTTGGGATTTTTGAGAGCAACTTTCACAAAAACTCTCGGGATTTAAGGTGAGGTAACATCCGGGTTTCATATTTAGCTACTTTTTCAAGATTTTAAAGTTTTGTTTGTTTATTTTAGTTAGGTTTTGGAGGAATTTCACCATTTCTTGGATTTCTCTCTTTGTGAAGATAAATACTCGTTTTAATTACTAATTTGTGATTAAATTTGGTTTAGATCTAAGATTTTTATGATTTTGTATGTATGTGTTATGTATGTGTATGCATGTTTGTATGTATGAGTATGTATATTTGTCACACCCCCAAATTCCACTAACGGAGTATTACTGTTTGGGAAGTGACAAACCAGGATCTCAGATATTAGTTACATTGAACGACTCTACATGGGACTCAAATGAAAATATCTTTTAAATCAGAGTATCAATGCGGAAGCGTAAAGAAAGCAAATGCGCAAAATACACGCGCCCAAAACCAAAGTCCAAAAGTCCAAACGTCCAACCAAACAAAGTACATTAAAATAATTCAATCAACATAAATAGCCACAAAGCAAAGCAGTTGAATCCCATGCATGCCCTAACGTGCACCTGTGTCTTAGTTTAGCGTCCTGAGAAAACATGTAAGAAAAAGTGTTAACACGAGGTTGGTGAGTTCACAGGTTTCAAATAAATAAATAGGCATTACCAGATTTATGATCATTCAATATGTATCTATAGGTAGCTAACCTATGTTCATGTTTTAGCTCAAATGCTCGCAATCGAAACTGACTGTTTGTTTATTGCCTCCTGCCAGGTTCTATCAATACTGGCCATGTGAATAGGCTAACATTTCACCCGTTCGATATCCGATCGAGTTAGCGCGACTAACGCGGGTGGGATTTGTCAAACCCAGTAGTACTACTAAACATTACCTCGCTAAGATCCATATTAACGGTTCGAAATAAGATGAGGACTTTCTGTGATAGCATGTTACACTTAGCTTTAACATTGATAGCATATGAAGTACAAAATCTAAAATCAGTTTAAGCATGTTTTCTCCCCCAAGTTAAAAGCAGTAAAAAGGGGCCGTGAAACTCACCTGCTTGACGTTGAAGGTAGTATCACACAAAGGGTAAGTTGGAACCACGTGTGTAAGTCTCAAAAGACTTACGAATGCCCTAAAATTATAAACACATAAATTAGGGATGAAAGAAAAATGGGAAATGTGACAATGACACGGATTGAGAGGCGTCCCAAAGAAACGCTCTAATATTCAAGAGTGGACGAAAGTGTCCACGGAGTTAGGAATTACTTTACGCAATGAATGACACGAATAATAATAATTATAACCGGGTGTTTTGTCATTCATAAAAAAATTAAGAAAATAATAATATATGTATACGAGTAAATAGTATAACCAATTATATTATTATTTAGTCTCAATCGACACACGATGTTATAAAATGATTTGAAATAATATAAATATATATTATTTAATAATATGGGTCACGGTTTGAAAATAATATAAACATATTATTTTATATGAATTTACGGCTTAAAAATAATATAAACATATTATTTTTACTTGATAATAATAACAATATATTAATTATAAAAGTGGGTATAATTTATAAAATATGTTAATAACTCAAACCCGAGCCTACGGGTTGTTTTCCGGCTAAAACACATTTATATAATAATATAATATTATAAAGTTTGATTTTTATTAATTAAATATAATAGGATACTGTTTAAAAAAAATAGATGTGAGAACCCGGTATCGAACCCGGGTCTCTCCCACATACGCACACAGCCTTAACCATCTCCGCCCGCTAGGGTATCGCGAAGGATACCGGGTTGGAATGGTTTTAACATCAGGCTCTATGTGGTTTTCCTCCCTTAAAGACCCGCGATCGAAACCGGTCGATATCCCTCGATTTGGATGATGGTTTGAGTGAAACAGAAACAAGTTTTGATGCTCAGAGGATTACGAACCTTGGCATACTCTTAATTTCGAAAACAAACGGGTTTTGGATGTCCAAATCTTGAAAACAAATCGAATACGTAAAGAGGAAAACTTTGAATCGATCAGATAGATTTTGATAATGAAATTGATTAAAACCATAGGGCTTTTGATAATCGGGACATTTCGAAACTGATTATGTAGATTAATTTCATTTCTTTTCAGTCTAAGATCGAAAACCCCAAATCAGAACGCATATGAACCCTAATTATGGGTTCATGATCAATTCGATAGTGGAAGCCCGTTGTTTCATAGGGCTTTCACTCTACAGACGATTGCGAATCTAATGGAGTAGGTTAATTTGATTTAAAAACGGTTTATAATTGAATTCGACAGATAGAGTTCACATGAACCCTAATTACGGGTTACAGAGATTCTTATATTAAAACTTGAAATTGGCAAAGGGCTTTCAATAAAAACAGTGTTGCGAATCTTTCTGCATAGGTTAATTTCATTTTCATTGGGTCTAGATTAGGGCTCGACTAAATCAGTCAGATGATGAACCCTAGGATCAAGAACTCGATCGAATTGATGATGTAAGCCCGAATTAACATGGGGCTTACCTTTACGGAAAGAAAACGAAGCAATTGGGTCAAGAATTTACCATCGGCTGCACAGATTGCTTTCCGGCGAGTTCTACTGTTTCTCCGATCAATGCAGGTTGCGTAAGCACTTCAGGAGGATTCGACGAGTGAGAGGGATGCTTCAATTCGCGGGAGTAACACCAGATTATGATGAATTTGATGGGATTAGGTTGATGGTCGACGGTTACATAACGAATAGCCACATTTTGATTAATTCGCATGTAATGCAGGTGATTAAGGCTCAATTATGATCGATTAAGGCATTTAGATGTTAATCAATTATAGAATTTGATTCAATTCAGTTAACATTCGCGAATTGGAAATCAAAAGTCCCAATGTTGACTTCTAAAAGTCAACATAACTTATTTTTGACAATTTTGACTTTGAGGAGTCAATAATTCATGTATTGGGACTTGGCAGGACTAGTCCCTGCATTTCTGAGTTGGATTTATGACAGAAATAGTCCTTGGGGTTAGATTTGACTAAAGGGGTTAAGTTTTTAATAAGGAACTTAACGGAATAGTTAACCGGGGTTAACCTAAAAAGTCGGATTGTCACATCATTCCCTAGTTGAAAGAATTTTCGTCCCGAAAATTAAAAATAAAAAAATTTTTATGAGGTTTCACATCATTCCCTAGTTGAAAGAATTTTCGTCGCGAAAATTAAATAGTACCTTAAGAGGTTGACGCGGAGTGCTTGAACAGATTAGGATATTTGTGCATCATCTGATCTTCGCGCTCCCAAGTGAATTCCGGTCCGCGTTTCGAGTTCCAACGGACTCTAACAATAGGGATTTTACCGTGCTTTAACGATTTGACTTCCCTATCCATGATTTCCACGGGTTCCTCGATGAAACGCAGTTGTTCGTCAATGTGTAGTTCCTCAAGAGGAACCGCGAGAGATTCGTCAGCTAGAAATTTCTTCAAATTTGAGACGTGAAAGACGTTGTGTACGCCACTCAGTCTTTCAGGTAAGTCCAGTTGATACGCCACTGGTCCGATTCTCTTTATTATTTTGAAAGGTCCAACGTAACGAGGATTTAGTTTGCCTCGTTTCCCGAAACGAATGACGCCTTTCCAAGGTGAGACTTTGAGTAAGACCATGTCACCTATTTGAAACTCCAAAGGTTTACGACGCTTGTCGGCATAGCTCTTTTGACGATCACGAGCTGCCGCCATACGGTTTCTAATTTGGACGATCTTTTCGAAAGTTTCAAGTACCAGTTCCGGACCTGTGAGTTGACTATCACCAACCTCGGCCCAACAAATAGGAGAACGGCATTTCCATCCATAAAGTGCTTCGAATGGAGCTGCCTTGATGCTAGTGTTATAGTTGTTGTTGTAGGAGAACTCCACCAATGGTAGGTGAGACTCCCAAGTGTTACCGAAATCGATCACACAAGCTCGTAGCATGTCCTCCAGAGTTTGGATAGTACGTTCTGTTTGACCATCGGTTTGAGGATGGTAAGCTGTGCTCATATCTAGACGCGTGCCTAATGCTTTATGCAATGACTGCCAGAAACGGGAAGTGAATCGTGCATCACGATCCGAAATGATAGAGATAGGCACCCCGTGCCGAGAGACTACTTCTTTCAAGTATATTCGAGTGAGTTTATCCATTTTGTCTGTTTCTTTGATTGCCAGGAAGTGAGCAGATTTTGTTAGGCGATCCACAATTACCCATATAGTGTCACATCCGGTAGGGGTTCGGGGTAATTTGGTAATGAAGTCCATGGATATTTGTTCCCATTTCCACATGGGAATTTCAGGTTGTTGTAGGAGACCGGATGGTTTTTGGTATTGAACTTTGACCTTCGCGCAGGTCAGACACTTACTAACATAAGTGGCTATATCGGCCTTCATCTTTGGCCTCCAATATAGTATTTTTAGATCATGGTACATTTTATCGGAACCCGGATGAATGGAGTAACGAGATTTATGAGCTTCATCCATGATTAGTTCCCTTAAATTTCCGAACACCGGAACCCATATTCGTTCGACAAAGTAACGAATTCCGTCAGATTTTACTTCAAGTTGTGCTTCCATGCCGCGTGTACCTTCTAACGGTAGGTTATCTTATTTCAAGGCTTCAAGTTGAGCACTACGGATTCTGTCAGGCAATCCAGGGTGAATAGTAAGTTGTAATGCTCGAACTCGTTTGGGTTTTGTTTCCTTTCGGCTTAGTGCATCAGCCACAACGTTAGCTTTACCCGGATGATACCGGATCGCACAGTCGTAATCATTTAAAAGTTCAACCCAGCGACGTTGTCGCATGTTCAACTCCTTCTGCTCGAAGATATGCTGGAGGCTCTTGTGGTCGGTGTAGATGGTGCATTTGGTACCGTACAAGTAATGTCTCCATATCTTAAGTGCAAAAACTACTGCTCCCAACTCTAGGTCATGAGTGGTGTAGTTTTTCTCGTGAACCTTTAACTAACGTGAAGCGTATGCGATTACCTTTTCGCGTTGCATTAAGACACAACCCAAGCCTTGGATAGATGCATCACAGTACACCACAAAATCATCGGTTCCTTCCGGAAGAGCTAAAATAGGTGCACTGCAAAGTTTCTGTTTGAGATGTTGGAAAGCTGATTCTTGGTTGTTGCCCCAATTATAGGCTTTTCCTTTTTGAGTTAGGGCGGTGAGAGGTTGCGCAATCTTTGAAAATCCTTCGATAAAACGATGGTAATATCCAGCCAATCCCAGAAATTGTCGCACCTCAGTCGGAGTCGTCGGTGCTGCCCAATTCTTGATGGCTTCTATTTTGGACCGGTCGACATGTATCCCTTTTTCATTTACCACATGACCTAGAAACTGAACCTCTCGAATCCAAAATTCACATTTGGAAAACTTAGCATAAAGTTGTTCTTGCTTAAGTAGTTCCAAAATTAGACGCAGATGTTCCTTATGTTCTTCCTCGTTCTTGGAATAAATAAGGATGTCATCGATGAAATCGATAACAAACTGGTCAAGGTAAGGCTTACACACACGGTTCATGAGGTCCATGAATGCCGCAGGTGCGTTGGTTAAACCGAAAGGCATGACCATAAATTCGTAATGGCCGTACCTTGTCCTAAATGCAGTTTTAGAGATATCTTCTTCTCGGACTCTTAACTGATGATAGCCGGACCTAAGGTCTATTTTGGAATAGAAACTTGATCCTTGGAGTTGATCAAAAAGGTCATCAATACGAGGTAAAGGGTAGCGGTTCTTGATTGTAACTTTGTTCAGCTCCCGGTAATCAATACACATACGGAACGTACCGTCCTTCTTCTTGACAAATAATACCGGAGCTCCCCATGGTGATGAACTAGGTCGGATGAAACCTTTATCCAATAAATCTTGTAATTGAGTGGACAGTTCCTGCAATTCACTGGGTGCTAATCGATAAGGTGCCCGAGCGATCGGTGCTGCTCCAGGTGCTAAATCAATTTGAAATTCTACTTGACGGTGCGGTGGCAAACCGGGCAGATCCTCGGGAAATACTTCCAAAAATTCACGCACAATGGGAATATCTTCGATCCTCTTCCCTTCTGACGGCTGCTCAGCAACAAGGGCCAAAATAGCCGTATGTCCCTTTCGAAGACATTTTTGTGCTCTCATAAAGGATATAATGCCCATAACTGCACCAACTCTTTCGCCTTGAATGGAAAGGGTTTCTCCATTTGAAAGGGGTACACGTACAATCTTCTCACGACAGATAATTTCGGCTTGGTTTTTAGATAGCCAATCCATACCAACAATTATATCAAAACTACCAAGTATGGACGGCATAAGGTCGATATCAAATGTATGTGTAGCTAGCTCAAGTTTACATCCTTTAAGTATGTGAGTTGCCTCAATTATTTGACCGTCAGCTATCTCTATTGTATACTTATCTTCTAATAGAGATGAAGTTCCTTTTATCATATTACTAAATTTCTTAGATATAAAACTTCTATCAGCACCGGTGTCAAAAAGGACAGAAGCAAAGAAATTATTTACGAGGAACTTACCGGTAACCACATTATGGTCGTAACGGGCTTCTCCAGATCCTAGTACGAAGGCTCGTCCCTTCGCACCATTTCCTCCCCCATTGCCATTATTACCACCATTACCATTGTTATTGTGATTAGGGTTGTGATTTCCATTACCCCCTTTCTTCAACTGAGGACAGTTCTTCCGAATATGCCCTTCCTTTCCACACTCAAAGCAAGCCCTAGTAGACCCTGGTTGTTGAAAGGGTTGTTTAGTTTGTAATTCACCCCTGCAGTCCTTAGCAGCATGGCCTATTTTACCGCACCTCTGGCAACGATTGCAGAACCCAAAGTGGTGTAAGTTACACTTGTTACACTTCGGGGACTTTCCCGCATAACCACCCTGGTTTTGGCCAGAAGAGGTCAACTGATTGAAGTTCTTGGTAGGCTCGAACCTACGTTGTTTGTTGTTGTTGCTGTTGGTTAGACTGTTGCTGATTGGGTTGGGGTCCCTTGGAGTGGGAGTTGGAGTGGTTGTGAGTGTTGGAATGGTGATCGAACTTGCGTTTGTGGCTGTCGGTGGGTTTAGCAATTGAACCTCTTGGGGGTAAAGTTCCTTGTGCCACTACCTGATCAGTCAATTTGTGGGCAAGTCTGATGGTCTGTTGGATGGTGGTAGGGTTAGATGAGGTCACCATGCTTTGAATCTGAGGTACCAAACCTCCAATGTATAGTTCAATCCGTTTGTAATCCAGAGTCACCATGTGTGGGCACATGGTAGCAAGTTCGTGCGAACGGGTGGTGTAGAGTTCGATTTCCGAACCCTCCATCTTAAGGTTCCAGAACTCTCCTTCTAGCTTTTGAATTTCATCTCGTGGGCAGTATTCTTCTTTCATCATTGTTTTAAATTCCTCCCACGGGAGTCCATTTGCCATTGCTAGTCCCAACATTTGCACTTAGGCATTCCACCATGTTAGGGCCGGGCCTTCTAAAGTTCCAACAGCAAATTTCACTTGGTTAGCCACGGGGCAGTTGCACATGGCTATTACTGATTCAACCTTCTCAAACCAGCGAAGTAATCCAACTGCTCCTTCAACTCCACTAAAGGTGTGGGGCTTGCAGTCCATGAATGCCTTGAAAGTGCAGGCTGGCTGTTGATTTTGCTGGCCTGGATTTAGAAATACGAATTGAATTGGAATTATAGAGTTTAGAAAGATATTCTTAGGAAAAGGGATTGACACTACTAGTCAATAGTTGAAAGCATTTACCTGCAGCATTCTGTGCTGCTAGGGCCTCTGCCACAATATTGTTTATCAAAGCTGCTAGTTCTGCTGCCGTCATGTTGATAGTACCACGACCACCGGTACGGCCTCCTCGTCCTCTCCCAGACATATTTCTTCACAATCACAAATGAAAACAATGAGAAATATATCGCATATTAAACATTATTCAGGTACGGGTAAGGAAATACAACATCTAATATTTTGAAAATTAAATAAATTGTAAGGCTACAAAATAAATAACTCAAATATTAAACTTCTCATGCTTTTATTGGATGGGAACAACCTTACCCATCTAGGTTTGAAAAGGGAAATAACATAAGCAAAAACAAACATGAAAAGAAGATAGATTAGGAAGATCCTCAAATATCCTCGTCATCAGAAGAGACATATGACTGTGCATCATCAATCTCCACTGGCTCTTCCTCAGCTGGTTCCCCCTCTAAGGGTTCCTCCTCGAAGGGCTCTTCTTCAAAGAGCTCTTCCTCAAAGGGTTCCTCCTCATCGTCAGATACTGGAATGTCTTCCGGGTGTAGGGCCGCTTGCAGTTGGGTTTCCAAGTGAGTCACCCTCTCTTGAAGGCCTTCAGCAGTGTGGTTAGCCACATGTAGCTGAGCTTCCATAGCAGCTAATCTCTCCAGAACTCCTTGCATATCATCATCCATAATGTCAGCCCTCGTCTCTAGGTGTGCTAAACGATTCACTAAAAGGTTGTGGGCATGGTCCATTGCAGCTAGTTCGGTAGTCAAATCTTCTATTCCTACCCTATTCTTTTCCACTTGTGTTCCATTCTCCAGGAGTTTAGGTATCTCCTCGGTAGCATCTTGTACAAAACTTAATTCCTTTAACATATAGGACACAAATGCTGTGAAGGCTTGTTCCATGGTACATGGTAAGATAGGCAGTGTAGACGATGAAGATGTGGATGCAAAGTACGGTGATGGAACATCTCCCATTTCGATCCACCTTTGGATCATATGTGGATACATATCCCAATTGAGAGCATACTCCAATGCTCGTGCGTTGCTCGGTTCGCCTTGCTCAATTGAGGTAGTCCGGCGCCTTTTGGGCTCCGGGGATGAGGGTACAGGTGCCTTATGCCCTGATGCGTTAGGTGATGGAGGTGGTGTTGACGACATGATCCTGCAACATTTTATATAAGTACCAAACATCCAAATGACATGTAACTAATGTGTGAGGCTATAGTCTAGTATGCAATCCTAGTTCTCTATAACCAATGTCTCTGATACCAATCTGTCACACACCCACATTCCACTAACGGAGTATTACCGTTTGGGAAGTGACAAACCAGGATCTCAGACATTAGTTACATTGAACGACTCTACATGGGACTCAAATGAAAATATCTTTTAAATCAGAGTATCAATGAGGAAGCGTAAAGAAAGCAAATGCGCAAAATACACACGCCCAAAACCAAAGTCCAAACGTCCAACCAAACAAAGTACATTAAAATAATTCAATCAACATAAATAGCCACAAAGCAAAGCAGTTGAATCCCATGCATGCCCTAACGTGCACCTGTGTCTTAGCTTAGCGTCCTGAGAAAACATGTAAGAAAAAGTGTCAACACGAGGTTGGTGAGTTCACAGGTTTCAAATAAATAAATAGGCATTACCAGATTTATGATCATTCTATATGTATCTATAGGTAGCTAACCTATGTTCATGTTTTAGCTCAAGTGCTCGCAACCGAAACTGACTGTTTGTTTATTGCCTCCTGCAGGTTCTATCAATACTTGCCATGTGAATAGGCTAACATTTCACCCGTTCGATATCCGATCGAGTTAGCGCGACTAACGCGGGTGGGATTTGTCAAACCCAGTAGTACTACTAAACATTACCTCGCTAAGATCCATATTAACGGTTCGAAATAAGATGAGGACTTTCTGTGATAGCATGTTACACTTAGCTTTAACATTGATAGCATATGAAGTACAAAATCTAAAATCAGTTTAAGCATGTTTTCTCCCCCAAGTTAAAAGCAGTAAAAAGGGGCCGTGAAACTCACCTGCTTGGCGTTGAAGGTAGTATCACACAAAGGGTAAGTTGGAACCACGTGTGTAAGTCTCAAAAGACTTACGAATGCCCTAAAATTATAAACAAATAAATTAGGGATGAAAGAAAAATGGGAAATGTGACAATGACACGGATTGAGAGACGTCCCAAAGAAACGCTCTAATATTCAAGAGTGGACGAAAGTGTCAACGGAGTTAGGAATTACTTTACGCAATGAATGACACGAATAATAATAATTATAACCGAGTGTTTTGTCATTCACAAAAAAATTAAGAAAATAATAATATATGTATACGAGTAAATAGTATAACCAATTATATTATTATTTAGTCTCAATCGACACACGATGTTATAAAATGATTTGAAATACTATAAATATATATTATTTAATAATATGGGTCACGGTTTGAAAATAATATAAACATATTATTTTATATGAATTTATGGTTTAAAAATAATATAAACATATTATTTTTACTTAATAATAATAACAATATATTAATTATAAAAGTGGGTATAATTTATAAAATATGTTAATAACTCAAACCCGAGCCTACGGGTTGTTTTCCGGCTAAAACACATTTATATAATAATATAATATTATAAAGTTTGATTTTTATTACTTAAATATAATAGGATACTGTTTAAAAAAAATAGATGTGGGAGCCCGGTATCGAACCCGGGTCTCTACCACATACGCACACAGCCTTAACCATCTCCGCCCGCTAGGGTATCGCGAAGGATACTGGGTTGGAATGGTTTTAACATCAGGCTCTATGTGGTTTTCCTCCCTTAAAGACCCGCGATCGAAACCGGTCGATATCCCTCGATTTGGATGATGGTTTGAGTGAAACAGAAACAAGTTTTGATGCTCAGAGGATTACGAACCTTGGCATACTCTTAATTTCGAAAACAAACGGGTTTTGGATGTCCAAATCTTGAAAACCGATCGAACGTAAAGAGGAAAACTTTGAATCGATCAGATAGATTTTGATAATGAAATTGATTAAAACCATAGGGATTTTGATAATCGGGACATTTCGAAACTGATTATGTAGATTAATTTCATTTCTTTTCAGTCTAAGATCGAAAACCCCAAATCAGAACGCATATGAACCCTAATTACGGGTTCATGATCAATTCGATAGTGGAAGCCCGTTGTTTCATAGGGCTTTCACTCTACAGACGATTGCGAATCTAATGGAGTAGGTTGATTTGATTTAAAAACAGTTTATAATTGAATTCGACAGATAGAGTTCACATGAACCCTAATTACGGGTTACAGAGATTCTTATATTAAAACTTGAAATTGGCAAAGGGCTTTCAATAAAAACAGTGTTGCGAATCTTTCTGCATAGGTTAATTTCATTTTCATTGGGTCTAGATTAGGGCTCGACTAAATCAGTCAGATGATGAACCCTAGGATCAAGAACTCGATCGAATTGATGATGTAAGCCCGAATTAACATGGGGCTTACCTTTACGGAAAGAAAACGAAGCAATTGGGTCAAGAATTTACCAGAATTCGGATTGATGGAGTTCGAGTAGATGCAGGTGTCGGCTGCATAGATTGCCGGCGAGTTCTACTGTTTCTCCGATCAATGCAGGTTGCGTAAGCACTTCAGGAGGATTCGACGAGTGAGAGGGATGCTTCAATTCGCGGGAGTAACACCAGATTATGATGAATTTGATGGGATTAGGTTGTTGGTCGACGGTTACATAACGAATAGCCACATTTTGATTAATTCGCATGTAATGCAGGTGATTAAGGCTCAATTATGATCGATTAAGGCATTTAGATGTTAATCAATTATAGAATTTGATTCAATTCAGTTAACATTCGTGAATTGGAAATCAAAAGTCCCAATGTTGACTTCTAAAAGTCAACAGAACTTATTTTTGACAATTTTGACTTTGAGGAGTCAATAATTCATGTATTGGGACTTGGCAGGACTAGTCCCTGCATTTCTGAGTTGGATTTATGACAGAAATAGTCCTTGGGGATAGATTTGACTAACGGGGTTAAGTTTTTAATAAGGAACTTAACGGAATAGTTAACCGGGGTTAACCTAAAAAGTCGGATTGTCACAATATTTGTATGTATGCTGGAATTATTTAATTATGATTAGTTTAGGTCATTTGGTTTAGATGTGTGATTATTTTATATAATTTAGTTTATGAAATTAATGTTTGTATGTATGTGTATGTGTGTGTGTAATTTGTGTTTATGATGATTAGTTTGAATGTTTAGTTTGTATGTATGTGTGCAATTTGTGTTTATGATGATTAGTTTGGATGCTTAGTTTGTATATATGTGTGTAATTTGTGTTTATGATGATTAGTTAATATGGATGTATATATGTGTATGTATGTTTATATGTATATGTTTGTAATTATGTAATTGGACATTTATTTATGTATGTATGTTTGTATATATATATGTTTGTAATTATGTAATTGGGCTTTTATTTATGTATGTATGTAATTGTGATGTGTAGGTATATAAGAGGGTATTTATTCATATGCTTATGTATATTTGTATGTATATGTAACTTTATTTAATTTTGTTACAAGTTCGGAACTCGATGCGGTTGACGAGGTGGGAATAACATTATATTTGTGTTTCATTGAACTTATTTAAGGTATGTATCCCGACTTTTTTTTTACATTTGTATAGTTAATTTATTATTTCATTTAGGGTGTAAACGGCTCGTTTATCATTATTTTTATAAATACTATTACTTATATATTAAAAAAATGTATATTTTATAATTTTACTAAATAAATAAGAAAAAGGCTTACAATCGGTGCCAACAGGATTTGTTGGTTCAGAGACCCATGGATTCAAATTGATGGAAGGTATTTGACTATTTGTTCGATTTTGAAATTTTGTTGTTTATGCTTATGTTTAAGTACGGATTGACTTTGCATTTACGATTTTGTGATGCTGAAATTGTTGTTTGTGGTTATGTTTTAGAATTAGGGAGTTAGGGCTGTGTGACACCCGGCAAATTCAGGTTAATATCCATACCCAACTATTACTTGAATTCACGTGATTACACTTGCATCATACTTAATTATAGGTTAATTAAGTACACATTTCATATAACAAGTTCATTCGTTTCATTTCATTACATGCATCGGTAATCGGACGGATTACCGGGTCACACACGCGTCCTGTCACACGAACGTTAACGAATATTAGAAATAATATTTAGACATATATTTGGTGTGTAAAAATTATATGTAATACTGTGATTTAATGTTTCATGCTTATGTGAATTTTTCCGAAATTTTTAGAACAACTTTTATTTTAACGTTTTTAAGCAAATACGCGATATGTGCCATCAACACTAAATTAGATTTTTATAAAAATGATGGGTTCTTTACTTGGGCTAAATAATTCAGCAAATTAGTGTTAGTAATCCATATTAGTAGCCCATTTACTTAATAAAAAGCCTTGCAAGATAGAAAAGCCCAAACCCATTACCATTAAAAATCCCTTAAACCCCACACACCCTCACTTTTACCCTAATCACATTTCACAAACCCTAGCCCCCCTCCCTCCATTCGGCCGCCACCACCACAAGAGCCTCCACCATTGCCAACCTTGGTTCAAGCCTTCCAAGGCCATTTCAAGGCATTTCATAGTGATTCAAGAGTGTTTGGAGCTAGTTTACAACCATTCTAACATCATATCTCGGCTTTGTAAGCATTCCATCTATATTTTCTTACCATTTTCGGCCAAAGTAGGTAACCCACCCATCCAAACAATTTTTGTTGATTCAAAGTGTTATAATGCTTGTTTTAACTAAAAGATTTCATAATAATGAGTTGTTGATGCACATATGCACATTTTATGTTTCGAAATATTTGTTTAGGTCATTATTTGCTCGTTTCTATTTATAGAAACTTTGTTGGATGCATTTTTGCAAAACTTGATGTGTGATATGTTTGTTGGTTTAAATGGTACACATAATAGTGGAATAGATAGGAAATATAAATTTTTTTGGTTAAAATGTTGTTTTACACTCGGTTATGGACAACTTACTATTTAAGGAAACTTTAATTTTGCATATTTTGTGTTATGAGTTTCTATTGGATAAAAACTTGATATTATGGTTCTATAATATATATTAAAGTAGTAAAAAGAGTTAATTGAGGTTACACATGTGCAATAGGGTCGTTTGGACCACTTTCCTAAAAAGGAAACTTTAATTGTTCATATTTGGCATGTGTAGGTTATAAATGTTTAAAATGGATTATATAGCTTCATTATCATATGAATAGATGACTTATGCAAGAATATGTAATTTGAAGTTGTGTTATGACATGTTTTGGTGAACCTTGCTAAATAAGGAAACTTTATTTGTTGAGAAAACTTCATAATTGCTTGAAATAGAAAGTAAATGCATAGGATCATGTTACTAGTATGTTAATAGTATAAATTCATGTACAACTTGTTTGTTTGAGCTATGACGCCTTAGATGCACTAAAACCCTAATTATCAAAAATGGAAACTTTGTTATGTTAAGAATTATGAAATTGCAATGACATGTTATGCTACTTGTTTAAAAGAATTGAAATGGTACTAATAGGTTATTAATATGATGACATGAATTATGTGTATGAAATATGCCATTAAGAGGTGCAAATGCCATGCCACTTATAACATGTTAATTTCTTATGCAACTAGTTGAAGCATGTATGTTATGTCACAAGGTGTTACTTATACATTACTTAGGTACAACTTGTATGTTCCTTACGTGTCACACATGTACAACTTATATGCTACTTGTGCTACACATGTATAACTTGCATGATGCTTATGTGTTACATGTTTACAACTTATATGTTACTTGTGTGTTGTTTATACATGACTTCAATATTAGTCAACATTGGTCAAACTTGGTCAACATTGGTCAACACTAGTCAACATTGGTCAACATTAGTCAACATTAGTCAAACTTGGTCAAAGTTGGTCAAACCTCGGTCGACTTTGGTCAAACCTTTTCAAAACGTCAATGTAACCTTTCAACGTTGAGTCGTTTGGATGAATGTGGTTACATAAACCATGTTTACTTTCATAGACCTTATAGCCTTATTAATTCTTAGGGCTCGGTTAGGTCGGTTACCCGGAGTTACTCGATTCCTCTCGTTACTCCCATTTCTCATTCACCGCATTTCCAGGTGAGTTTTCACGGCCCCATTTTACTTACTTTTCCATTTGGGGGAGATACATGCTAAACCATTTTCTTACTTAGTCGTATGACAATTACTTTGATTTCGCTTTAATTTATATAAGTGGGTGCATTTCCCGCACATAAAGTCCTCTCATATTCGAACCGTTAATTATTACACAAAGCGAGGTGATTCATGAATAGTACTATTGGGTTTAACAACCCCCACCCGGGTTAGTCGCGCTAACTCTGACTGGGAGTCAAACGGGTGCATAATTGACCTAATTCATTGCGTGCTGGGCACGTAAGAGGCAAAATGCTAGTTTCTGCATTCCTTCGTTGAGCTTCGGTTTCGGTGTTGCTTATATAGTTAATGTTTATTGTCTGATCAACAATCGAATCAATAGTATACATGCGTACTGTTACACTGTTTTCATTTTTGTTTCTGTTACTTAAACCTGTGAACTCACCAACCCTGTGTTGACACTTTAAGCATGTTTATCTCAGGTCGCTAAGCATTCATGCATGGACTAGGATTGCACTCCAAGAGTCCCACAGCATGTTTTCATTTAGAAGCTTAGGTTTATGGGAACCTAATTAGTCATGCTTCTGTATTTTGCAACATTACTTTTGCTTCCGCACTTTACATTCCGTATTTTCAAACTCTGTATTACTATTTAATTTTGTATGATGTTCAAATGGAATGCTTTTTCGAAAACCAGTTAGAGGTCGTTCGAAATGACCGGGACTGATGATCCTTGACAGTCACAACCCGCGGGTAACCCGCTGTGGAATTTCAGGGTGTGACAGATTGGTATCAGAGCCCTGGTTATAGAGAACTAAGTTGCATTTAGTATACTTAGACTATAACTTTAGGCTCATATAGTTCACATCACATCATACATGCATTTTCATACATGAATACAATGGATTACTGGATAACAGGATGTCGACCTCATCGGACCCCATTGTGATCTCGGACTCTGAGGAGTACACACCGGCTACCCCATCATCATCAGTGGAGCCACTCACCCCACCCTCATCACCCCACTCATCCACGAATGAGGAACAGACACATGACTCAGTGGATTTTGTAGAGTTGGATTCTGAAGAGGATCCTGAGGAGGATCCTGAGGAAGACCCGGAGGAGGATCCTGAGGAGGATCTAGAGGAGGAGGAAGACGACGCACCAGCCCCCGGAGGTGACGGAGACGCCGGCGAGGGGAGCGACTCGGGCGAGACGGTGCCCTACTCCGTACTACACGGGGACTCATCGTCCGACGACGGCTCCATACTACCTTCACCACCTCGTCTGGCGTACCCGACGCCGCCATCACCATTACTTGCACCGGTGGGAGCGAAGACCAAAATCACAGCTCGGAAGAAGAACATTCGCAGAGGAAAGCGACCAGCCCACTCCCCTGACATTGCTGGACCATCGGCCAAAAGGGTCCGGATTGCATCATCGGACACTTCATCTACGGGAGAGTCATCTGGACCATCCTACCCACCACCCTATTGGCTCCGGCCTACGAGGGAGGTACTACCGATACTTGCGACACGCAGCAGGTTACATGACGCTGACATATCATCCCTCCAGGATGAGTTGGCACTGACAGACCAGGCACTACTGATAGTACGAGACCGGATCGAGGCCGCGGAGGAAAAGGCTCGGGAGGCAGAACAGAGGGCCACAGCTACTGAGACTGCACTACAGGCATTACAGGGGCAGGTAGCAGGACTACTTGAGGATCGCCAGAGAGAGACGGATAGGATCACTGCACTATCCAGCCGCCTCCAGCAGACTGAGGAGCAGTTGGGGATAGCACACCAGCGAGCAGCAGTAGCCGAGCATCGAGCCTCACTTGCTGACTCTACAGCCTTAGCAGCAGAGCTTACGGCTAACACGGTCAGAGAGGAGTTGGAACCCGCCAGGGTTCTGATGATTCTCTGTGCCTTGTTACATTTTACCTTCTTGCAGAGTGGTACTGTTACACCACCCAGTTGATAATATTTTTGAGATATTACTTGTTTTGGAGGAGTGTTTACTCCTGAAAAATACTTTGTATTTGGTACAACTTATTTATCAAGTGGTTGTCTTTAGATTATATTGCATGGTTGATTTATTGTTGATTGTTGTGTGTTGTCTTATGCACGTGTGTTGATTGTTATTTATTACGCAATATCTAACCTTTGTTATCATTATGATTATAAAGAAACATGCCGCCAAGGAGGACACCCCGCAACCCAGGAGAAGGCACCAGTTCCATGACCACTGCCCAAATTGAAGCCCTTATCGCCCAACGCGTGGCAGATGCACTCGCTAACCACGAAGCCAATCGATCCAGTGGAGGGTCGGGAGGCCAAGGCGAGAGCAGAGGTATAGTACAAATCGTAAATAGTATATACTGCAAGTAACATAGCCTTACCTCGGGAAAATTTAACCTAATTACGCTCTATCATTGACACACAGGAACTGGGCATGGAACAAAGGCTTGCACCTACAAATCCTTTATGGATTGCAAGCCGCATACATTTACCGGGACGAAAGGAGCAGTGGGACTGCTACGATGGATAGAAAAGATCGAATCAGTCTTCAGTATGAGCCAATGCACAATGGAGAACAGAGTCATGTACGGAGCTGGGACTCTCGAGTGCCAAGCCCTCTCCTGGTGGAACTCTTATATCCAGACTCTGGGCCTGGATAATGCGAACGCCATTCCTTGGGAGGAAATCAAGGAAATGTTGAAAGAGGAGTACTGTCCTCGTAACGAACTCCAAAAGTTGGAACAGGAGTTTTGGAACCTAAGGATGGAGGGTGCTGACATCGCGGGATATACCGCAAGATTCCACGATTTAGCAAGACTACTACCGCACATGGTTACACCGGAGTACAAACGAATTGAGCGGTACATTTGGGGTTTGGCACCTCAAATACAAAGCATGGTTACTTCTGCAGAACCCACAATTATCCACAACACAGTGAGGCTGGCTCATAATCTCACGGATCAGGCAGTCCGTCAGGGACTGTTCAACAAGAAAGAAAGTTTTGTGAAAACCCTTGACAACAAGAGAAAATGGGAAAATGCCCCTGCCAAGTCCTATGTGCCTAGTAACCAGAAGAATCAGGAACCGGCCCGGATGTTTGTGGCTAACCAACCGGATAAAAGGCCAAGAGGTACATACACTGGAACCCTACCTAAGTGCAACAAGTGCCAGTTTCACCACAATGGTACTTGTGAAGATTCTCGGTGCCAGAAGTGTAAACGTTTTGGACACACTGCCCAGAGCTGCCGATCAGTTGAACAAGCCCCGGCTGGCAGGGGAAACCGCGGATGTTTCGGGTGCGGTGATCCCGGACATTTCCGCAAAGACTGCCCGAAGAACCGGAAACCTGGAAATACAAACACTCGGGGTAGAGCATTTGTTATTGGAGCCGGCGAGGCTAGGCAGGATCCCAACATTGTTACTGGTACGTTTCTCGTAAACAACTGCTATGCTTCTATCTTATTTGACACGGGTGCCGATAAGAGTTTTGTATCCACTGAGTTTAGCTCATTACTTGGGATTACTCCCATCGCCTTAGATTACTTATACACGGTAGAGCTAGCAGATGGTAAGCTAATAGAGACAGAACAAGTAATTCCAGGTTGTGTCTTAACACTAGCCGATCATCCTTTCACTATAGACCTATTGCCAGTAACGTTGGGAAGCTTCGACATAGTAGTCGGTATGGACTGGTTGTCCAGGAACCTAGCCGAAATCGTCTGTCACGAGAAGATAGTCCGCATTCCACTGTCGGACGGAGAAACACTGACCATTCAAGGAGAATAGAGTGGTGCTACGTTAAGGATCATTACCTGCATGAAAGCCCGAAAGTACTTGCGGAAGGGTTATCACGCGATCCTAGCACACGTGACGGAAAAGAAAGAAGAAGTAAATAAGATTAAAGACATACCGATCGTCCGAGACTATCCGGAAGTATTTCCCGACGACTTGCCCGGACTTCCACCGCAGCGACAAGTCGAGTTCCGAATTGATCTCACACCCGTAGCTGCTCCGATAGCAAGGTCACCTTACCGACTGGCGCCATCGGAAATGCAGGAATTGTCTAACCAATTACAGGAACTGTTAGACAAAGGCTTCATCAGACCAAGCTTCTCGCCTTGGGGAGCACCAGTCTTGTTCGTTAAGAAGAAAGACGGATCGTTCCGTATGTGTATCGACTACAGAGAACTGAACAAGGTAACTATCAAGAACCGATATCCACTACCAAGGATCGATGACATGTTCGATCAATTACAAGGGTCGAGCTATTACTCAAAGATCGATCTGCGGTCGGGATACCATCAGCTAAGGATTCAGGAAGACGACATTCCAAAGACCGCCTTCCGAACTCGTTACGGTCACTACGAGTTCATGGTCATGCCATTTGGGTTAACCAATGCACCGGCGGTATTCATGGACCTCATGAACCGAGTGTGCAAGCCCTACTTGGACAAGTTTGTGATTGTGTTCATAGACGATATCCTGATATACTCACAGAACAAAGAGGAACATGACGAGCATTTGAAGTTAATTATGGAATTGCTGAAAGCCGAGAAACTGTACGCCAAGTTCTCGAAATGCGACTTCTGGATTCGCGAAGTACAGTTCCTTGGACACGTGGTCAACGAGAAAGGCATACATGTTGACCCATCCAAAATCGAGGCGATTAAGAATTGGGAAGCACCTAAGACTCCGACTGAGGTACGACAGTTCTTAGGCCTTGCGGGCTACTATCGACGATTCATCGAAAATTTCTCTAAGATAGCCCAACCTCTCACCACACTGACACACAAGGATAAGAAATACGAATGGAATGACAAGGCAGAAACCGCTTTTCAATTACTCAAACAGAAACTTTGCAGCGCGCCGATCCTATCGTTACCAGAAGGAACAGACGATTTCGTGGTGTACTGCGATGCGTCACATCAAGGGCTCGGGTGCGTGTTAATGCAAAGGGAGAAGGTCATAGCCTATGCTTCTCGACAACTGAAAGTGCACGAGAAAAACTACACTACCCACGATTTGGAGCTGGGAGCGGTAGTATTTGCACTCAAGATCTGGAGGCACTACTTGTATGGCACGAAGTGCACAATTTTCACCGATCACAAAAGCCTTCAACACATCTTCGATCAGAAAAAACTTAACATGAGGCAACGTCGATGGGTCGAATTGCTAAACGACTACGACTGCGCTATCCGTTACCATCCTGGGAAGGCAAACGTCGTGGCTGATGCCTTGAGCAGGAAGGATCAACCCAAACCGCGACGAGTGCGGGCGTTACAGTTGACCATCCACACGAACTTACCCATGCAAATCCGTGACGCCCAACTCGAAGCAATCAAGGAGGTAAACATATGCCATGAGTCCTTACGTGGTATGGACAAGCAATTTGAGGTCAAATCCGATGACATCCGTTATTTCATGGATCGGATTTGGGTACCAAGCTTTGGGGATCTAAGGGATCTGGTGATGGACGAGGCACACAAGTCCAGGTACTCGATCCACCCCGGTGCTGACAAAATGTACCATGACCTCAAGGAACATTATTGGTGGCCTAACATGAAAGCCGAAATTGCTACCTACGTCAGTAAATGCTTGACCTGTGCTAAGGTCAAGGTAGAGTATCAGAAACCATCAGGGTTACTCCAACAACCAGAGATCCCACAGTGGAAGTGGGAACAGATTTCAATGGACTTCATCACGAAATTGCCCAGGGCCTCTAATGGCTGTGACACAATCTGGGTAATTGTCGACAGACTAACCAAATCTGCGCACTTCCTTCCCATTAAAGAAACGGACAAGATGGAGAAACTAACCAGAACTTACTTAAAGGAAGTAGTCACAAGACATGGAGTGCCAATCTCCATCATTTCAGATAGGGATAGTCGATTCACATCCCGATTCTGGCAATCCTTACAGAAAGCCTTGGGTACTCGGCTAGATATGAGTACTGCATACCACCCACAGACGGACGGTCAAAGTGAAAGGACCATCCAGACCCTGGAGGACATGCTCAGAGCTTGCGTGGTTGACTTCGGGAACGGATGGGATGCCCATCTACCGTTGGTCAAATTTTCATACAACAACAGCTACCACACTAGCATTAAGGCCGCACCATTCGAAGCACTTTACGGAAGAAAGTGTAGATCGCCGATTTGCTGGACAGAAGTGGGAGATAGCCAACTCACAGGTCCAGAAGTTATTCATGAAACTACAGAGAAGATTGTACAGATACGCGAACGTATCAAGGCCGCGCGTGATCGTCAAAAGAGTTACGCTGACGTGAGACGCAAACCATTAGAATTTCAAGTGGGAGACAAGGTACTACTGAAAGTCTCGCCATGGAAAGGAGTGATACGTTTTGGCAAGCGTGGAAAGCTTAATCCTCGTTACATTGGACCTTTCGAGATTCTGAAAAGGATTGGTCCTGTTGCTTACAAACTCAACCTACCAGAAACCCTCAGTGGCATTCATGACGTGTTTCACGTGTCAAATCTGAAGAAGTGCTTGTCAGACGAGACACTAGTCATACCATTGGAGGAGATTCAAATAGACGATCAGCTTCACTTCGTCGAAGAACCAGTCGAGATCATGGACCGCGAGGTCAAACAGTTAAAACAAAGCCGTATTCCCATAGTTAAGGTTCGTTGGAATTCTAGACGCGGACCAGAGTTCACTTGGGAGCGCGAGGACCAATTCAAGCGTAAATATCCTCACTTGTTCAAAACTACACCGTC
Source organism: Smallanthus sonchifolius (assembly GCA_023525975.1). Lineage (NCBI taxonomy): Eukaryota > Viridiplantae > Streptophyta > Magnoliopsida > Asterales > Asteraceae > Smallanthus > Smallanthus sonchifolius. The sequence goes on along the minus strand of JAKNSE010000037.1, from coordinate 1,975 downwards.
TACCAGTGACGCGAACTGAATTTCGGGACGAAATTCCTTTTAACAGGGGGAGTATGTGACACCCGGCAAATTCAGGTTAATATCCATACCCGACTATTACTTGAATTCACGTGATTACACTTGCATCATACTTAATTATAGGTTAATTAAGTACACATTTCATATAACAAGTTCATTCGTTTCATTTCATTACATGCATCGGTAATCGGACGGATTACCGGGTCACACACGCGTCCTGTCACACGAACGTTAACGAATATTAGAAATAATATTTAGACATATATTTGGTGTGTATAAATTATATGTAATACTGTGATTTAATGTTTCATGCTTATGTGAATTTTTCTGGAATTTTTAGAACAACTTTTATTTTAACGTTTTTAAGCAAATACGCGATATGTGCCATCAACACTAAATTAGATTTTTATAAAAATGATGGGTTCTTTACTTGGGCTAAATAATTCAGCAAATTAGTGTTAGTAATCCATATTAGTAGCCCATTTACTTAATAAAAAGCCTTGCAAGATAGAAAAGCCCAAACCCATTACCATTAAAAATCCCTTAAACCCCACACACCCTCACTTTTACCCTAATCACATTTCACAAACCCTAGCCCCCCTCCCTCCATTCGGCCGCCACCACCACAAGAGCCTCCACCATTGCCAACCTTGGTACAAGCCTTCCAAGGCCATTTCAAGGCATTTCATAGTGATTCAAGAGTGTTTGGAGCTAGTTTACAACCATTCTAACATCATATCTCGGCTTTGTAAGCATTCCATCTATATTTTCTTACCATTTTCGGCCAAAGTAGGTAACCCACCCATCCAAACGATTTTTGTTGATTCAAAGTGTTATAATGCTTGTTTTAACTAAAAGATTTCATAATAATGAGTTGTTGATGCACATATGCACATTTTATGTTTCGAAATATTTGTTTAGGTCATTATTTGCTCGTTTCTATTTATAGAAACTTTGTTGGATGCATTTTTGCAAAACTTGATGTGTGATATGTTTGTTGGTGTTTAAAATGGTACACATAATAGTGGAATAGATAGGAAATATAAATTTTTTTTGGTTAAAATGTTGTTTTACACTCGGTTATGGGACAACTTACTATTTAAGGAAACTTTAATTTTGCATATTTTGTGTTATGAGTTTCTATTGGATAAAAACTTGATATTATGGTTCTATAATATATATTAAAGTAGTAAAAAGAGTTAATTGAGGTTACACATGTGCAATAGGGTCGTTTGGACCACTTTCCTAAAAAGGAAACTTTAATTGTTCATATTTGGCATGTGTAGGTTATAAATGTTTAAAATGGATTATATAGCTTCATTATCATATGAATAGATGACTTATGCAAGAATATGTAATTTGAAGTTGTGTTATGACATGTTTTGGGTGAACCTTGCTAAATAAGGAAACTTTATTTGTTGAGAAAACTTCATAATTGCTTGAAATAGAAAGTAAATGCATAGGATCATGTTACTAGTATGTTAATAGTATAAATTCATGTACAACTTGTTTGTTTGAGCTATGACGCCTTAGATGCACTAAAACCCTAATTATCAAAAATGGAAACTTTGTTATGTTAAGAATTATGAAATTGCAATGACATGTTATGCTACTTGTTTAAAAGAATTGAAATGGTACTAATAGGTTATTAATATAATGACATGAATTATGTGTATGAAATATGCCATTAAGAGGTGCAAATGCCATGTCACTTATAACATGTTAATTTCTTATGCAACTAGTTGAAGCATGTATGTATGTCACAAGGTGTTACTTATACATTACTTAGGTACAACTTGTATGTTCCTTACGTGTCACACATGTACAACTTATATGCTACTTGTGCTACACATGTATAACTTGCATGATGCTTATGTGTTACATGTTTACAACTTATATGTTACTTGTGTGTTGTTTATACATGACTTCAATATTAGTCAAATATCACACGTGAGTG